>RCWM02000008.1:0-317500 GCA_003667255.2 Euschistus heros | reverse complement strand
CCATTGGCGTGAGTCTCAACTACACTCCTAATAGAAGGTTAAGGCTAATTTAGTTTTTTTTTTTTTTTTTTTTTATTAATTGATAAAATAGTTTTTTTGTAAAAACAAATATTATTTAATTAAAAAAAAAAAAAAAAAAATTATTTTTTATCAAGCTGCTTTTTGGAATTAATCTTGTATAAGCTATTTTCTTTTCTTTGCTGCTTCAATATAGTCCACCAAAGTGTAATCTAGCAAAGCTAAGATTAATTTTAATGCCTAACAGCCACAAGAGCTCTTGTAAACTATTAAATTAGAGTTGATCGTATTCAAATTATTAAGTAAAAATGTTTCTGATGATTAGAAATTAATTTATAATATTAAATACTGTAAATTAACATTATAAAAGTAAAAATCAGATTATACCTTCTTCATATCCTAGATAAAAAGGTGAGTAGTTTCGAAAATAATCTGAAGGTTGATCTTCGTAATCAAGTTGTTGATATTCTGGAATTTCATCAGTAGCACCATGCAGGTAATTATTTTCATGGTTTTGTGGATAAAATAGTTGTGAAAAGTAATCATTAGGATAATATGGACTGTTCGTATTAATTGGAGATTGTTCTATATGATTGTAAGGCTCATCTGGAAAGTTTGCATATTGAGGATCGATTGCTTGAAGAGAACTGTAATAAGCAGTAGGAAGTTGGTACGGATTAATGCTTGATAATGCTTTGTCATTCCCAATCTTTTCCTCCTGAGAGTAGTATGAAAAGTCATGGAAGGAGTTGGGATGTTGATAATACTTCTGGAAATCTTGATTGGAATCCTTTTTTAACAGAACATTTTCCACTTTATCCTGTTCACTTATGCCTTTTACACCCAAATATGGCTGAACTAGAGGGCCCCAAAATCGTTTGTAATATTTTTTCTTGTCAAAAATTGATATAGAATTTAAAAAATCCTTGACAAAATCATGAGCTTCAGTTGCTGATCTGAAGTGAGGTTCTTCTACACCAGGATGTGGATCTTCCCAGTATTGTTCATGATTTGGAAAGTAATGGGCTCTCTTGTCTCTTTGATGGTGGGAGGAAACAGTTTTTATTCCACATTCAGGCATTGGACATTCGACCCACAATGCAGCTCCTTCAGCCCCTGGACAAAGATGAACTAGTTCAATTTCTGATTCTTTCTCATTCACTAACAAAGAAGGATGCTCATTCAGAGGAATATAACTTTCTCGAGGTTTCCTGCAAAAAAAATATATATATATCTTTAAAACAGTTGTTAAACACTAAAATATAAATAAATTACACTGAGGAAACAAATATTGCACAGTAGTGAATCACAAACACCATCATCAATATTTATTTAAGGGATATTTCCATTACAGCATTAAAAAATTTAAACAATATAATTTTAATAATATATATCCATGTGTATTTAGATTTTTAGATTAAACTTCTAGAGTTGATTGATAAGTACCGAGCTCAATCAAACATGCACTATTTATAGTAAAATGTGTCAGTTGCTTGGTTAAGCTGAAGATATAGCTTTGTTTGGACAGTCCCTCAACAATGTAAAAGAGGCCTCTGAAGGGTTGGAAAGAAAAGCCAAAAGGATGAGGCTCTCCATAAAATGAAAATTATGGTTCTAAAGTAGAAAACTCCCCTAAACCAGCCTTAACGCTAAGTAATGGGGAAATATTTGTTCCAGTGTGTGTCCAGCTTTAAGTATCTTGCCTCCATAGCAAATGATTGTTTTAATGAAGAGGAGGAAATACAATGTAGAATAATTAGGGCTAATAAAGCATTTTTTGCCATAACAAGTTTCCTATATAGTAAACTATTAAAGTGTGGTAAAAAAATAATGCTGTACAGGTATATAATCTGATCTGTGCTGACCTATGCCTGTGCAACCTGTACATTATGTACTGGAAAACCTCAGTGGAAAAGATTGACTGTTTTGAGATGAAGGTCTTACGATGAATTATGGATCCAATCAGGGAAGATGGAGTGTACCAACTAAGAAGGAACAAGGTCATCAATGACCTATATGAGAACCTCCGAGTTTTGTAAGCATTCAACTGAATCACTGGGTCACATATGGATGATGGATGAAGGGAGAGCAGCCAAGCAACTTTACTACAGAGCCCCAGATGTGGTCACACCAAAAAGGAAGATGGAAGGACTCGGTGACTAAGGACTTGAAGAAAATTGGGGTATCCAGCAGACAAGTCACTGACCTGTGGATGTCTGGGAAAAGGAGGTCGAGAGGGCCAATGGCAGTTACAAGCGCCTACCGAGCTGTTTATATAATGTAATAGATTAAACTTCTGCTTCATAGAATCATAAGCTTACAGGATTCCTATGTTATTCAAATGCACATCGAATAAAGTAAAATATTCCTGTTATGTAGGTTCAATATGGTCTACATTAATTAATAGGGCTAGGATATTCCAAAGAAAAAAAATGATCCTTGTAACAGTCACCTCTCAAGATTTGACTTGTGTATAAGCCATTTAAGACATCCTTTGATGGAAATGAAAACATCAAGTCATCACTCCCAATTTTAGTTGGGTTAACATTCAGTTCCTACTCATTTTTGGCCGAGTAAACATCTCTTGATCAACATTATGAATTAATTATTTGTTTCTATATTTTCCCTTCTTGTTCATTTACACTAGATTTTTGCAGATGTATGCGCTATCAAGACTTTTTCACAAAAACGTTCGATTCCACTTAACAACCTTGCTATATTTTTAAATTAATGACCTTCAACAGTTACTTTTTATAAAATACCTTTTAAGTGTACCGAATTCAGCAGAACAAGCTTGATCCGGCCAAGTTAAAGTGCTACAAACATGATACCATTTCCCTTTCCAGTTTCTGTATAGGAATCCATTTGAGTATGATACTGTAGGGATCTGAAACAATTAATTGATCTTAACCATCTCCTTAGAGACCTCTGGTTAATTTCAAGTTAAGACTACAAAACAAGAAAAGGTGTATTTATTACTAACAATGGTTTGTGAACAAAGAGGTCCTACACCTAAGACCTTTCAGGATAGTCTAAACCATATCTGGTTATTTTAGCATACACTTATCAAGGGAAAGTGAATTAACTATTTACAAGAACCAACTAGGAGTAGTATGCATTCTGCGGGTAATATAATGAATTACAAAACCTTGCAAGTATAAACCAACAATGTTTGTCTAATAGTATTTTTAAATTTAATATAATCAGAAAAAAAAATTAACAATGAAGTAGGTAGTTGAGGTATGCAGTAAAGGAAAAACAATGAAATAGTTTAAATTGATTGTGCCGATGTTTTGGCTTGTAGTGTAAGCCTTTTTCGGGACTAGAACAAAACAAAAAGAAGAATAAAAAATAAAAAATAATGAATTTAAAGTAGATAAGAAAAGACAAACTGTACAAAAATTTAAAAAAAAAAATATAAGACAAACAAAATTTTTTTTTTTAATATAGAAATGATTATAAAAAAAGATAAATGGATATAGCTAATGAACATAAATATATAAATAAAGTTGCTTTTCCCAACTATCTACTTCATCATAAATTTTGCAGTA
This sequence comes from Euschistus heros, assembly GCA_003667255.2. NCBI lineage: Eukaryota > Metazoa > Arthropoda > Insecta > Hemiptera > Pentatomidae > Euschistus > Euschistus heros. The sequence goes on along the minus strand of RCWM02000008.1, from coordinate 313,931 downwards.
AAAAAAAGAAAAAAAAAAAAAAAGACTGCAGTATATAAAAAAATTAAATTTTTCAAATCATTCACATATCATTCAAAATATCTAGGCCAATGCCTTGATAGACCTTGGGATGGGAAATATGGTTTAGTGGTATATCTCAGTGAATGAATTAAAGAGTGTATTAGATTGTGGTATCTCAGAACTGTCAGTATGCCCATATTCTAGAGTAAAAATCCATTTGAGACATTAAGTAATGTGCCTATAATAATTTTGAAAAGACTAAAATCTTAGGACATTAGAGATGTTTCAATTTATATAAGTCAGTTAGTAATACATCATAAGAAAGTATTTAAATACCATATGTGCTTGCTCTTCTTCAGTTATAATTAAACAATCCATTTCATCTCTACCATTAGGGCAATCCTTGACACCATTGCAGCGATGTTCTAATGAAAGACAAAGGAATTTTTCCTCTACTGAACTAGCATCATGACAGCTAAAGCTATCTTTACTGCAACCTATGTAAGAAGCATATAATCATAAAATAGATTTTAAAAAAATTTATTACAGGTATTAATGTGGATTAAGCTAAACAATCAAATTTCATTTTTCAGGCCCCTAAAATATTAAAATTAACCTGTGTCATGGACACAATTAAATATTTTTGGGAAAAAATATATTTCTTGAGATTTATTTAATTGAAAACATGAGACAGTTAGCATGAGCTTTAGCAAGTATAATTAGATCATATTTTAAAGAAACAAAGATTATCACGTATTGCCACTAAGAATTAGATATGATTTGCATAAATAACCATAGTTCACTCATTAATTGCAAAGGCAACAATTGATTGGAAAGAAAACAAAGAAATTAGTAATACAGTAAAATCTCACTTAACTGGCCTCAGATCGAACTATCTACTAGAGCAAAGTTTTAAATTTTTTATCTCTGTTAGCATACAATTATTGACCGATATAAATTTTATAAAACTTTCGATAAACATATATATATATATATATTAATCGTAGATGGAAAATTTACCAAAACATTCAAGCTCATCTTCTCCCTGTGGACAGTCGAAATATCCATCACATAATTTTTCATCTTGAATCCTATCTTTGCAAGTACACTTTGATTCATCAGAGATATCGACACAGTCTATGTAGGAATCACACCAGTTTTCTTCTTTTATACATTTTTGTTCGTTGTCACAGGATATCATACCTGGTAAACAGATGCCATCTGAAAAAAATAAATAAATAATGAAGTTAATAAAAGTGTAAGTTTTAATAAAAATATATACCAATCTTTAAAAGTTATTAGTTTATCTATTATTCAACTCAGAAAGTTAATAAGGTGAATAAGTAATGAAAAGTGGGAATCATGCCTTGCTACCTTCTTTACATTCTGCTCGAAAATAAGTTGCTAGAACTAAATGAAGAATAAAAAACAGTAACAAAGAATAATATAACAAAATTAAAACAACTCAAATATTTATAACAATAAAATATTAATAGCTCTTATAGGTATGTTTATTAAATCTCGAGCGGTCATGCAGATAACAATAGTCATCCACTTCTCTTAAAATCAATGCTGTTTCTTTGTTTTGGCAGGGACGAACAGGGCCGACCCGGGCCCTGGGTCAAAAATATTTGCCTGGGCTCTCTAACTCTCCCTCCCCCCCCCCTCCTCACCAAACAGCATCCAAAAAAACAACTTCTTTTTTTACTAATTAACCACAATGTTTGATTAATTTCCTAATAGGATAAATTGCCATTGAATCGTTTATATAAGGTAACATTTGTAAGAGATTAACTTAGCCCAGGACCTCTCAGAGTCCGGGCCCTGGGGATGAATATGATGCACATAGAGTTTACAAGAATGGGCTAGTCTCCACACCTCTAGGAGTTGCTATTTGATATTCACAATCTGTAATTCCTATTTGTTTTGGTTGGATGACTATTGTTTTCCATGCAATCTTTCAATTAAGTATTTTCAGTTTGTTTTTTTTTTTGTCTACATTTGTAAAATTTATAAAATTAGACTATGCTATTATTACTTTGAATGTCCCCCATTGATAAATTTGAAGCAATGTGTTATTTGAGCAAATTATTTCATTTACCAACCACGTGACCTTTCCGGTCATTATTACTTCCAACTTGGTTTCTCTTTATAATGATTAATGAACTTTCTTTATATTTCATTATTCTGAGTGAATAATTAGTTCTCTTATCCTTCTTAAAATATTTTTAAAAAATTGAAGAGATATTTTAAAAAAACTGTAACACTAGAAAACGGCGGATGACTATTATTATCCATGCGACCTTTTTTGTAACTGGACTATATGCCATCATTCAAGGGTTAAACAGGCATAACACACACCCACACGCACATGCACACGCACACGCACACACACACACACACACACACACACACACACACACACACACACACACACACACACACACACACACACACACACACACACACACACACACACACACACACACACACACATACATATATGGATAAATTTCTTGACTGTTACTATTAAATGATTAGTAAGGTTTTTGAGGTTCAGTCAATAAATAAAAACAACTATTTTGGCGACGTTTTGAGACTATATTGTTCTCATAATCATGCCCAGCATCTTAGTAGATCTTACTAAAACAGAATGAGATTTTGCATACAATTATTGTGGCATAACTAACCATAATCTAGTGACTTCGCTTCCGATACATTTTGAATTTTCGTATCACTTTCATGTTTGACTTGAACATGTTTGACTTGAGGTTCTTCAGACCTTTGTAAAGTTTCCTTAACTCCTGTTACAGTTGGGAATTGATACGTTTGAACAGGGGAGTTGGGAACAACAACATACGAACATTGGAACCCTGGGTTTGTCATTCCTGATGGTCCTATTTGAGGTTGAGTCATAGGTGGTTGAGGAACATAAAACCTATAAATAAAGAAAATAATTCAACAATATTTTTACAAGAAGGTATTTATTATAATATACACTTTCCGACAAAATTATAGGCCACTGCCATTTTTTTATTCAAACATTATTTTAAAGTGATATTTAAAGAAATATTTGTAAAGAGAAGAGTCGGCAGACCAAGACTGAGATGGGTCGATGGAGTGGTAAAGGATGCGTTGTCCATCTTGGAGGTGAGGAACTGGAGAGCAGCAGCAACATACTGAGATGACTGGCGGTTGATGCCATGGGAGGCCTTGACTCACTATGAGTTATAGCGCCATTTTGATTGATTGATTATCTATTTATCTGTTACACTTTAGTAGATGGAATCCTCAGTTATGTGTTGTTCCACTATTTCCCTCTAAGACTATCCAAATTTTTTGAAGAGATTAAAAATTTGTTTATATACCTTTGGTGAATACCGATCCACTTTCCTATGATGTAAGTTTTGAGTTATCATATCAAGTTAAACTGTTTCCCTTGAGCATAAAGTTCTCCCCAGCAGATTACAATAATGTTCAGATCTGACAATCTGGCTGGCCAGGGTAAAATGGCAATATTTTTGTTTGCAGACATTTTTTTTATATTGTGAGCTAAGTGGACAGGTGCATAGTTTTACTGAAAGATGATACCCACTCGAGTCAGTTCTTCTTCTTTTTGAACCATTGGTTCCAGGAAGAAGTCTATATAATTTCTTGCTATCATTTTTGCTTTTAAAAAATATTTCAGTCTTTCCATTGTACCCTATCCCAGCCCAAAAAATGATGCCTTCCATTTGACGTTAACTTAAAAATATTTTTTCTCTTCACCATGAACACATCAGGACTACCCAGATTAAATTATTGAACATAACCTTTTTTATATATTTATAAAATATGTTCAGAAACAAATTTCTTTTTTTTGACTTTGTGTTCTTTAGAAAAAGGTATTGTTTTCAGTTTAAGATTCTTTAAATGACTGGTTTTGAGTAAAATGGGCTGAACATTATTTATGGAGTACATCTACTGATGTTGATTAGGACACGATCTTGTTATAAAATATCTCTTTATGTGGCTGAAGAGTTGGACTCTTGGTGCAAAATAGCTCACTGTTCTTGGACAGTTGTTGCCTTGAACCTACCAGTTCTTTTATTTTGGCTATAATCCTTGCCATCCTTGCTCAGCCTAAGGAAATTCCTTATGAGATACCATATTCTATTTAAAATAACTGATTTTTGATATTGACCTATTTCTATCAAATATTGTTTTAATTGCGTCCTTTTCACTCTTTGATACCTCTTTCCCATTTGGCATTGCTTGAATTTAATATAATTACATGAAATACAAAAATGTAATGTTGTATAACACTGCACTTCAAACAAGATTTAGATAAGAACTGAGAGTGGCAAATATTTTTTTTGCATGCAATAATTAATGTTTTAGATATTCCGTGAGCAACAAAATTTAGAACACAGAACAAACAGGTAAATCCAAGTATTTGTGTGTTTACCACATTATTTAATAGCTCTGGTCAAAGGACTACATTACATAACAATAATAACTAATAAACTGGAGGTTGGCCTATAATTTTGTCGGGAGTGTATATTCTATTAGTTAATCCAGTAATGTATTGGATTATTATTTGATACAGAATGACAATAAATAGATTATGAAATATAATTATTTCAACACCAAATAATCAAAAAAACAGATAATAGCTTAATTAACAGCAAAGTAGACTAAGTTAAGAATTTAAATAATTTTTTTATACTTACTGGGAAAAAGTTTGTGGCTGATATATTGATGGAACCATTAATGAGGAGGTGGGTACAGCTTGAACAGGTTGTTGCTGTATGAAGGGTTGAGGCTGATAAGGCACCGGTAATAGTAATGATGAAAACTGTGGATTGGCAAGTTGGGGCATCACTTGTGACTGCAGTCTGAATTGTGGTTGAGGTGCTAGATACTGCGGATTCGGCATTGAGTACTGAGGCACCAATGGCTGCTGCTGAACCATGTGAGGTGGTTCGTTTTGATTCACTAGTGTGAAGTTCGGTCGATTGTTTACACTACCCTGACATAAATCTTTGTTAGTGTAAATATAAATTATGTAATAATTATATGATTGCCATAAAAGCTTAAAATATAATTGACTTTGCTATGGTTTTATCCTTTTATTTTGTTTTAAAATATTGCTTATAGCTCTATTAATTAAATAAGTAACATTGTTTTGATCAAAATGATGTTTTCTTAGAATTGCACTCTCATTAGACTCTACAAATTCACCTTAATTTAAGTAAACTAAAATTAAAAAATGAACCCAAATACAAAGTGAGTAATGTTTCTTAAAATAAAGATGGTAATATAAAATTAATTATCTTATTAATTAGTTTTTTCAAGTTTAAGCAAAGCATGCTCTAGAGGCAAACAAACATTTATTTTTTTAATGAGAATTAATAAATGAAGACATCCATACAAAGTTATAATACATCAAACATGAACCCTCAGGTATCTTGTGAAGTGCTCTAATGAAAATATGAAATCTTGTATTAATTTTTGGATAAACAAACAAAAGTGGACAGGATAAAACATTATACTATAACTGGCAAATAAAATAAAAATGTTTTGAAAACTGCTTTGAGATAAATTTAGAGATGGTCAAAAGTATAGGGATACTATTCATAGATTATTAGCCAAAAAATGATTTTTTAATGCCACTGTCAGATGTTACTGAATGAAAAAAATAAATAAATAAACTGAACAAAACATCTAACCAAGATGAGAAGTTCTATATTTGTCAAAGAAACAAGGTCAGGTATCTGAAAACATTTCATCTCAAATAAAAAGTATGACTGATTTTGGAATAGTACTATATTAGATGAAAAAGATGAAATAAAAATTATATATATGTGTGTGTGTGTGTGTGTGTGTGTGTGTGTGTGTGTGTGTGTGTGTGTGTGTGTGTGTGTGTGTGTGTGTGTGTGTGTGTGTGTTTGTGTGTATTAATTGCAGGATTTTAAGTATAGTAACAGATTCAGTGAGATATATTGTTGTAGTTCTGTATTTTACATTTAAACGAAATTATGAGCTTGGTTCCTGACAGTAGAGCTATTGACAGTGAGTTGGGATCTAAACAGATTAAATTAGTTTGTAGAGTTTATTTTGCAAAAAAAAAGCTGCTATGGTAAACCAGTTTGAATAATTAAATTAGACAACAAAATTGGAAGTTTCAATAACGTAATAAAACCCTCAACTTTATACCATGTGAAATTTTTTTTCTATTATGGTAAGGCACATTTAATGTTCTTTAATTGAGTTTAAAAAAAAACAAAATAAAAAAACAACTTATTTCATTAATATTACTTGAAAGTATGAATGATCAAACATATACCTGTCCATAATTTAGAATTGAAACTCTTCCAGTTAATGGGTTAAAAACAGGAAGTAACTGGTTCGAACCTGGAGCTGACACAGGTGAAATAACAGGAGATCCAGAAAGGGTTGGAAAAACATAAGGATTTTGTGTTGATATCGCTGTTGGAGCATGAACTTCAGGAGCCCTAGCACCAGGAGGAACCTGTTGATATAACATTTTATATGTTCTACATAATGCAAACAAATATAAATACAATATTTAATAAATGTCTTCTGTTACTGTATATACATCTAAATATCAATTTATAAACACGTAAGACATAAATTATAACGATCTAGAATTATGCATATTGTTTAACGTGGCCCTGGAAAAGGTGATACATGAAGTGGGAAGCCAGACTATTGACACCATCTATAACTGGGATTTGCTGATGACCTGGACTTGGTGGCTCGTTCCTTTGCAGCTCATGAAAATGCATTTTTAAAGCTGGCTGAAGCAGCAGAGGCCATAGGGATGAAGGTAAACCAAGAAGACACTGTACTTGCATGTTGGAATGGGAACATGAAAAAACAGAAGGTCAATTGCCGGCAGTTATGGGCCCATACTCATTTCTAAAGGTAGATAGCTTCATGTATTTGGGAGCAGTTGTAAGCTGTGGAAACAGAATATCTGGAGGTTCGCAAGTGAATATCGAGGGCTAACAGATGCTATTTTAGGCTTAATAAACACCTGATAAGTTCTGTAAGCTACCGCTATATGCAGTTTCTCCTTCATAAGACTCCCATCAGATCTGTCCTCATCTACGGAATTAGAGACCTGGACCCTGATTGGCATCAAAGAAAAAAGTTTATTTATCTTTGAAAGGAAAATTCTTCACCCCATTTTTGGAGCTGTCGAGGTATAACAAATGTGGATAAGATATAATAATGAATATTCATTGATCTCTAACAATGTTTATAACTACAAAGATAATACCGAAAATATATCTAATGGTAAGAAATATGATCTCTATGGCGAGGCAGATGTGATGAGGTGCATCAAGCTTGGGAGAGTGTGTTGGACTGACCACATTGCCAGAATGACAGAGGAAGAAATTCCTCATGAAGCTGCTAGATGAAAAGCTCCAAATGAACACAGGAAGAGGCAGACCATGTCTTAGATGGGAGGACACAGTGATTGCTAAGTACCCGCAACTGGCGAGCGACTGCTCAGGATAAAGCTAGGTGGTGAAGGCTAATTGTGGAGGCCAAGGACCACAACAGTCTGTAGAGCAACAGAGTAGTGGTGAAATTATGTACTTCAGGAATTATGTTCTTTGGATTCAAATAAAAGTTACTCTAGTAGAGAAGAATATGAAAAGAACTTACATCTATTGTATGTTACCTTACATATAATTAAAGCATAAGATATAAGTATAACCTTAGTTATACTTAAAGCATAAGATATAATCTTGATCAAATTATTATATATTTTTTTTTAAATAGTCTTTTCCCTGTGGATTTTAATTCATTAAAAGTATTTAAATAAAAACCCAAGAAAATGTAAGAAAACCTATTGAAGACAATTACGCAAAGCATTTTTTCTTACATATTAAGATTTATAAATTATTTTAATATAAACTCCCCATCAAAAGTATTGCAACACCCATAATTCTCGATATTTTCCTGATTTTTACCTTAAAACTTACTTGGTTTATATTTATATTAATATTATTTATTAAGTGTGAGACATTAAGAATTAGAATGATGTTTTTTCCTGTTAATAATAAACAATGGGATTTTAGATTATTTTTTTTACATTTCCTTCAGTCCATGTTTATCATTTGTATTGTTATTTACAAGTATGCCAAGACTAGTGAAAGCAGTCATTCGAGCCAGAGGGGGCAATATGTCTTATTAAATATATCTTAAAAATTTAAAATTTAAAAAAATGAAAATTTTAAAAAGTGAGTATTCTAACTTTTTTGTATATTGGAAGAAATATTGTAATTTATTTTAATGAAAATTGTTTATGTCTAGTTTAAGAATGTTTATTATAGCTTTAGAAACTTTCTTTATTATGAAAAAAAAATACGTTTTTATAAAATTCAAATATTTCAAAGTGTTGCGATTCTTTTGACGGGGACTTTTATTAAAAACTTAAATTATTACACACTTTGAAGTAATAATTATCAGGTAGAATTGCACTAGGTGGACGACTATTTTGAGCAGGCATACAAATGTAACCTGCATTTCCACGTTGCCCAGGAATGAGGCGGCACACTGGATGCACTCGCTGAGGAAGTGAAACTGTCATCTGCTGACTGGTCTCTACGACTTCACCGGGCCCAGAACCTGTGGCTGTTGAATCTGGACCTGTTGGAGGAATGCTTTCCATTTGGTTACCAAGTTGAAAATAGTTAGAACCGGCTGAATCCTGATCTACTGGGTATGGCTGCATATGAGGTTTCTGGACGTTTTGCCCAAAAGCTTCACCATACTGCATGCCATGTAGCATTGAAGTTTCCTTAAAATTTTTGTTCTTATGATCTTCATTTCCATCTTCATTTTTGCATGACAATGCAATGCTCTCTATCTCCTTCTTCAGATTAGTTAGTTGAACAATAGATGTTTCGAAATCTTTTCCAATACGGAGAAGTTTGTTACGAACTTTATCACAGCTACCTTTACATTTTGGATCCTCCATCAATTTCAATAATTCTTTAATGAGTTCTTCCTTATTTTGATATGAAGCAATTTCTCTTTTTGTTCTTTTTTTTATGGGACTTGGGCTATAAATTACAGTTTCATTGATATTTAAGTAATCTTCAATTGGAGAAATTTCTATATGTTCCATTTCAAATTCTGAAAACAAAATAAAATTATTCAATAAAACCACTAATAACTTATCTTTAGTCAAATAAATAAGATGATGTAAAGCATAAGATATTTAAATTAAAAATATTTGCTAATTTAAATTGTTGTTGAAGTTAAATTATAAATATATGCAATAAAGTTTAATAATATTATCAATCTATTTAACTTGAAATGTTCTGAACTATTATTTTAAAAACTATAAATTCTTCAGTCACAAAATAATATTTGATTAATAGAAAAAAAAATTAATCAATTGCATATTTTTTACTTAAAGTATCAAAGAAAAATATAATACCTTCAATTGTACAATGATAAATTAGTAAAAAACCAGCCAGAGTAAGAAGACCTGATGCAGCTAGTATTAAAAAATGGAGGATAGTGGATGTTGTATCACTTGACTCCAGCTGAGTGATGTCTACAAGAAAAAATCAAAATCAGCCATAAGAAAAAGGATTTTGAAATACCTGCTGGACAAAGTATACTAAGTCTAAAAATATTGATTTAAGGATTTTTAAAATTTCATTTAATAGAAATTGAATTGAAAAGATGGCATATATGTGCTTAAAAATTATAAAATTGGGAAAAATTATTAATTGTGATATTCCAACATCAATACTTTTGGATGGACTTAACATACTTTTACATGACACTCATAGAATTCACTTAATAAAAATGCTAATTAAATTACTCCGTGGATTTTACAATAAGAAGAAACTAAATAAAATTTTATTCAAAACTTGATACAATGGCTAAAAGTAAAAATTCATTAAAAATAATCTTTGGTCAAAAAACAAAACAACAATATTTGTATCTGTTATTTTACTTCAAGAAACAAAATCTTAATTTTTTATTAAAAATATACCATCAAAGTTGGTATTCAATGTTTCTGAGCTCAAAGAAATAATGGAAAATAAAAAACAAGATTATAAATTTGGCATTTAAATTTTTCATAATCATGTGTTTTTGAATCAGCCTATTTGTTATATTTAAGGTTCTTCATTTCTGTGGTTGCAAAAATTTCTTCCAAGAATAGTCCTTTATAATTTATTGAAAGAAACATGGACTGTTGCTCCTAATAAAATTATAGCCAGATGATCATTATAAAAAATAATAAACATAGACTTCATATAAATGAATACAATATTAATTTATTAACTAACATATTCGTAAACATCAATTAAGGATATTTCTTAATGTAGTAAGAACAAAAATTATTCATAATAAAATGTTTAATATACCCACTTTTACTTATTTCATTTTTTGTTTCTTCGGTCTTTCTAGAGTAAGTTTTATGAATAAAATATTGCACCTCATTTTCTTAAATGAGATACACTATACTTAGCAATATAATGGGCGAAAATCTGTATATTCTTTGTCTGACTTTCTTAAGGGAAAAATTGTGGTGTAAAAATCGTAGTCTTAGGATAACCCATCGTAGAGGTGTAAACTAATAAATCGTTTCTCCAGTGTTGCCATTTTTAATTGCCTACAATTCTAGCAATTTTGAATATAATGAATTATAAAACCGTTAAAGTTTCCAAAATCAGAACAATGATCAGTGATATTTTAAACGATGGTTCTTTACTTATTAAAACACCTTTCATAGTCCATAAAATAATTGATAAAACGAAAACTCATTTCGTTCATGAAGATTCTCTGATGAATATGAAGATTCTCCCATAAATATTCTCTATGATTATTTTTCGTAATAAAAATATAAACAGCTATAGTGCAACATATTTGCTATACAAAGCTGTAAGATATGACTTATTGAATGATCTATAAGTCCATAGAATTTTAAAAACTGACCTCTTGTAATGTTGCGGTGTTTCTTTATTTGGTCATCCATTTTGGTTTATAAAATAAAACACTAAGAAGTAAATCACAACCTTATCAGTTACAATGAAAAAAAATCTAGAATCCTTGGGCACGGTAGCAGAGAAGACATTATTCACGCAATGAGGCCCCAGCACTAACAATTTGCTGATCCAATCGAAATAGGATGAAGAAGCAGTTTTGTTCGTCTGATCAAAACCTTTATCTAGGTTATCATCCGATTCCTAATTTCAACCTGAATGGCTATTCATATTTTTATGCTTTACGTTTTAGCCTAAGATTGGGTAAGAAGGTGTACTCTTGTAGTACAACTTTGTAGGATGCAAGAATGAAAGTTTTCTACAATATTGTTTCAAATTTAAGTCTCAGCTTCATAGTTCATCTCATCGCCTTTATCACATTTTAAAATAACAAGCTGATAATTTTATTTGTGTTAATGGAAACATTTTGAATGTGAACAGGCTTTAATGTTTTTTTTTTATTAATTGCTTTAAAAAAAATTGATCTCTACCGGTTGTAATAACTCTCTAAAAAAATATGGAAAGAATATGAGAATCACAAGAGGTGTTTAAATATATTAAAATGGTACCAATACTTTAATTAGCCTGAAACCAGGTTATTGGTAACATTTATATTACGGCCTAATAAAAGAACCAACAAGATAGACGATATCGATCGATTATTTTTTAAGTTAATATTGCAACATATTTAAGAATGTAAATTTTTTAAGGCAACAGTGTTGATAAGTACATTCAAGAGTTAGGGACTGTACATTATTTTTCATTTTCAGTTTAGTTTTAAAAAAATTATTTGTTTATTAAACGGAAATTTTTATTTACTGGAGAATGTACATTATTTTTTATTTTATTATTTAGAAATTAATATTTTTAGTTTTAACGTAAATTTATTGTTATTACCATTAAATCCTAATGACCCCTTTAATACATAATAATTGGGACTTTAAATTAACTACCGAAAGACCGAATTCGACGAAAAAACCTATTTCATTGAAAGAACGTTGATTGTTTTTATTTTATATCTATTTATTGAAATTTACGACTGTATATAATATAACTAAAATATAACAAGTAAATGTGATGATAATGGTAAAAATGACATGTCATTTTTTTTTTTTTTTTTAAACAACTACCCATTGGTAGCACTTTTGTATAATGAAGTACTATATTAGCAAGTCCTGAAGCCATCTTTGTTTAACATGGGATACTAATAGAACATTTAGTTCAACAACGCTTCATAAAATTTCGATAAGCAGACTTCTGCCTTAAAGACAGAGGTTCCTGGCAGGCTTTGTTCCCTGGATGAGGATATTCTACGAGATTTGGTGAATGAAAATCCCAAACTGTTTGAAAACTTGCAGAAATATCACCTCGAGGAAATATAAAGAGCAAAAGAATGGCCACGAAAAAAGAAAAAGAAAAACATCGTCATGAAAGGTTTCAGTTTTGAAATCGTTTTCTGGTTCGTGGTTTCTATATCAACCACCTTTCTCTCCTGATCTACCAACTATCATTTTTGAAAGGACCTGGATCACTTTTTACATGAAAAAAAAATTATTTGGCAAAAGTCGATTAAAACCAGAAACGGTAAACAAGGATTCAAAATTCTATTCTGAGAAGCCAACAAGTTAACAACAACAACAAGATTAAGTGGAAACAGACGTAATCGGATGCGTTTTCAAATCCAACGCGCTCAAACACTTCTCCGCGAAAACACGTATAACTCCGAAAATGATTGTTCGATCCAAAACTTCTTTTTACCACCTGAAAGCAGGTTAAATTTACTATCAGACCCCATGTATGAAATTTTGATCAAGTCCCGTAAAATACCCTTGTTAATGTCTTGTATGTTAATGTTTAAACCAGCTTTGGGATGGAAAAAATAAATTACGGACCTATCAAATAGTTTTGAGTTACAGCAAAAACTGTGCCAAAAAACACTTGAATTTCACAACAGTACGCGTTTTTTAAATTGGGTATTTTAATGGACTTAATCAAAATTTTACATATGGTGCCTGATAGAAAATTTAGCCAGCTTTCAGATAGAAAAATTAAGTTTTCAATCGAACGAACAGTTTTGGAGCTATTGGAGTTTTCGTGGAGCATTGCTTGAAGAAGTGTTCGAGCGCGTCAGTTTTTAAAACTGATTGATTAATTCCGTTTCCACTTAGGCGTATGACCTAATTTAAGCCTATGACATAATTTTCATCTCTATATGTTTCCGTTGAATGGAACATCGAAATTTGGCCAATTTGAATCCTTTGATCCTTCCAAGTTCAACAAAAATGCACCAGCATTTAGGTACAGCAAGACTTGACGATCCTGATTGTACCCGACAAGGACTATCAATTAAGATTATCAGCAGCTTTACATTCTTTCGTTGAATAAATGTGTCGTTAGCTCCTAGACTAATAAACCAGCATTTATTTTTGGACAACCTAATATTTCCACTCAATTTAAAAATTAAAAGCTCTTGTTCTACAATTGTCAGGATATTGAATCTGTTGTAAAATGCAGCTTGTTACAAACATACCTTTCACAGGTTCCCTTTTTCAAACATTAGCCTAAAATCCGCTTTCGTTGAAGTGTAGTTTGGTTCCTTTCAAAGTAAAGGCAATTTGGCTGAGGTGGTTTATTCCTGCTAAGCAATCGAGGACCGATTTCGAAGAATAATTTTATTGACCAGCTATCAGTTCATTTGGGCAGCAATTTCTTCGTATTATTCTTCCTCATCCCTTCAAAATTCCTGTTGTAATTATTAAAAGATTCCAGTCCAATTAATTTTTTAGGCTAAGGAATGTTGAGGTCAACAAATGATTTAGCAATGATTACTTTTTAATAATGTGTTGATTATAAAAATTTTTATTAACTATTAGTTGGTAAGTAGGTATGGGTATTGCTAAACGATACCCGATATATAGAATAATTGCTATTTTTCTTTCGATAATCCGATATGCCATTATATGTATACTTACTTTACGACATATCGTTTTCTCCATATTATAGAAATGCAACATACGGTTATATATATTAAAGAAAAAAAAGCTACAAAACCTTATAAAATTTGTTTCAGTCAGAGGAAGTTTTGTAACCATATGTAATGTTATTTACTTGTGTTACACTTTCTGAAGTTAATGAAGAGGAAATAAGTAAATACTAAAATGTATAGCAGTAAATCCATTATGAAACTGATGGTAACTTCTGTTAAACTTCGTTACAATGGGGAAGTGAACATAAGAAAATACCAAACTTCAGATAACGTTCTGACAATTTTTTTTTTTAGATAAAAATGTTTGAATATGTACAATTGAAATGTATAGCCTGCCTAATATTTATTAAAAAATTATCTCTAACAAATTAATATTAATTAAAATATTTTTAGCTTAATTGTTTTACTCCTTTTCCCCCCACTCTTTGTATCTATTTTGATTATAAATTAGAAGTGCTAGTTAATAAATTCTTCTTAGTTAATTATAAATTACTAATTATTCAAGATATCTTAAATATTTCCTGTGTAGTCTCTAATTTTGTTTAGTTATTATATCAACGTATTGATTTTAGTTACAAAATGCGTAATTGAGGACGGAAACGATTCTAGTGGTTTAAAGCCCATCTTTTTTGTATTATTAACTAAATCAAGAATAACTATGAAATAAAATAAATGTTATAAATTTTGGTAATTACATATTATTTTGAATGCACAGGTAGTTATTGATTGGGTTCAGATTGAAGGGCGACATTTCTGGTCGTGAACTGAAAGTGTCAGCAGAATTGGACCGGAAACTTGAGAAGTAATGAAACAATCAGCAGAAACTAACGCGACAGGGCACGGAGAACTAAACTAAATATTAATTATAAATTGGAAGTATTAAATACTACACAAACTATTTACATTATTTAGCATTGAATAAATTAGCAACTAATAGTATTTAAAAATTTAATTTAATTTGTTAATATATGAATGAAGATATTATAATTTAAATTCCTTCATACAATTTTTAGTGTTTCTAATTTTTTAATAAATTATTAGAAACTTTATCATAAGTTCAACTTAATTTCATTAATTTAACTTTATTTCAATATATACAAATAAAAAAGCACAATAGTTAGTAACAAATGTTTCTGGGCACTCTCGAAATTCGCAAATCCCTAAAGATTGAGTTTTCTAAACAACAAATAAGCAATAACACTTTGTACTTTAATCCTAAACCTCAGAAACATAGTTTAACTTAATTTTCCATATAAGCTACAATATTTACAACAATTAGACCAGTATTAATCATGATAAATGATAATTAATAAATGGTTATTCGAAATAAACAAAGTTAACAGAAACTAGGGAATTTCAAACGTCACTTTTTTCGTTCAAATTAATATAGCACCTAAACGTTGGTCCTAGCGACAAATGTTTATAACAAACAAAAATTCTCCATTATGTTCCTGATAAGGGAACTGTGGCAAATTTTTGATTCGAGCAACTCCAACAGAGCAAAAGCGTATCAAAAAAGCCACAATACTAAAAAATGCAGGCAAATGTGACTTTTACTTTATAAAAGTTGCTTTTTTCATTTAATCCAAAATAGTTCTTAAACGTTTGGTTTTAGCGACATTTTTTTTTTTTTTCGGTTGGCTTTTATGGACCTTGATCCTTAGTCGCCTCCACCAGCTTCTTCCATCTTTGCCTATCCGGAGCAACGGCTTTCCAGACAATAACACGATGCTCGTCTGCGTCCTTTTTTACTGTTTCCACCCATCTTAGTTTCGGCCTCTCTCTTGGCCTATTTCCTACAACAGTAAAATTCGTAGTTTTAGTTAGTCAAAGGTGCCCTTAAGAGACCAGGTCGGAATAATCGATTTATAAATTCGGAGTTTCATTCTCCGGGATATATTCTTTGATCTTAAAATACGGGCAACTGAGAAGAAAGCTTTGTTCGCGCTGAAGATTCTTTGATTGACTTCGCTGAGCTGGTCATTAATCGAGGTTATGGTACTTCCAAGGTATTTAAAACTACCAACTTTCTGGAAGGTTTGACTTCGTACTCTTATATTTTCTTCTTGGTGGATCTTGCGGCTTACAATATCATACATTTTGTTTTACGTTGCTTCATTTGTAAGTCTATACCGTCTGTCGCTGTGATAAGCGAGCCGGCCAGCGCCTGGATGTCTTCTGGTTTGCTATCCAGAACATAACATCAAGACAGTAATATCATCCGCTTATGCGAGATATGTGTGCATTATACCAACATGCACTTCACCACGAACTCCACTGCATTCTTGCGTTACTTTTTACAGTTCTACGTTAAACAGAATCCGTGAGAGACAATCTCCCTGGCGAAGTCCTGACATCACATCGAAGGCTTCCGTTATCTCTCCCTGAATCAGAACTCTACACTTGAAACCATTTATATATGCTCTTGTCAGTAGTACTAGCTTTCCGGGAAATCCTAATTCCGTCATTATTTTCCAAAGGCAGTTTCTGTTGACAAAGTCGTATGCTGCTTTGAATCGATGAATAAGGCGTGCAAATGCTGTTCCACTTCCCATTTCTCAATCTATTTCAGGATGCAAATCTGGTCCGAAGTGCTCTTCACTTGATGAAATCCTGCCTGGTACTCGCCAAACATATGAGGCCTGTGTTCCAACTCTCGGGTATCCTTTCTTCTCTCCATATTTTCAGAATAAGTTGGGGCCCTACAGCTTGGTTTGGCCTACGCCCTCTTTGAACAATTCACATGTTAGGCCATCATTTTCTGGTGCTTTCCTTCTTTTCAAACGATCGATGGCCATCTGCACATTAAGTAGATCAGGTTCATATATTCCCTCCAACAAACGTTGGGCACACGGCGACAAACGTTATATAACAAAAAATATTTTCAATTATATTCCTCAAATAGAAAATGTCGTCAAATTTTCGATAAGAGCAAACTAACAGAGCTGGATATCAATAAAGCTCCAATATTTAAAAAAATTTAGGCAAATGTGACTTTTTTTTTCATTTAAAGCAATAAGTAAGTCCTAGAGAAGCAATAGGTAGGTCTTAGAGAAAAATAATGTATAGCAAAAAGCATTTTCCATTAAGTTGGTGATCTAAGAATGGTAAAATTTTCGATCAGAGCAACACTAACAAAGCTAGAGCGTGTCAAAATGTTACATTTTGGAATGTGAAAAAAGGTTAAACCAAAAAAGTATAGACCCCCACCCAAAAGACCAGCTATGTCAAAATTTCGACCGAAAGTTGTCATGTTCAGTTTTGAAAGAGCTCTCCTCAATTGTGCTAATATTTCCTGTTAGCATCGATAAAAACAACCTAGTTTATTGCTATTGAACAAATTCACTGAATATCTGTCCTTGTCATCAACTTACAGCTTGTTGATTATTCGATTCTTCCATATACAAAATAGACGGTGTTTGTAGTCCGACTAAAAGAAGACAAAGTCAATTCTGAAGTTGTTATTCATCGCGTGATGGCGTTTTGGTTAATACCGTAGGCGTTGTTTAGTGGTAGAAAAAAAAACAACTCCGAATTTATGCCATGCAATAGTGAGCTCCATGAGAAAACCACATAACTTCCACTTCGTAAGATTTTAGTTTATAAATGCACTAACAATAAAGTGGTTAAACTATTGTGTTTTTTAAAATCTGAACGGACAATATCAGGTTGTTTTAAAAATTAGTTTTAGAAAAAAATAAGAAAAAGCACATTTTTTTTTTTTTTTTTTGAAAAGCTATTTCGGCCTTTCTAACATTGAAATCTTCGTAAAAAAGTGGTTCATAAAGAGAAAAAAAAAAAAAAAAAAATTCCGAATTTATGCCATGCGATAATAAGCTCCTTGAGAAGACAAATTACTGAGTTCCATATGTATTAATGGTCTAAAGGTGCTTGTTGAGAGCGTTAAACATGGTACATTAACGATAGAAGCCATTGGTGGAAGTTGTTAACTCTCTTAAATTAAACTGTCCAGCTTTCATTACTTTTTCAACTCTCAAAAATTATTATCTAACAAAGGTAACATAATTGAAAAAGTCACTAACCATTTATTCCCAACGGATATTGGTCGCACCTTAAATACAAGTTTTAATCCGTTGTATATGAAAATTTCAAATTTTAACAACCCTCAGAAGGAAGATTATTTGAAACATAACATAAATATAACCGAACTTAGAACCATCAGCCAGCTGAGAATAGCCAAAGATGACTACTTAAAAGTATTAAAAAAAAGAGATAAATAAAATCTAATGAAAAATTGTGTAAATTGCACACGTCTTAAATAGCTTGAAGCATCTGTTATTGGAGTATCAAAGACACAGTCGAAAGAAATATTTGAATAATTTCATAGTTCAAAGACATGAATGTTTATCATAAGAAAATATTTTGGACTTCAATAGCATAGAAAAGATAAACAACGGGTTTTTATTTATTTTGAATGCTTGTAAACAATAATTGGTTTCTTTCATTTGAATAAACTAAATAGGGGGAAAATATATATATATATATATATATATATATATATATATATATATATATATATATATATATATAATAGATAGATTAGGTTAACGGAATTACATATAATAACGACACGAGGTTTTGATTCTATTGCAATTTCTTCTACTACTTTTGTTACGTTGAATATTATTGTCATTATAATCATTATTCATTAGCATAACTCATAAAAATGTATTTTTTCTTTGATTGTATAAATCATTGTAAGTAAAAAAAAAAAAAAAATCATTTGTTTATATTCATATATACTAAAATATGAAATGATCTTTTGTTAATACTAATTATTATAACATGCAAAAATGTTCTTCTGTCTATATTTATTGTTTAATTATTATTATGTATTTTCTTTTTTAACAGTAAAAAGTAAATATTTTTTGGCTTATCAATTGCCATAAAGTTTCTACTTTAAAGCAATTAATAAAAAAAGAACAATAAAAAAACATTAAAATGTTCAAAGAAAATTTTCGCATTTTTAGGTGTGGAACTTTTCCAGACGTTTGCAATATCTTAATAACATTGTTTCTATTTCTTTATCAATTATTTATTTTGGACACATGGCCATACATTTTCTAATGTTTAAACAAAAAAAAAAAAAAAAAAAAAAAAAAAACCCTGTTCTGTTGATAACTCGTCGCTAAAGACAAAAAAATATTCTCTTGAGTTGACCTATCTTTTTATGTGCAATTAAAGCTAATTCGCGCTATCTTATTGACTTTTGTGTGTACTAAAACGATAACTGCAAGTGAGAAAACGTGAAAACGTGAACAAACAAAATGGTGATTTTTGAAATAAAAAAAACTATGTTAACATCTTCTTCCACCGAATGCTTCTATTGTGAAAAGAGAATGAGTTTTGAAGTAATATATGCCACAAATGCTACTTCTTGTTTAAAAATGTATTATTTATGGAAATATGTAAGATAGTATTAAGTTTGATGAAGTGTTGAACTCACCTTTATTCATACAAAAATATAGATCAAGATGCTGCCTAAACACATGGATATTCCTTTAAACTACCTTTGTCTGCAGTATGATCACACCATCAGAAACTTCAACCTTCCTCCCAAATGAATAAGGTCTGAACGCAAGCGCATCTTGTGGGAAATTCAAAGACATATATAAAATGACAGAACAAATGGTATGTAAATTAACCAAAAGCTAACTCCATTTGGATTTAAGAAGCCAATAAAATCCACTAAACTTAAGTTCCTTGCTTAGCCACCAATGAATAATATTGTAATAAATCTTTTTGTTTTTCAATAAAAAAAAAGACGACTTAATTTCTCTATGACTGGGAAATGCAATAGATCATGGATATGACTATTTATAATCTACTGCATAAATTAATAATTAAATAAAATTAATAATTAATTATTATTCCGAATAAACAAAGCTGAGATACGTAGAAACGTGAGGTATTTCATTCAATCAATATACCTACCCTTTAGGATGTAGTCCTAGCGACAAATGTTACATAACAAAAAATATTTCCCATTAAATTTCTGATGAGGAAACTTTCAGCAAATTATCGATCTGAGCAACACTAACAGAGCTACAGCGTGGCAAACAAGCCCCAAAACTTAAACAATGTAGGCAAAACTTCTTAGGCAGAACTTTTTTCGTTCGAACCAATATAGCTCCTATACGGTAGATCCTAGCGACGAATGTAATGTAACAAAAATATTTTCTATTAACTTTCTGATCAGAAACTGTCGGCAAATTTTCGATTCGAGAAGCACTAACAGAGCTAGGGAGTGTCAAAATGGTCAATTTTTGTTGAGGGTGAAAAAAGTTACAAACCCATCGAAGGTGAACTGAAAATGAACAGTCTAAAAACTACAGAAATAAATTATTTCTAAAGGAAGTTATGGAAGCTGCTTTACGAATAGAAGTGGGTAGGGAATTCCAGAAGGAGGTAGCACGAATGATGAAGGATTTATCAAAGGAAGCGGTTTTATGTGAGGGGATATACAGGTTAATAGGTTGGGGTCTAGTGTTTAGGAGGTGGATAGAAGGACGCGGAGTTAATAGATCAAGAATATAGGAAGTATTTTTGGGTTTTAGACATTGGAATAGGAAAATACCCAGAAAGTAATACCGTCCGAATTTAGGAAAGAGCCACACAAGCTCAGAATATTTCCATTTATACCAATATAAATAGCAACTAATAGGTAGATTCTAGCGACAAGTGTTATATGATAAAAACATTTTCTATTGAATTTCTGACCAGGGAACTGTCGAAAAATTTACGATTCGAGAAATACCAACAGAGCTAGAGCGTGTCAAAAACCCAACACTTAAAAAATGTAGATAAAAAGTGACTTCTTCATTGAAACCAATACAGTTCCTAAATGGTAAGTCCTAGTGCCACGTTTCACATAGTTTATTTTTATTTTATTTCTTTTACTTTATTTTATATCATTGTACGTATTGTGAATGATTCTTTGTCATCCATATTACTCATTGCCCTTGAGTGAGGCTGCTTGTAATTATCCAAAATGAAAAGTTAACAAAGTAAAAAAAAAAAAAAAAAAAAAAAAAAAATCCATCCCTCGGCTTACTAAACATAGGAAAGACCTTTAATTATTTTCCAATAATCATTTGAATTATTCTACCTTCATAACACCTTATTTGTCCATATATCATATTCATTTGTTGTAGAAATGTATTTAATTTTGAGAATTAAATAAATCAAGGGAAATACATTAAGAAATAGTACCTGATGTCGATTTTGATTTGCATTTTATGGGAATACTGTAATGAATCACTCTCCAGGAATAGGTGGTGCCCGACTAATTACTCATAATACAGCAATCTCGTCAATTATTTCGAGTTGGAGCTTGAGTTGCATGTGCCGATGATACTGATCAGAATTTGAATATCTTGACGGAGGGCCGAGCCAAATTACAAACTATTTACTATTCAAGAACGATCTGTTGTAGCAGTCTTCATTTATGTCAGTTGTTTTGAGAAAAAAAAATTAAACTAAAATATATCAATAAACTAGTTTAGAAAACAATATGATTTTTATGATTTTAACATACCAGTGTACATCCAAAATTATTTACTAACTTTAAATTTAATTTAACATGACAAGCTCTGAAACATGTAGTTAAATGAATAAAGCAAAAGGGGAGTTATGCCTTTTTAATATAATAACTTTAAATTTAATTTTAAAAGAAGATGTCTTCGGGATCTTATAATTTATAACTTTTATTATAGTCCAGAAATATGGGTTTGCCAAAGAAAAAACTGCAGAACCTTTATTCTCAACGGATCTTTATGTTTTTTGGGTGCTGAATCCGAATCTGAAGTTTGCTACCACGGCAACCATCGGCTTCATATTCAAAAACGCCAAAAAAAACAACTGTTATTTTTGTTTTTTTATCTAAAACTCGGTAACAAAGAAATTATTTTTTTTTCGTTATTGGGAAAAATGGAGAAATTGGCCAACTTGCCGTCAGTCCCACAGCTCCGCTAAAACACGTTTGTCGTACTCTTTTGGCTATAACTCTGAAACTATTTGACCGATACAACATTACTTTTTTCATCTTAAAGCTGATTAAATTTAATATAGGAATCTATAAATGAAGTTTTAATCAAACCCCGTAAAATGTACATGCCAGCCCGCTAATAAAAACGTACTGTTGTAAAATCCAAGTGTTTTTTTGTCACATTTGTCACTCTAACTCCTCAAATATTTGTTCGACCCCAAATTTCTTTTTTTTTTTATCTCAAAACTGATTAAATTCGATATCAGATGCTATATATGTAAATTATATTAAATCATGTAAACCACCCAAGCTAGCACGCTAAATGTGTATGTTTTGGCAAAATATGTAAATGATGACATGTTTAGTAGACTGGTATGGGTATGTCACGGTGTTAATTATAAGTTACATATATAGGATATAATAGTTAATTTAACCAGCTTTTAGATAAAAATATTAAATTTTAGATCAAACAAATGGTTTTGGAGTTATAGCGAATAATGTGCCAAAAAAACATGTAATTTACAAAAGTAAGTGATTTTCAGCGTGATAGCTTGTGTATTTCAAGAATGTTGATGAAAATTTCATATATAGGATCTAATTTTGAATTTAACCACCTTTTAGATTTAAAAAAAAAACATTTTGAATCGGACAAATACTTTCGGAGTTATAATGTTAAATGTGCCGAAAACCATGGATTTAACAACAGTACGGGTTTTTTAGGCGTCGGGGATATTATAACTCCGAAAGTGGTCCGATTTCGGATTTTTTTATTAATTAATTAATATTTGAAGAATTTCTTCGAAAAAAAATACTTTCTTCGTTACCGCGTTATAGATAAAAAAACACAAATAACTGTTTTTTTTGCGATTTTGAATATGAAGCCGATGGTTGCCGTGGTAGCAAACTTCAGATTCGGATTCAGCACCCCAAAAAACATAAAGATCCGTTGAGAATAAAAGTTCCGCAGTTTTTTCCTGAAAACGGCCTTTTGGAGCCTTATTTTACTGGATTATTAAAGTGCTACCAATAGGTAGTTTCATCACAAGCAATTTACATGTTATTATGAACATTATCTACATATTTACTAGATGCATTATTATTTGTTTACAGTTATTAAATTGCAATTAGATCGGACATTTATTTATAAAATAAATGATAAAAAAATAACCTAAAAAATAAAATTTGATTTATTTTCATACAGTTTTTAATCTTTCGGTTATTTTCTAGAATATCTAAAGAAAACATGTCTCCAAGGTTAATTTTTTTTTTTACTATATTTTGTATTTTGTTTTATTATAACCCTGTACAAAGAATGTGTGTTTAGCGCGCAGTGATAAATTGCTGTCGTACGATGAAGATCGTAAAATTAATCGCAGTATTTGTGATTAAAACATTTTTAATTTGTTCATGTGCATTTTTTTACTATCTAGTAAACTTAAAAAAAAAAAAAAAAACTCCGCCAACGATAGGCAACCAGAGATAAATTTTCTTCTGTATTTTAGTATATATATATATATATATATATATATATATATATATATATATAGATATATATATATATATATATATATATATATATATATATATATATATATATATATATATTAGAGATCTCTCTTAGTTTATTGAGGATCGCTTGGCAGCAAGAAGATTAAAAGTCTTTGGCGTTTATTTAAAGTAGGCCATGACTGTTCAGACTTTGGGTCCCATGTCATTATTCTATTAAATTCATCATTTTACAGGGTGAGCAAATTGGATATGCCATTTGTCTGGGGGTTTATAGTTATATTGTGTGACATTTTTTTTTCACATCTAAAATGTTTAAAGTTTTTTTCATACTAAAAAATTAATCATTTTGATACGCTCAAGCTCTGTTTGTTTTTCTCAGATCAAAAATGATGACGGTTTCCAAATCAGAAATTTAATAAAGAATATTTTTCGATAAATAAGATACCTCCCTAAGACCTACCGTTTTGGAGCTATATTGTTTTGAATGAAAACAGTGACGTTTTGCCTATATTTTTGAAGTGGCTTTCTTGACCCTATTCAATCTTCAAACACCTAATCGGTGCATTTTGAAACAGGTTAAATATTACTGCTACGCATGAAAATATTGAAGGAATAATGCTCAATTTTTTTAAACGTTTTTTCATTTTTCGTGTAACGTTTTTTTTTTTTCACATTCAAAAATGTAACATTTAGCTCTATTTTTGATGATCAGAACGAAAATTTGAAGAAAGTTACCTGATTAGAAATTGAATAGAGAATGTTTTTGTGGTATAATATTAGTCTCTAGGACCAACCGTTTAGGAGCTATATTGGTTTGAATAAAAACGGTAACGTTTTGCCTATATTTTTAAGTGTTGTAGATTTGTAGACGCTCTAGCTCTGCAGATATTGCTCGGATCGAAACTTTTCCCACAGTTTCCTTATCAGAAGTAGTATATGTAAGATCAGTAGATTATAGAGGGAAATATTCGTGATCTATTGCTTTTCCCAGCTAAGAAGATATTAATTTTATTTTTTTTTTTACAATTTTTATTTTTTATCAGAAAACCAAAAATCAACAAACTGTAAATAATATCCTGTTGGCTTCTTTCTCAAATTAAGTTGCATTAGTCATTATTTTTTATTTATTTTTTTATGAGTAGTGAATCAAATAAAGCATTACAATACTTGTAGAATTTAATCTTGTTTTCATGAAAAAAAAAAAAAATAAATAAAATAAATAAAATGAGAGTTTATTAAGAACAATAGGGATTCGAAATTGAGCCTGCGCTTTGCCGATGACAGACGCCGCCACTCCTCAGTGTGACACTAACCCTCCGAGCAGTGGTGTCGCTCAGGTTAGTATATCTACGCTACGATCTTTATTAAATTTACATTTTTTTTTTTCTAAATAAATTTTTAATATTTAATATATATAAGAAAAATTTAGCTCAAAATAAACACTGACATGTTTGATAAAAAATTCTTCATTGAAATGAGTAAATCATAATAGACATATGTACAAATCAGCTTCTATAAATAACCCGAAATCATTTGAATATTTCAAAGTATTTTTTTCTTCTTTTCTATTTTCAAGACATGAATAAATAAACTTAAAATAGATTAAAAAAACAAAACAACAAAACAGTATTAGATGCTACTCAAAGTTCGACTCATTAAATTTTAACTGTAACCTCAAATAATAACCTTAGTTTATCTTGTTTTTATATAATAATAAAAAAATAAGGCATTCTCGTGGTCATAGAATACCTACTTCCATACATGAATATAGCCCATATATTTTTAATAGCCCAAAAATATGAATCATCTATTAAGAAATTAACATATATTCTTAAAAATATAATTTACACCAAGCTTTATTTTATTTGCATTTTTTTAGCAGTTAAAATAATAGTTTAATTTGTTTAATGTTTTAAGCAAATTGTAAAGTTGAAGTACTTATGAATATTATAATAAAAATGCAAAATAAAAAAATTCTAATTTGCCTAAAACACACCTAAAGTTAATCTAGAAAATAAAAAAGATCATTAGAGTGTATTATAATGTTATGAAAGTCTTCTACAAAGAAATCATCACCGCAATGACTGAAACTGCTCGTGTATATATAATTTTAATGAAAAATACTAATACTATAATAAGTAATTGCGGCGTATTGGGAATGATTTCAAAAATAAGAAAGGCATTTATGAGTTGTATTTTTCTATTGTATCAACGCAGAAAAATGAAAATTTAGTCAATGTGGTTTACAGACTAAATAAACTAGAATGTAACATTCGTAATAGTTTATTAAATTAGGGCATTGAAGTATACCATGAACAATTAAAAACTATGTTGGTTGTCTGACTATAAAAAAATGTATATATATATATATATATATTATATATATATATATATATATATATATATATATATATATATATATATATATATATATTAGAAATGATACTTCTGTTAAATTTTCACATATGAAAATTCTATAAAAACAAGAAATATGTCAATGAATGATTCATAACCAAGTAAGTTTTGAAAAGGCTTTTAGGATTAAAAAATACAATTTTCAGTTTCGGTGTTTTGAGAATATATATCGGTCAGCAAATCCAAATATCTTTGTGCTCTTAACGACCACATTTTTTTTTTTTTTTTTTTTTTTTTTTTTTCATTTGTCAAAAAAATAAATAAAAAATAAAAATCCGCTGTCGTATGTAAATTCACTACCACTTCTATAAAAAAAAATATATTTTTTTTAATTTATATACATTGTTACCATAAATTTGTTGTTGTTGCGACAAATAGTTTGATTTGGTTCGACGCTAGTTTACTTATATATCTTTTTACTCAATTCTTTTGGTATTACCGGTTTTCTGAATAAAAGTGTTTGCGAACAAATCAATATGAAAATAATTCTGAATTTGTATTAAATCATAAATCATTTCTAAAATTTTTTTTTTTTTTTATATCATTGTATCATATGGCTAATCTTTTTCAATTATATAGCGAAGCAAGCTTTATATAAAATATTAAATCCCTACATAACATTTTAATGGAAATCAACTGTTTTATTAGTATTTTAAATTAAAAGTTTTTGTAATACTAATATTTAACTAGATTGTATCTTTTTAATCCTAGATAAAATATTATTATATTCTTAAAGGAATTTCTAGTAATAAAACTATCACATCAATTGATTTTTATGATACATGATTTTATATTTATCAGGCATCAATACAGAATTAAATACCAAAATAAACAAATCATAAAAATTACTAATATAAACAGTTATTTCAATGTAAACAACAAATAATCAACTATTTATACGAATCCGCTAAATTTCTTAGGTGAAGTGAATAAGTAATTAAGTAGGCGCGTGAGGCACAAACAGTTTTAGCACTTCGTAATTGCTTCTGGTTCAGCGTTTGGTTAGGGATCGGAAGGGGATGCCACATCAAACAACATCTAAAATGCGACTATCAGATGTTATCTCCAAACTTTCGTCCGCAAAGATAATTCCAAAAGGTGATAAAAGTAGTTTGTATCTAGTATTTTTTTCGCAATATATCAAGTTAAACTGTTATTGTTTATGATACAGTGCTCTAACAAGGAACATTTTTACAAAGAATCATTATTTTAAGAGAGCAATAAAAAATTTATTTTAGGACAACTTATCCCATAAGTGACTAATATAATTGACAATTGATAACATTATAAGTTACAAAATAAAGGGAAAATAAAGAAACACAACTTAAATATATTATTTATAACGTATAAAACTCAACCTCAATGCAAAAAATACACAAGAAATATTGAATTACAATTCACTAAGAAAAAACTAGCTGTAAAATTAATACATGGAAATTCTTCCAAGCCAACAGACCCATTTCCATCTCTACCAACCCCAAAATCTGAATGACCTCAAAACACATCTCAAAATGATCAACTTAATCCAGACCCTTCGTTCTGCGATTGTTTAAAAGAAACAAAAAATATTTTTACTTAATTTAATATAGGTAAAATTATCACTAAAAACAATGATTATAATGATTATAATAATAAATAATGATTATTAAAAAAAAAAAGAAAAGTGATGTCGCAATAAAAAAAAGAAGCTAAAAACGGTATTTAAAAATATTTTTTTAATGGAAAGAATCCTGTATAATTTATTGATTAATGGACATTTCAATTAATACTATTATATTTGAGAATCGTATGATTAAATATAGTATAATTACTACCGTTGTAGAAAGGAACTTCGCTTTAACTATACAATGTAAACTGAAATTTCAAATATGTTTATTTGCTTAAACCTACCTTCAATTAAAGAGTTCACTTATATACAGACAAAAAAATTCTTCTCCCTTATACCCGTTTCCGTGAAATCCATGATACAGCAAATAGGAGATAACGAAAAGACATCTCTGAAAAGATACACCAACAAACGTACTAAACAAATATTAATTGACATAACCTGACGTATATATATATATATATATATATATATATATATATATATATATATATATATATATATATATATATATATATATATATATTGTGATTATATTTTATTTTAACTATATTTCAATTTTTTTTGTTTTTGATTTTTTGTTTTACCCAACTTAGGGGTACGTTGGATCAATCAATTTTAAGTGCGCTGTGACTTTCTTTTAGCCCAGTTTCGTTTCATCCTTTCGGATCTTGCTTTCCTTTCTTCATCAGAGATTTTAAAAGTTCGTTTCAATTTGGTATTAAACTGGAACCTGTTTTTTTTGTTTTTTTTTAATGTTTGTTTGTTGTATGCACAATGTTATTTCTTATTTACTCTTATTTTTTTCTTTTTATTTTTTTATTGTATAGAGTTTTGTTTATGATTTTCATACTGTAAATAGTATTTAAAAAAGTTGGTGTTTCTGTAACGTCTATAAGGGAACACCTTTCACATGTAAATATATTTATATAATGGCCTTTTTGCAATATTTGTAAAATATTATTAATATATAAAAATAAAAATCTAATAAAAACGTAAAAAAAGTTTTTCTTCCATGAACGTTTCGTAGGGGAATAAGGAGTGCTCCAACAAGTTTCCAGGATATAGGTTTATTATAAGAATAAGTATTTCTCTGATTATTATAACTATAACCTTATTATTCCTATAACTATTAAACCTCTATTGTAAAAATAAGTCCCTAATTGTTTCACGAGGACTGCAAGGTACCTTCCTTTCACCATCACGTCCGCTCGTCACGGTATCTGGGGATATTGAAGCATTTTAAACTCCTAAGCGATTGCCGGAGGGTTAATTCTAATTAAAAGCAATAATCATTCATGATTTGGATACACATTTTCATGATAATTATGTAGTCAGATGAAAGTGATTATGAAGTACGAGTGTCAACTGTTATCGTTGACGACATGGACTTTTCTTTCCTCTTATATTTAAACTGAGGAAGCACCTTGTGATTTAGAAGATTGCTACGAGATTCCCTTTCATTGGCTGCGATTCATATCCCACGACCGACGCAATTGATCAAGCTCCTCCACCAGTCCAAGATAGCATATCTCCAACCAACGTTTATATCGATGGTGAACTTTCCTAAAATAAATGGTAGTATCAATAATTTTCAGTCTCCATGCATTAATAGACACTATCTTTTTTTTCTAACAATAAAATAATTGTGTGAGTTCATATAAATAACTAGCATTCCCTTTCGCGGCTTCGCCCGCTTCCATAAGTATAGAATTTATATAATTTAGACTATTAATTGAAGTTTTATTTGTTTGTCGATTAAAATCTTGTATTGGAGTATAGAATTGAGCATTATTCCTTCAACGATCTTTTCACGCGTAGCAGTAATTTTTAACCTGTTTAAATTTGCACCAATTAGGTGTTTGAAGATTACGTAAAAGCTTAATTGGACATCCAATTTTAAATTTTAACGTATGAGTTTGTAATCCAGATGGCGACTATTAACCCGGCGTTGGTCGCTAGCCGATCTGGGACATCGTAGTCGCTAAGTGAGCATTTCCCTCACTTCTTCGATTTTTATAAAAAATGCAGTTTTATATTGCCAAATATGTAGTTATAAATTGTAATTAAATGCCATCATAATGTATCAATAATTGTAGTATGGATCATAAGGATTAAAAATATATTTTTACAAAGATATTTATTATTAATAAAAAAAAAAAAAAAAAAAAAAAAAAAAAAAAAATTTTTACTTTTTACATAATAATGTGTTTTTTGTCAGATAGATTTCCTTCTATTTCTATACAATTATTACAAGTATATTTATTATGTTCATTACGAATAGGAACATTACACTTTGTACAGTTTTTTTTCGTTTTTATATTTCTTCGGCAAACATACACCAGATCTATTTTGTATTGCCTCGAGCATCCACGAAGAAGGATCTGGAATAGTAAACATTTCAGATTCCTAGTAAATGATTGAAACATAATATAAATACAATTCACGAAGATTTATTCGATTTGTAATTACTCACAATTTATCTTCTCAACTGGTTTTTTATCCAACAAGTCAAGCGTGTTAGATCCACGACTCATTTTGAACCTAAATAATCACTAATCAATCGAAAGAAATGAGAAAACTCGCTCAATAAAATGTCACGAATAAACTGCACGAGGGATAAGCCGATACCGAGGAGTGTGGACATAGCAATTTTCAGTAAAAATCTCCCAATATCCAGGCCATCTGCATCCGTTATACTTAGAAACCAAATATTCTTATTCTAAAATGTCCTAAACTCAGCTATAATGAGGGTCAGCGAGGAAAGTTAAATTCTGACGAACTTATTAAATATTTTTTAGAAGGGTGAGGGAAATGCTCCTAGCGACCAACGCCGGGTTAAGGAACTCTTGAGGAAAATCGACTACATTATAGTTTAAAACTAAAGACCCCTAAATTATATTGTTACCTACAATAACAAAAAGCAATGGGTCGACATTATGATTCGGTATTAATTTTATTCGGAAGAAATAATTTTATTGATTTCATCTGTTTGGATTTAATTTATAATTATAAAAGTATGAAACATTGTGAGAAACCTCGTTTTTACTACTCAACATTGTACATTTAAACTTTTACATTGCAAATTTCATTATTGTTATACTTTCTTAGACATGATAAAATTTTGTTCAGATGTTTTCAATAGTTTTACCATTGTAAACCTTATTGCGCAATGGTGACAACTACAAATCGGTCGCTTTTCACACTTCATTGGTATCCACATTTTGCACCATATATTTATTATTATTATTATAGCTTATTTAATAATTTAATTGAATATAAGTGAATTTTATACTCTATACAGTGTGTTCAGCATAAGACTGCAGTAACTTCGAGAGGCGATTCTGGGCATCATTTGCAACAAAAAAATTCAAATAAACTATAGGTCGATTTTCATCCCTTTTATAGATATTTTTAATTTTACGTTTTATCAAGAAATTTTTAATTTTTGACAAATAATTGTCATATTGTCATATATTTCCTGAACTATCAAACCTAGAGCAATTTCAATATGCTCATTAGAAAGAAAATTAAATTTACTTAAAAATAGCAGCGTCCAGTATTTAACTTACTGATCCAAACATATGAAATAGCAAGTTTCTAATTCCGTTCCAAAACTTTGACGGCATTTTTCTCAAAAATATTAAATAAGTGATAATTTCTAAAATTGAAACTGAAATCACTTAATAATTACAAAAAACAGGGAGATGCAACATCGGCATTTTGGGAAATACCGAGAGAATGCTCAGAAATGTTAAATTGTTTTATTATGTTTTATTAATAGAAATGTAATTTAATCACAAGTACCTATTTAACAATAATTGTTCAAAATGTCCTCCCTCTTCTCTCATACACTTTTACATGTGGGGTACGCTGAAGAAACAAGTAATGAGAGAGTAATGAATAAAAGTAATGTACAAAGTAATGAGAGAAGAGGGAGGACATTTTGAACAATTATTGTAAATTAAGTATGTAAATTTTAATTAAACTATCTTAAAAGTTTCTTAATTTTCAAATATTAGAATAAGATAAATAGATAATTGTGATTAAATAACTTTTCTATTAATAAAACTATTTAACATTTCTGAGCAATCTCTCAGTATATCCCAAAATGCCGATGTTTCATCTCTCTGTTTTTGTAATTAATAAGTGATTTCAGTTCCAATTTTAGAAATTATCACTATTCATGGTATACCATTCGAGAGGTGTTTGTGTGGAGAAAAGAAGTTTTTTTTTTTGAGTAGTGCAAGTTTGTGACATATGTAATATTTTTGAGAAAAATACCGTCAAAGTTTTGGAACGGAATTAGAAACTTGCTATTTCATATGTTTGGATCAATAAGTTAAATACTGGACGCTGCTATTTTGAAGTCTAAATAAGTTTATCTTAAAGTAAATTTAATCCTCTTCCTAATGAGCATATTGAAATTGCTCCAGATTTAATAGTTCAGGAAATATAGAAATTTCTTGATAAAACATAAAATTAAAAATATATATAAAACGAATGAGAACCGAGCTATAGTTTATATGAAATTTTTTGTTGCAAATGATGTCCAGAATCGCCTCTCGAAGTTACTGCAGTCTTATGCTGAACAACCTGTATAACACAGGTGCTTTGTAATCTCTCATGTGGAATGACATTCGCCACCTATCGGTCAATTTTTGAAGTCACTGTTATCCAAATATTATCCTTTTTTTATTAACAAATTAATTGAAAATCAGTAGATTTTATCATTGCTAACCCTTCCTCGAACTAAAAAGATGATGTGGTTAAAATTTAGTATAGAAATTTATTTATAAAATTTAGTAGTTTTCGTGGTTAGTGATCACAAACGAAAAATGGCTTTTCCTTTTATATAATAGTATATATTAAGATTGGATTCTATGTTTTATCTAAGTAGGAATTAGAATTTTAATAACGATTTAAGGTGTGGGTCCATGATCCGTTAAACTGAAACAGAGCAGCTGATCGTTTAGCCGGAGCTATTGTTACTTTTTATGGGCACATCTGGTGAGATAATAAACTTTTCCACAGACTAAGTTTTTATTACGGGCCCCTTAAGTGAAGTAATTGCCACTAAATCATTGCGCTTGAGCTGAGGTATTGCAACGGTACTTTTCAAACTCTGTGCTAAGTTTGGGTGGTGGCATTGATTACTCCTATCTTTATAGCCCATTCAGGCAACATTATTTGCATAAGTCCACTATTCATCTATTTGGATAGCAAAAACTGTAGTTGACCATACCGGGTCATAATAATATGTATAATCAACCTGCGTTAATTAAAGTACATTTTCTTTTTGCTTAATTATAGTGAGATACAGGCATTCAATTTCTATATTAATTGTAGTGATGAGTCGATACTCCATTCCACCCATTATCAAGGAAAGAATTGGTATTAAGAATTGATGATCCAAAGCCGATTCCTAGGAACCGATCGATAATGCTGATGTTTAGAATGATTTTGTAATACGTAAGTAGTTATTAGATGAAAAAGCGTAAAAATGGACACAGGTGTAAATATGGGCACCCCTAACTAGTGGCTATGGAAGGTACTGAAGAATGATGGTGAAGACTGAGGAACATTTGCTAATATAAGGTAGCAGAGAGCAGTTGGGACCATTATTTTAAATAGTGTGGATGTGGCGTGAGTTATTGTGAACATTGGTGTTTATTCAAGAATGGAAACTTTAAGTACGTATTCGGGAAGTGGAGATTTGAAGCAACTTTTTGAAACTCACCTTATATAACGGTTACCTTTCTTAGATGGATTTGATGTAAATTTGGGCACCCTTTCTTGCACAGTTCAAGTGCTATTTCTCATTTCGACATATCTCTTGTTCCCACAAGAAGAGAACCATTACTCCTGGACGCTAAGCAGCGAGGTCCAGCCTCATCACCGGGTCATCATACAAGCATCAGTTGGCCAAGTCACTTTACAAAAGTGCTCTCAACAAAGATCCAAGAGTTTTCCCGGGGTAAGAGTCCGGCCAAAGGGTAGGGGTGGGAAGACGAAATTCGACTCACGCTACGATACTACGACTCATCATCGGACTCATCAGGCTACCATGACTCTCCCCTTGTGGAAAGCGATGATGATGCCAATCTGGATGTCAACGGTGGGAATAAACACAACTCGAGCGATGCAACTTGCATGTTTTATGGAAAGCTCTCTAATGACAGTCGGGAAGAGGTGTGGGTAAAATGTTATACGCTAAACGTGGGAACTTTGTGCCAGGGCAAAAGTTATTATTACAAAATCCGTGAATGCATTATTTTCCTGTAGTAAATAAACTCTATCGTTTTGCATTGTTTTATCTTGTTTAAAACTATTTTTGGTGACTTTTTTGAAGAGAGCCCATATTTATATCCCAATATTTCTGGTGCTATTTTGAAAGCTTTTTGTAAATTGTAGGTTTTTGAAATGAAATAATTTATGTTAACCATAGTTTTGCCTTCTCGCATTTATGAAACTTGTCATAGTTGTTAATGAAAGAGAATTTTTTAAGTTGAAAGTAACTTTAAATCAAAAACAAAAGATGGTACGCGTATTTACAACTTTTCCTCTATAAATAGATTTATTTCTCAAATTTTTGAAATATTATTTGAAATATATATATTTGAAAAGATTTTTTAAAATAATTAATAATAGAGCGATTTTTCATGTATTAGAACAACACCGCTTGGTACAGAATTTAAAACAAATTTCTTTAAAACTATGTATTACTACTTTAAACTAAAAGTCGAAGTATTTGCTATTGGAAAATGAGGAGCTAAAACCACAGTATTAAACTGACGAAGGTGAGAAACTAACGAAATAAAATTAAATATGACTGATGCACTATTTTATTCAACTTTTTGACTATTCCGAGAGAATTTTCGTTATCTCACAAGGGGATGTTTGCAGTTGTAACTCACAGATTGGAATGCCGATTTTTGTGTGGGCAGTAGAGACCTATAATAGTGCAAAACTATAGTTATAGCCGCCAATGAGCATTAGGAGCCGAGAAAAAAATAAAATATGAAAATCACGTTTTATTTTTTTCTCTCAGCTCTCAGTGAAGATTGAGAAATGATTCTTTCACGCTTAATTACAGTTATGTATGCTGTTAGATATAAAAATACTTTTGTTATGCTCAAGACACTATCCGGCTTTAGGGTGCTCAAAAATGACAAAATTCCATGGAGATCCGCTGTAAATCAATGGAAACTTTTTTTCATGAACAACTAACCTCAAATCTTGATTTAAAGCACCATAAAACCCTTATATGTGAAATTTTATCAAAATCAAAAAATATTGATTTTTACCCCTTTCGAGAAGGTTAAAATTTTGATGTTGAGATTTCATTAACATTATCTACCGGCCATAAAAACTGCTGTGTTCAACCGATTACACTAGTAATAGCAAACATTCTACTTTTTATCCATGCATATAACATTGGATTTATTCCCGATTTTAGTGGAAAAAAACTGATGTGAATGAAAAAATCCGAGGTCAGCTATAACTTGGGATATTTCAATAAGGGGAAATCCTGTGACCTATATGTATATATTTTTTAAATGGTCTTATTTGAAATTTATGGGGTAAAAACTAAAATAATAATAGAAATACATCATTTTAAAACGTCTTATTTTATAATATAGGTGAGGAAAATGTTTAAACTAAAAAGTGATATTATTTCCAGATTCCAAAATTTCCAAAAAGACTTCCAGATGGATAAAAAGCAGAATGTATGCTAATTCTAATGATGCTATTACTGTTGTAATCGGTTGAACACAGCAGTTGTTAAGGCTGTTAGAAAATGTTGATGAAATCTCAACTTCAAAATTTTAACCTCCTCGAATGGGGTAAAAAATCAATATTTTTTGATTTTGATAAAATTTCACATATAAGGGTTTTATGGTGCGTTAAATAAAGATTTGGGGTCAGTTGTTCATGAAAAAAAGTTTCCATTGATTTACAGCGGATTTCCATGGAATTTAGTCATTTTTGAGCACCCTAAAGCCGGATAGTGTCTTGAGCATAACGAAAGTATTTTTATATCTAATAACATACATAACTGCAATTAAGCGCGAAAGAATCATTTCTCTATCCTCACTGAGAGCTGAGAAAAAAAAAAATAAAACGTGATTTTCATATTTCATTTTTTTTCTCGGCTCCTAATGCCCATTGGAGGCTATAACTCTAGTTTTGCACTATTATAGGTCCCTACTACCCACACAAAAATCGGCATTCAAATCTGTGAGTTACAACTGCAAACGTCCCCTTGTCAGAATAAAAACTACTTATTTCCAAAATACATGTTCTTCCTGGTTTTCCGCAACAATATACTATTAAAATAGTGTTCAGAAAAATTTACGTGCATCTATTCACCTACTGTGCTTAGTGAAAAGCTAGAGGACTGCTTCCTTCTTGGCATTCACTTGATCAATGATCCATCTACGATCCTCTAAAAAAGAAGTAATTTATTTTTTATTGGCCTATAAAGCTGTACAATAATAATAGGACGACTCCGAAAAATAATTCTTTTCTATGTATAAATCAGGTTTGATTTTTCTACTACTTGCGTGATTTGTAATAATTAAAAAGCTGTGTGAACCTTATTCTAAGTGTAAGTGTGTTACTTTTTTCGTATTTTTTTTCTTTTTTTTAAATTTCTACTTCATTTTTATTATTATATCATTCATATTTGTTATTATTTAAACTTTTTCACCTTCCTCGTGTTTTACATGTCTTTTTTACTTTTTAACAGAACTTTCGTTGATTATATTAAATTTTAAGGCAAATGTCGTCCAATAAGTAAAATAAATAAAAAAATAAATATCTTAGCTACTTTTATCAGACTTGTATTCTATTTTATTATTCATTTGATTTCTTCACAATAAGGCGTATATGTGTTGTTACAGCGCCATTACTTGTTGCCCATTACAGGGGAACATGTCACAAAAAAATAAAGATATTTTTTTCTTTTTAATATCCATTTTTGGTTTTTACGTTTTTTCAGATGAAATTTGCTAGCAAAGTAAATTAAGGTACAATACATCTACAACATACACTGTATTTCTATTGACTGCACTTCCAGCTATCTCTCACACAATATCAATTTGAAATATGAATGTGGGGTGTCAGAGTTTTATTTTATTTAGTTATTTGGTTTCCTATAATATCAACGTTCATTTCTTTTTAGGTGAAAAGGGGGAAACAAATATATATATAAATATATAATATATATATATATATATATATATATATCCTATATATATATATATATATATATATATATATATATATATATATATATATATATATATATATATATATATATATATATATAGTGTCCAACATAGTCCTGGATAAAGTTATGAAGGAATTCTGGGGGAAAAAATAGCTCAGGAGCCACAGTAGGGAACAAAAGCAACCATAGAAAAGTGAGTTGTTTGGCGTTTGCAGACGATCTCGCACTTTTTGCAGAATTCGAGGAAGACTATTAGTCAAATAGATACCCTACAGATGGTTGCAAGGAAAGCAGGCCTACAAATGTCATACCAAAAAACAGAACTCATGCATGACTACTGAGAAGAAGTATGGGAAAACAGCAATAAACACCAAATGGGGAAAAATAAAAGTGATCAGTAAATGTAAATATTTGTGAGAGGTAATATGTTGCAATGGTTCTGAGAAAGAGAGCATCCTAGAGAAAATTACAAAATTTAAGTGTCCTAACAGGCAAAATTTACAATAAAAAGAACCTTTCCTTCAGGGCAAAAATAAGGCATTACAATGTGGTGGTGAAACCTGTGATTTTGTATGGGATGGAGACCTCATGCTTACCCAACTTGGAAAGACTGCTAAGAATAGAAAGGAGGATCTTAAGGAAAATCTATGGGCCCAGGAAGACACAGGAGGGATACAGGCAAAAATCTTACGAAGAGATTTACAAAAAAATCAAGGACCTGGAAACTAATGTAAGAATCAGAAGGCTGATGTTCGATGGGCACATGAGGAGGATGAAGGCGGAAAAATTAAACAAGGGGATGTTTGACAGGATTTTTAGCTACAAAAGTATGGGAGGATATAAGAAGCAAATGAGAGAGGAAGTAAAGAACTTAAAATTTCGGATGCAGACTGTCTGGATAGAGACACGTACAGGAAGACACTGAAAAATCTCATCTGTATCATGGGGAAAAAAAAGAGGGTTACTAACTGGTCCGAAGAAAGAAAAGAGATGCATTCGAGGATCATGAAATTGTGATGGGAAGAAAGGAAGTCAAGATCCCGTAAACAGCTTAACCAATGATATTCGGTTAAAAAAAAAAAAAAAAAAAAAAAAAAAAAAAAAAAAAAAAAAAAAAAAAATAAAAAATATATATATATATATATATATATATGGAGAAATTTTTTGACTGTTACTATTAAATGTTTAGTAAGGTTCTTGAGGTTCAGTCATAAAATAAAAAAACAACTATTTTGGCGACGTTTCGTATTGTTCTCATAATCATGCCCTGCATCTTAGTAGGGATGTCCTAGTGTTCTTCACTATATATATATATATATATATATATATATATATATATATATATATATATATATATATATAAATAATGTCCAAATCTTTGATATCAAAGGGCTGTTTTCAATTTAAAATCGATTAATCTGAAATTAAATGGAGCTATGAGATGTGATAAAATTACTTTATAAATATAATGGATTATAGTGAAACCAGTAAAACGTTGATGGGTATCAAGCCATTTTATTTTTATTACTAATATTATTTAATATTTATTCTACTAATGGGTTCACTGTTTTATAGATATTAAACTGTCTATTGCGCACTATAATCTATTAATGAATGGAATAATCAATGTGATAATAAAATGGTGATTTCAATTATTTAGAAAAGGAAGATCCACTGTAGACCATTTTATCCGAATGGCAGTGGAATTACAATATTGATTTGAAAAACAACAGACAAGTGTACTATTTTTCGGAAAGGAATAATAATTTTGTAAAACTTATTGAAAAGAAAGAGTTATTAATATAGTTTATTAAGGATGAAAAAAAAAAAAATATCTAATTTATTTATTATACCTCGCGCGGATCTCATTACTGCGAAGCACCTGTGGCGGATGTGGGGATGGTCGGTGAAACTTCTAAGGAAGTTCCTTCCGTCTAAGTTCGATGGTCTCGCTGACTGACAAATGAGGGCGGCCCACAGTGGTTTGAGAGCGGAAAATGTACCAAGTTGCAACATATTTTATCTGTTACATCGTAATTTATAACTTAAATAGCAGTACTCCATAAAAAATATCTAAAGAAAAAAATACTTGGTGTACCCACGATGGTATAGAAGGATCAACACAATTATGATTGATGAATTAATTGCCACTTCTATTGGAATTATTATATTAGAAAACTAGTTTCGAATGCTGGACATCTTCAGTTCTCAGGAGGTCTAAGATATATAAAAAAAAATTCGTTTATTAACAAAAATACGCCATGAATGTTGAAAAATCAGGTGTACTTTTTTCGGACTTACTACTTAAACCTTAGTTCCAATCCTTATGATCAATAATTGAAACTTAAATTTAATTGTGATTGGTTCTTCACCCTTATAGAATACATATTATACCGAAAATAAAATAATATTGATTCATTAAAACTAAAAACTATCAGAAAGAAACCTAGTGCAGGGTGCCTATTACTATTACTGCAATGTGGAAAAACTGAAAAAAAAATAACTAAGACTAATTATTTTAAAATTAAAATACAATTCTAAACTAAATATTTCAAATATAGTTTTGTATTTCATAACTGGAAAGATACAAATAAAAATCAAGGTTGATAGTTTAATTAGGTCAAATAATAATATTCGAAGTATATAAACAATGCCTATAACGTGTAAATTTGGCCGTATTCGGATAGTTATGGAACGTATTTCTCTCAATTAATACCTAAGGTAAAAACCTATGAAGTCCATTTTTTTTGGAAGAATTAGGAGGTTTTCTTCAACTCGCAATAACGTACTCGAAATAACCTGGAAGTTACTCCACTAGCAAGTTACTAAGTTAACAAACAAGGTACTTCAAATATCATTGTTTTATAAGATCCTAAATTATTCTAATAATAGTTTGTATAAACTTGTACGAAGTAGAAAGTGATTGGTTATTTGAGATATAATTATCAGTAAAATTAAAAAAAAACAGGAACAATCAGAATCACTAGATACGATTTCGTACATTTTTATGTAAATTTTCATTATTTTTGTATCTCAAACACAGCATTTTCGCTACGTATTTGTGGAACATTCCCACATCTTCTTATTCCTAAGAGGCTAGAAGATGGTGCATAGTGATCGGGAATTAAATAATGTTTTTTTAATTTTTCGTACGTCTCGGTGAATTTTGGCAATTCGTCCCACTGTGCGCCGTTCACGTTTAACCCATCACTGAGTATTACTGGTTCTTCAGGCTGATAGTTATAAAAAAAAAAAAAAATAAAGAAAGAAACAATAATGAAACTAAACACCAAGCCGACTTATGTCTTGTTGGTCTTCTATCTCATTTATTAGTAACACTCTGAGATTAGTAACTTTCAAGGATAGTAAGCTATATTTTATTTAAACACCCAAAGCCATCAATTAGTACGTTTTTGTCTAAAGAAGAAATCAATAACTTAGAAAATTGTCAAGCTTGTTGTAATAATTAATTACCACATGATTGATATTCAATCGCTATCTGCTTTCACACGCGAGCTTCCGTTCCGTTGAAATATAACCACAAGGTGACTGGGAACTAGCGTGACTGATGTCATATTAATTCCGACTTTCTCGATTCTCGAAACCGTTCATACTAATTATAGTAGTAACAACAGCCGTAGTCTTTTATTTATTTTTATCAATGAATTCGGTTCATAAATCATAACTCACTCACAACAGCTGGAATGAATAAGATCTTGAATAACGATATGTTTACGATATGTTAACGATATGTAAGAAATAAACGATATGTTTGTATACAGGGTGTCCCAGACATAGTGTAAAAAAAAATTGGGTAATACTGCATGCTAAACGGGGTAGAATGGCGCAAAAACGAGTGTCCTACCTCAATTTGTTGAGGAGATAGAATTGTTTTTGTTTTTATTTTTAAAATCTTTATTTTTTTCTGAAAAATGGCAGTTTTCTCTACTTTGTTGTAGCGTAGAAACTAAAACGATGATATTTTCTTAATCAGCATTAAATTTTCTAAAAGATGAAATAGGTCTAGTCATTTTAAATCCACTTTTAGGGGGCCTTTTAACGCGCAAAACACAAAACATTTATTAAAACTTAAATTTTAAATATTTTTTGAAAATTCCTCACTCCCCACTGGAGCACCCTAGAAGCCGTCAAATTTCCACAAAACTGCGGAATTTAGTTAGCTTTTCAGTAATGTAACTCATGATACAATTGCACCTCACCTTTTAAGTCTAAAATAAGTTTTTCTGATGAAAAACACGCTAGAGAATAAATACTTGAATGCTTCACGTACCTACTAGAAAAAACTACTTGATTGAATAAAAGTATTAGTTATTTTATCTCTTGTCCATATGCACGAGGGATCACTCCCCCCCCCCCCTTAACTCCCTATAAATAAGATTTTTTTTGGGGGGGGGAGGTAGGGATTGCCACCTTCGCAACTCGTTACCCCTCATGCATATTGACAAGAGATAAAATAACCAATACTATTTGGTATGAATTTATCACATTCGGAAAAAACTGTAATATTTTTTATATCAGTTAAACAATACACTTTTCATAAAATATATATTTTGTTTTTCTGTTCTATATAATGAAATTGATTTACGAAAAAAAAAAAATAGTTTTTTAATTAGTTATTAATTTTATATTCAAATTTACAAATGTGATATAATTGCAAGTAACAAAAAAAATAACTAATACTTTTATCCAATCAAGTAGTTTTTTTCTAATAGGTACGTGAAGCAATCAAGTATTTTTTCTCTAGCGTGTTTTTCATCAGAAAAACTTCTTTTAGACTCAAAAGGTGAGGCGCAATTCTATCATGGGTTACATCACTGAAAAGCTAACTAAACGTCGCAGTTTTTGGTAAATTTGACGGCTTCTAGGTTGCTCTAGTGGGGAGGAGAATTTTCAAAAAATATTTAAAATTTAAGTTTTAATAAATGTTTTGTGTTTTGCGCGTTAAAAGATCCTCTAAAAGTGAATTTAAAATAGCTAGACCTATTTCATCTTTTAGAAAATTGAATGCTGATTAAGAAAATATCATTGTTTTAGTTTCTACGCTAAAACAAAGTGGAGAGAACTGCCATTTTTCAGAAAAAAGTAAGATTTTAAAAATAAAAACGAAAAATTCTATCTCTTCAACGAATTGAGATAGGACACTAGTTTTTGCGCCAATCTAGCCCATTTAGCATGGAGTATTACCCAATTTTTTTTTTAACTATGTCTGGGACACCCTGTATATCCCCATATAAACGGATACCTATATCATACAGAATCATGAATTCCCGCATCTTTTCTATAAGATTTCATTGTTGGCCATTATCGCACTGTGACAGGAGGCGATTCCATATTTTTGTTCAACAGTACCACTTGTCGCCGCGGTAAGACTACACCGCAGCGACAGGCAGCTTTCTGTGAGCCCAGGCCTTACCTATCGTTACCACAT
The DNA here is from genome assembly GCA_003667255.2 of Euschistus heros. Lineage (NCBI taxonomy): Eukaryota > Metazoa > Arthropoda > Insecta > Hemiptera > Pentatomidae > Euschistus > Euschistus heros. The sequence continues at coordinate 271,699 of RCWM02000008.1, read as the reverse complement.
AAAATTTAATATTAGCATAAATTAGAATTTCCATATTTGCAATTTAATTTATTTTCCAATAACTAGGGATCTCTCTTCTTTAACTCGGTTTACACAGGCACTTAGCCTGGAAATCTCATGTTTAGGTTTTGGTCATTTTGTATACTTATATATTCTTTTTACATTTTTTTTTAATTTTAATTTTCATATATATTATTTTAATTTAATGAGATCAAAGAAAAAATTAAAATACGCCTGATTCGTCAGATTTTATTTTATTTTTTGATATTTTCAACTGCACGCGTTATATACTAGTAAATTTGACGAAAATGATTAAAATGACTCGTCAATAACATGGAAATATTTATGTCGAGAGATGGGACGCGTAGAAATACGAGGTGTGATCAAAGAGTTCCAGGACTTTTTATATACTATGGGAATGCAATGTCTCACAGCGATGCGGTTGGCAGCATTGTATTGCCTGACTCAACAGGAACACAGCTGTGTTTGCAGATCAATCATAACATCACTGAAAGTAACATTAGCACAGTTTGTTTGAGGTTAGTTTTATAGAGTTTGGCTATTTTATGAAAATGAATGTGAAAAGAAGAGCAACGTGTTTGTGTGAAGTTTTGTGTGAAACTGAACAAAACGTTTTCTGAAACCTTTTTGATGTTACAAGAGGCTTTTGGTGAAGAATGTCTAAGCCGATCATGCTGCCATCAGTGGTTCAAGAGGTTTAAAGATGGCCTTTTTTGTGTAAAAAACGCAATGACTGTCATTCCTGAGTCCCCCTACTCACCTGACCTGGCTCCAGCCGACTTTTTTCTTTTCCCGAAGCTCAAGAGACACCTAAAAGGACGAAGATTTCAAACAGTTGACGAAATTAAAGAAAAAACAAAGGAGCTGCTAAACATCTTTACAAAAGAAGAGTTTTCTGGGGCCTTTGATCAGTGGAAACACCGGTGGGAAAAGTCTGTAGCTTCCCAAGGGGAGTACTTCGAAGAAGACAAAGTTGAATAACCTGTATGTTGTATGAATAAATCCTATAAATTCCTATAAAAATAATGAATAATCCTATAAAAATTCAGTCCTGGAACTTTTTGATCACACCTCGTATATGCACCCATTGCAGGGTTATGCAATGTGGAAAACTAGAAAAAAACAAAAAAAAAACTCACTTATGGGCACTTCATTAGTCCTACATTAGAAATTAAATTAATAGAAAATTAAATGGCAGGCGAGATTACTACCACTGAACCACCGATGCAAACATTATAAGGACTGGCAACCACACCTCCAAGGAATTTGAGACGACACAGGGAATACGTCAGGGGTGCAGCCTAAGCCCCCTGCTTTTCATATTGGTGCTGGATAAGGTGCTGAAGAGAGCCAAACCCAGATTGCGGCGTTTTCAACTAGGGCATAGGAACCTTCAGCCTGCTTTGCTTACAGTTCTCGCTTTTGCTGATGACCTCGTCGTGTTCGCTGCGGATGACTGGGACCTACAACACAACGTAAATATCATACATGAAGAGTTGACAAGCATTAACATGGATATTAATCCAGATAAGACGAAATGTATGAGAATAGGAAGACGTCCTCACCGTATTATGAGAATATTGAGACTAAAGGGATCTATTCTGGAGCAGGTGCAGGACTTCAAATATCTAGGTGCCTGGATCAACGAAAGCGGTTATATCGATGGAGAGGTATCGTAAAGGCTGGGAGCAGCTGGTAGACTTTTCAACGCAATCCGGAAAGGTTTTCTCAACAGAAGGGAGGTGACGAAGAAGACCAAGATATCCGTCTACAAGTCTACGTTCCTGCCCATCCTATCTTACTCCTCCGAATCATGGACCCTTACCTCAAAACACAAAGGGCAGATCCAGACAATGGAAATGAGATACCTAAGAAAGGTTGAAGGAAGGACCAGGAGAGATAGGATCCGTAACTCTACAATAAGATCGAACCTCGAGGTACAGGCAGTAGAAACCACTCTGGAAGAAAATAAATTAAGATGGTTTGGGCACCTCCTGAGGATGAGCACGGAGAGAACGGCCAGGATAACGCAGAGTAGCAGGAAGAAGACCAAGAGGAAGACCACGGATCACCTGGGAGGAAGGCGTGCGGGAGGCGTTCAGGAAGCGAGGGCTGGACTGGAGCAGGAGGAGAGAATTGGTTCAAGAAAGGGACACTTGGGTCAGGCTCTATAGAGGGAATCCCCACACTGCACAGCGGTAGAGAGGGATGATGATGATGAGAAAATTAAATTAATAGAAATTCTCATTGCCATCTTCTTTTAAGGCGCCTCAGAGGATTACTGGGAATGGAATGTGTGGCAGGTTTTCTTTTACAAAGAATTTTGGATTTTATACGATTGGATACGAGAAAAATTGGAATTCTTAGTGGAGCCCTATAACTCATCTCCGTTTGTCCAAATGGGTCTAATTAATTTCTATTATCAACTAAAAAATAATGTAATTCAACCCTTATCTTTAATATAAAATATATGATTTATTAAAGTTATTGTTTTTATAATCTTATACTTGAATCCATTATTAGTGCTAGGGCTCCTTCAATTATTATAATGAATTATTTTATATTATCATTAAGTGTCTTAGAACATTCATTCTATTTATTCAGGTTTTAAATAACTAATTTTGAAATTGCATATATCTATACTATTATATAAAAGGACAAACCATTTTACGTTTGTGATCACTAACCGCGAAATTTACTGAACCACTCTGTCCTAAATTCTAACTACATCATGTTCATAGTTCAAGGAAGGTTTAGAAATAATAAAATTTAAAGATTTTCAATCATGCCATAAAAACCGATAAATGTGCGGTGTTGCGTAGTGAAGTTTGAAAATCGACCGATGGGTGGCGAGCACAATTCGAGAGTGTTTACAAAGGTACAGTGTTATAGAGAGTTGGAAATATATGATTTTAATAATAATTTTAATAATTCAATCGTTATTAAAAAAGCTATAAATATATGGCGCGACATGTGGATCCCAGTGCAGTTTAAAAAGATATTTGGCCATTCTACCACATGGTTTGTAAAGGTAAAACTATTAAAACCAACTGTACCAAATTTTAACTATAACATCTTTATAGTTCTCGGAAGGTTTATAATAATTCATTTTACTAGAATAGTAATTAAAATGTATAGTCTTGAGTGCCAGATACGAGGTTTGCTAAACTGTCATGTACTTTTATGGTTAGATTTAAAATCCAACCAAATGGATTAATAAAATTATTTTTGACAAATTTGATGTCTGATTATGCTTTAAGTACTCTTCAAACACCCGATCAATGCAATTTTAATCAGGTTGAAGATGACTGCAATACGTGAAAATAACATTAAAGGAATAATGCTAAATTCCATACTTCAATACAAGATTTTTATCGATAAACAAATGAAATTCAATAATTAGTTAAAATAATCTAACTTTATTTAGGAGAGCGGGAAGCCACGACGGGGTATGCTAGTTAATGAATATTTTTACTTTTTGTTTCAGGAAAAAAATATTTATAATTTGACCCAGTATATTGATCATATCAAACTGGTTATAAGTGGTAAAGGAACGTTATAAGTTGTTCCAGCGATTCATCATAAAAGTCTTTTCAGAAGTTTCCAGAATAGCCTTGGAGCCCCTGTTGAGATTAAATGGGCCCAATGCTTTCCAATCTTGTTAATTTTCTTTGAGGAAAACAGCCTGAAGAAAATTAGCTGTGTAGGCTTAATCTGCACACGCCCCGTTCTCTTTCTCCATCAGTCTTTCTGGAAGACTTCCTTCGTCCTCTTGCAATTTATTTTTCATTCTTTCTGTTTTGATATGCTTATCTTTGCCCTTATACAAAATTACTTGACTATATTCTCTATGTTTTTCTTGATACGTAAATATTTGTCAAAAATGGGAAATACCAATTTAAAAAAAAAGAAAAGAAAATCATTCCATGTGCTATAAGTACAACTTGTACTTAGCACACGCAGTTGGGCAAAATTTATTCATAGCTAAAATGTAATCCAAACTTAGTCATAGCTATTTGACAACTAATTTCCTAGAACCAATCATCTAATTAAATAATAATTGAATCTTTCAGTTAAATAACCATTACTTCACTAAAAAATATTGAAAGATTTAATCATTATAAAATTAGATGATTGATTCCAGGAAATTATTTGTCAAGTAGCTACGATTAATACTTGATTGTTTTTTAGCTATGATTAAATTTTTCCTAACTCAATAAATATAAATTAGTTCCATAGATTTTAAAATTTTAAATATTCTTTTTCCAATAAACATTATGTTTTTAAAATCAATCCTATTAATTTTTGAATAAAATAAAATAATATTATAGGTTACCGCAGAAAATATTATTGCTGTATTAAATTTTTAGTTATTGTTTAATGTACTCTCTATAAATCTTTGGTTGGTAATTTGTAGGATAACCTGTCTTCCTGCCCTAAGGAAGTTAAATAAAATGAAATAAAATTATTTGGATTTTGTTTCTTGTTAAAAGAAAATAGGGCTAGGATTTTATTGCAGTTTTAATCATCATTGATAATGAGTCAAAATAGACGAATCATAAGCATTTATAAAAACTATCATAGTGAAACTGTTGCTTAAATAAGATAAGTGAGGAATGAGTTTCATTTCAATTTAAATAATAAATACATAATGAAATATATTAACAACTATTTATCAAAATTGTATAAATTTTGTAGAATATTTTGATCATTTCAATCTGTGAGTCCGAAAAGTTTTATAGATATAAACGACAATATACCTAGGAAAAAAAATGATAACATTTTGAGTTATTTTTTGCATTTTTTGCTGTGAAGTCAAACAGTCGCAAAAACCATATTTAAAAAAATGAATATATATATATATATATATATATATATATATATATATATATATATATATATAGATATATATATATATGTATACTTGTATCAGATATTTGTATAATGTAATGACATTTTTTTAAAAATTCAATCTAAATTTGATTGAAAGATAAATAAATGACAATATTTTATTAATCACTTTCAATATTAAAAAATTCTTACAATTTTTTAAACATTTCATATTACTTTTAACTAATAAAATGAAATATTTATTGTTACTATTGTTTTTTTAATGATTAAATATTATTGTAAAAATTTAACATTTAAACTGAATGATGAAAAATGTATCACCTATCAAATCCGATACAAAAAATCGAAAGAAAAAAAACTTTGCTGTGGCAATCTGATTATTTAAATGCAAATTGTGCCTGAATTTGTGCTACCTAAATGAGCCTTTTTCTTGGGCTACTTTAACTTAACCACGTACCATCTTTACTTAGCCAACCTGTTCCAGTTATCTAGAGAGTATTCATACATAATGTCTTGTATATTGGACAATCTTTGGCCAAAAGTTTAAACAAATTATAGCTTGAGAAACACAGACATGACACAAGGTTTTGTGTTTTATTTTTATAAAAAAAAAAAATTAATAAAAATTACAACTCATTTTCAGTTAGACGGACTGGTGAGGTAGACCGTCTAATAAAGCGACATCTCAAACAGGAATATATATATGTTTCTTTTATATATATAATCATTTTTTATCTTTATTTTTTTATTCACACGTATATAAACATTTTTCCTTTATGAAAGCAACGAATGAGCTGTAATAAAAATATAATAAAAAATATAGCACGAACAGAAATGAGGGGGACAGTAACCAGCGAAGCGCCTGACCTAAATCATCTCAGTAAAATAATGTAAGGAGGTTTCTCATACAAAGCTAACTTTTGACTCTACGCCTTTATAGATCAGATAAGTTGGCAGTCACTATATTTTTTCTGAGTTCCCTGCTATGTTTTTCCACACAGCTTGTGAGTTTATTCGATACTTTATCAATATTTGTTGTAGTCCCTGATGATAAAAAAAGCGCCCATCTATGATGATTTTACAATTACTATACTCGAATGTAAAGATTCTAAGTCTAACCGGCATCGTGAGATTCATCTCTGCCTAGTTCATCATGGTTCACTTCATACAGCCATGCCACACTTTTCTATTAAAGATTTTTCTTATTTCCCAAGGAACCTATAGGATTATTTTAAGCCTTAAATAGCAATCTATCTCCTCCATCTAACCTTTTTATTTCTTTCTTCGACTATTTGACTCCTTCGTTTGAAAAAAAGTTCACCAGTATCCTTCCGATAGTCAGCCTTCTCAGGTGCCACTCATCCTTAAGCTTTAAATATTCAAAATAGAGATAAATACATCTTAAGGTGCCTTACCACCTTGAGCTTTCAATCTATAACAACTATTAATATTATTCATTAATCTGATATGAAAAATAAACTGTATCCTCCATGTATCCGTGTAATTTTTTGTGTTTAATGATTAGAGCTTGTTTAATTTCTTGCAGTTGGTAACTGCACTTGAATGAATAAACCAGTGTGTAAGGTGTCGTTGGAAACGTCGTGTGGTAAAATTGTCATAAGTAATAATAATTTTGATTGAAATTTTTGAAAATATCCTTAATATGCGTCTTAGTTGTTTTCTTGAGCTAGTTTATAAATTTTCCAAGCACAAGTCAAGGAAGCTTGTAATATGTAAGATTATAGTTAAATTGTAATATTGTAATTATAAGTTAAACTTAGAGTGTTTGTGTGGTATTAAATGTTAAAGTAATTATTGAAAATTTTGTGTTTCACGTTTCATTCATCAAAACATATATGGGCTCTATGCCATTTCACTTTCAAAGATAAGATTCTCGTTGGTCACTGATTTTTTAATTTGTGGTATTGAGTGGTTTTCTATTTGAAGAGGGTAAAGTTCGTGTCGTAATGTAAATGTAACGTGTTGAGTTTGGCTATGGTGAATAATCCCATTAATAATAATATCAAATTTTGGTATAAACATAAAATCCTGCATTAATTTTCGGACAACGGGTTTTGGTTGTGGTAAAGAAATTGCATACAAAACTACAATTTTACGTGTAAAAATTATTCTCCATAAGCCTCTATCTTGAGAGTTGAGACAAAAAACTAAAACGTAATTTTCATCTTATATTTGTTTTCTTGGCTTCCAATGCTCATTGGCGGCTATAACTTTAGTTTTTCACTATTATAGGTCCCTACTACCCACAAAAAAATCGGCATTCAAGTCTGTGGGTTACAAGTCAAAACGCTTCCTTGTCCGAAAAAAAAAAAAAAAAAAAAAAAAAAAAAAAAATAGATCCATTATTGGTAAGTGAGTCAATTATTTTCATTAAAACTTCAACAATATGGGAGGCCGCTTAAGTTTCATGAATTAATAAAATGCGAATTATGTAAAATAATTCTCTAATATTTTTGAAAAAATGTAATCTGTTTCATTATATATAAATAATTTACACCTCGATATGAATGGATCAATAAAATATTTGTAGAGTTCTCTGAACCTGTTCCCAATTACGTTCCTTACAACTCGCGGTTGAGGCCGAAGCCAAGCAGCGCCTCCCAGCCCTCGACAGGAGGGCCCTCCCATTAGTAAGGAGGAAATTGCTGGAACTTATAATGAGAGAACTGGAACGGAACTATTACTTCAACGTTCCAAATGTTAGGACAAGGAAGTGTCCGAAATCATAGGTACAATAAAATACTGTATTATCATATTTATTTGTGAAATTAAAATCAATATGTAATTCAAAGGCATATTCGAATAGTAATATTAATTTGCCTTTTTTCTTTTTTCCTATCAATATTGCAACCTGATCTAATTATTAAACTTCATACAATAAGTGAATTTCTCATCACTAGAGAATGTTCTATATTGATAACAATTAGAGATGTGCCACATTGACTTACTAATCATTGGTCGATTACTCAGCTTGCGAAAACATCGATTAGACTAGCTGGCCAAGACGATCATTGCTTCTATTGGATTCCAGGTGACATCGGGAGCGTTCGAGGTGCCAACATTATATATTTATAGCTGTCAGTACATGTGGCAGTACGTTTTTGTTTATCTTGTATTTTTTCTTCTTATTTTTCCGAACGGGCAGGAATATAACACAGCGATTTTATAGAAAAATAAAGCAAAAGTCAGCAATTTACTTAGCTTAGATAGTATATTGTGAAATCGGAAATTCAATCTTATGGAAGAAGATATTCTGTTTATGGCCTTACAGAAATCCTATTTTCACACACAATATAAAAAAATAAATAAAGGATTGACATTTTGATTTGATAATAATTTTTTGAATTCATTATGGTTGGATTTTAATTTCTAACCATAAAAGTATAAGGCAGTGTGGCAAACCTCGTTTCTGCCACACGACATTTTGTATTTAAATTTTAATTGTTGCTAAACCATCCAAGAACTAAGAAGACGATGTAGTTAAAATATTGTACCGACAGGTTCTGTTGTTTTACCATTTTAGGTCCAATGACGGAATAGCGCTAACTATTTATCGTCCGATTTTCGAATTTCACTGGGATTCACATGTTGCACCACATATTTAAATATTTTTTAATAATTCAATTGAATTTAAGTAAATTTTATTATCAATCTCTAGCTCTGTATAACATTGTACTTTTGTAACCTCTCATATAGAAGCTCGCCACCTATCGGTCATATTTCAAACTTCAAGGTTATCTACATATTATCATTTTTTAACAACAAATTAATTGAAAATCAGTTGATTTTATTGTCGCTAAGCCTTTCTGAAGCTATAAAGATGATGTGGATAAAATTTCGTTAAGATTGGTTCAGTAGTTTTCGCGGTTAGTGATCAGAAACGAAAAATAGTAGTATACAGGGTGAGTATCTCTTAGTGTAAAAAAAAAAAAAAAAAAAAAGAATTGGGTGAAACTAGATCAAAAATGTAGCAAAATGCCGTAGATCTTACCTTTCTATTTCAATCCGTTGCAGATATATATAATCAAAGACTTTTTTGAGGAAACCATGTTTTTTCCATAAAAGCTCTAATATCTCCATTTTGTTTAAATATTTTTCAAACTTTGACAACATTTTCGGATTTAGCATTAAATTTTCTATAATAGCTGAGAACCTGTAACCTTGAATTTTACAAAATTGGTATCAAAAGAACAGCTTGATCGTCACCTTATTTGGGAAAGTCACAATGTCTTCTATTACTTCAACGCTCACCGTTTTTAAAAAACCTATTCGCAGAACGTCAAATCTCTCAAAAACTTGTAAATTTTTAGCTTTCGAATAATATGTTAAACGTAATGATTTTGTTTCAATTTCATGAAGAAATTTACTTTTGAAATTGAAAAAAACATGATGTTCTCATTTGTCATACAAATCAGTTACTTGTGTAAATAAAACATTATGACAATCCCTTAATGGAAATGTGCATTTTAAACATAATAAAATCTTCATTGGAATAAAAAGCAAAGAAAAAAATTATTGTTTAATAGAACATAAAGGAAAACTACCAATAAAGCGACACCAGATCAGAGGATCTTATTTTTATTACCTTTATTTATTTATTATTATTATTTAGGATTTATTTTATTAGATTTTCAATGTAAGGTTTAAAACTCAATGATAAAGAACATAGACCTCAATTTTTCTATTAGCTTCTTAATGCAGATGATATTAAAGGATACCACTTTTTGCGGTGAATTAATGGGTAGATCAGTCTGTTTTTACAGGGGAAGGTATTTATACCGTTCCATGTGGAGTATCGTTGGTTTATTCATCTTTGTATTGCTGTGGTATAGTGTTGGATAGTTTGCCCAACAGATTAAATGATGAGATTACTAAGATTTGTTACAAAATATCCTTCCACAACTTCATCACGATATTCCACCTGAAGTTCGGCAAAATATGATTTTCCAACACCATGGTGCTCCTCCACATTATTCGAAAGAAATATAAACCAACGATATACATAGATAGGTAGAAACAGAATCATCTCCCCATAAAATTCACCGCAAAAAGTAGTATCCTTTAATATCATCTGCATTCAGAAGCTAATAGAAAAATTGAGGTCTATTGTTTGTTATCATTGAGTTTTAAACCTTACATTGAAAATCTAATAAAATAAATCCTAAATAATAATAATAAATAAATAAATGTATAAAAATAAAATCCTCTGATCTGGTGTCGCTTTATTGACAGTTTTCCTTTATTTTCTGTTAAACAAGAATTTTTTTCTTTGCTTTTTATCCCAATGAAGAGTTTATTATGTTTAAAATGCACATTTACATTAAGGGATTATCGTAATGTTTTATTTACACAAGTAACTGATTTTTATGCCAAATGAGAACACCATGTTTTTTCGGTTTTAAAAGTAAATTTCTCCATCAAATTGAAACAAAATCATTACCCAGCTATTAAAGAAAATTTAATGTTAAATCCGAAAATGTCGTAAAAATTCGAAAAATATTTAAACATAATGGAGATAAAAACATAATAACAGCTTTTATGAAAAAGAAAAACGTGGTTTCATCAAAAAAGTCTTGGATTTATCGTATATATCCAACGGATTGGAATAGGTGAGGTCTGCGGCATTTTTCTACATTTTTGATCTAGTTCCACCCAATTTTTTTTATTACACTAAGAGATACTCACCCTGTAGATAAGGTAGTAAGATAGTATAGATATTTATAGAGTTGTAAGTACTGATAATGCAGTCCATTATCCGACAGAGTTTCTTACTAAATAGTCTACCATCTCATAGATTAGCAATAATAATTGAATATCCAACTATGCTTTACGTGAACTTCAATCACCTAATCAGTGTAATTGTGCCGGGTTAAAAATTACAGCTTTGCGTGAAAATATCTATGAATATTGTGAGAAAATAACTCTCAACACAGTACAAGGTTTTTATCGTTAAAAAATAAAACTTCAATTATTAGTTAAACCTATCTAAGATCTTTACTTATAAGAGCGGGCGAAGCCGTGACTGAGGATGCCAGTTTAAAATGATTTGATAAGACTGAAGAAATTTGTTTCAATACTAATAACACAATTTTCAACAATTAGTTATAAAATTACCGGATCCGCAGAAAATCGTTAAAGGATTTAATGGCAATAATTAACACTCACATTTAGGAACTAAGCACTTGATTTAATTTATTTATAATTAATGAAATGAATTCCCAATGATTATATTTGACGATCTTACTAAACATTTAATGAAGGACAGTAAGCTATTAACTAGAGATGATATGGGCCTGGCTCAATGTGTATTATCAACTGAATACAGTACACTCTACACCTCGTTATCAATCACCCCCCTCCCCCTTTCCTTCCCCCTCCCCCACCTACCTTGGCCGCACGTTTAATTAGCTATTATGAGCTCGGCTATTAATCAACCTGTCCTTGTTTATAAATCATAAATGATGTTAAACGTCAGGAATTCAGTTAATCGTTTTCGGTTCAACCATTTAATGTATTCTGTGTTTATTACACACAGATTTTAGAAATTTCATCACCTTAATCGATCTGTTTTAACATCTGTGCCTTGCATTTAATATCTTTGTTTATTCAAACTTCCAATCCAGTATCAGTCCTTCCATACCTAGCATTAGATGCGCTGCCTATTGAAGCGATTCTTGCTTATCTCTAATTTTTGTTAGTCATTTGTTTACAAAAGTCAGTTGTTTTTTAGTCGCTTAATATTATGTTCAGATTAAAAAGATATAAGATATCTTATATTACATCCCATGTTCATTAGATGGTTAGAGGATTCCAAGCGTTCCCCACATGAATATTCCTCTTTCTTCTATCATCTGTGTTCAAGTACGCACCTACTACTTGTAAGAGGGTAAGGTCATGTTTTTCTTCTGTATCATTTGTTTATGCTACCTTCTAAATAAAATCTCCCCAAGAGTGCAAAACCTCGTATTCACATTTTCCCATACAGTCCATTTTCTAGAGGCCGAGGCGAGTTTGTCGCATCGGACATTAACATTTTTTTACTATACATTTTTGGTCCGATCCGGGCCGTATATATCATTGTTCAACTTTGAAACGAGTGATTTTGCAGTTTTGGGTCGCGAGTAATCACCCACATGTCTTTATTATATTAAAAAATTTTACGTTAAAACTTGTATAAATTTCAAGGTTTGGCCTATTTTTTGTTCAAGTTTTATAACTTCCAATAATTACACATATAAAACCGAAGTTATAGTCATTCAACCAATTGTCAGCTGTTACTGATACCACCCCCACTTAACGTACTCGTTACTTCGTCTCGTAACTATCTTCGATCCTGTACTCTGGCGTCAGTTACAATTACGTATAATATCATTGTTTTTCAATATTACTTTGATTTATTTATTCTCTATTTCACAATGAGGGATTTTGCAGTTTTGGGGCGAGTAATCACCCACTTATTTATATTAAAAATTTTTTACGTTAAAACTTGTATAAATTGCAAGGTTTGGCCTAGTTTTTGTTCAGTTTTATAACTTCCAATAATTACACATATAAAACCGAAGTTATAGTCGGCCATCTTCAACCAATTGTCAGCTGATAATACGTACTCCTAATACAATTTATTTTTTCCTTTTATTTGGACCGTAAGGAGCTTTGAGGGGTTGAATGAAAAATTAAGTGACCTTAATGCTCTCTTATCCAAACAAAATCATGTGGATACTCAAGCCCCTGCAATTGCTTTCAATAGTGTTTAACCAAAATTGAAAAATATTTACAATTGAAAAAAGAAGAGCCTATTGCAACTTCTACAACGGTTGCCAGCCCTGTTCATTTGGCTCAAAGTTGTTTCTCCTTACCACCTATCAATTTACCAACCTTTTCAGGCGACATACAGCAGTGGCCTGAATTTTTCTCGTTGTTTACTTCCCTTGTTCACGACAACCCGACTCTAACCCCCATACAACGCTTTCATTATTTAAGATCCAGTTTAAAGGAGAATGCTCTTTCCGCAATTTACTAATTTTCAACTCACAGCTGAAAATTACGACCTTGCTTTTTCAGCTCTAGTACACAGGTTCCAAAACCCCAGGAGGATAGCCCAGGCATATCTGAACCAAATCTTACACTTTAAGCCCGTCAGTTCAAATTCATTAAATAACTTAAAAACTTTTCTTGAGGTACATCAAAATTCGGTGCAGGCTATCAAGGCGCTACCAACCGACGATTAAGCAAATTTTATTTTGTTAACCCTCGCATTAAATAATCTAGACCCCCGCACATCTAAGGCTTTCGAGGAGCAAAATTCTGCTAAATCAGTTCCGCTTTTCGATGACCTGCTAAATTCATTATCAAGCAAATTAAAACCCTGGAGATTATTTCTCCCCCCATCAATCTACATAGAAACACTAAAGTCAATTCGCTAATTGCTAGCACTAGTCCTGATACTTCACATTCAGATAGAACTCGAGCCGCACCTTCAAATTCTTTTAACCTCAAATGCATTCTTTGTCGTAAGGCGCATTCCTTATCTTCCTGTTTCGAATTTTCTCATCTCACTCGAGATCAAAAAAATGATTTCCTCAAAAGGCATCAACGGTGCTTTAATTGTTTGGGTCCGCACCTTAAGCCCTTTGCACGACACTTGGGTTACGTTCCAGTCCGTGGGGTCCATTACATTTATACACTCCAGGATATGCCCATTACCGTCTCAGGTATAGGTGGGCGTGTTTCTTGACTAAATACTGAACCCAAGACTTCATCGATTGTACTAGGATCATCCAGACCCTATCGCAAAATCAATTTTTTCAAATGTTTCTGTTTTTTTGAATAATCAGGGTGAATAATCACATCAATAAAACAGGTGGTGCTGATGGTTTGAGTGAAAAATCAAGATTGTCCAAAATTCCTTCCTGTTGAAAACCTGAATTCTGTATGTTTGCTGATGTTTCTTCTGTCGCTAATCATGCCCATATTGACTCTAGGAAACCCGTAAGTCTGACTGCACCGAAGAGCATATAATATAATGAATGGATTAGACAAAAAAAAAAAAAAAATATTCTGGGACAAAGTCCCTTAAGAATAATATTTACATGATAGATCATAAATCATATCTGGTCTTGAGATTTTAAATAAAATAATGAAATAAGATAATTAGAATTAAGTACAAGTTTTCAATAAATGAGTAAGATAAAGAAAAAATCTATACATATACATATATAAACACAAGCCCATATATATATATATATATACATACATAAACAATATATAGTGCTTATATATTAGTATACGAAAGAATATTATTCACAAAGTTGCTTTATCGATGGATTTCTGATGTAACACGTAGTAATGCATGATGATAAATAATATTTGAGAGAGAACAGAAAAAATAACAATGAAAATTATCTGAATAAAAGTGAAAACATTATCATAATGTCTAAGATTGTTATGATGACGTTATGAGTAAGATTGTTCAAACAGGCTAAAGTTTTATATCTGATATGCTAGGACGAAATTCAGGAGTGCTTTAAAAGTTCCGAAGGAAGATGCATTACGAGTAGAAGAAAGAAGGCAATTCTAAAGAATAGCGGAGCGGGTAAGAAAGGAACGTTGGAATGCAATAGTGCTGTAAGATGGAGTGTAGAGATCGGAGGGACGGGTTCTTGTATGGAGTGATTGGATTAAGGACTTGAAATGTAGGATGTTATGAATAAACGGAGGGTAATGTGTGTTAATAACTTGGAAGGAAATGTACAAAGGAAGTAACCTCTACGGAAGGAAGTGGAGAGCCGGTGTAAAGACGGGAAGAACATGAGAGCGTCTCGAGATTCCAAGAACACATCTTACAAAGATTCATGATTCGCTTTAATCTATCTTCAAGATTCATCGAGAGGCCACCATAAATCACACATCCATAGTCATATTGGGAGAAAATCAGGAAGGATACTAAGAGTTTGCGTGTGGATACGGGAATTAGGTGTCGGAAACGGTGGAATAATACGTGTGATTGTAGTCATACAGATTAATAGTTTGTAAATAACGCTATGGGTACCGATATCTACTAAAAAGGAATTATTTTATATCATTAGATATTACTGTAGGGCAAGAAGACGAAGACTTACTCCTTTAAATTTTAGAAATAAGGATTTTCATAACTTAAACTGGGTATATTTTAAAATAAACTAGAATCTTCGACAGATTGTTAAAAAATTCCGTCGTTACATTTTTGTACCACTGCCTCTATTTCCTTCTCTAGATTAAAAACTTATACCTGTATTAGATAATAATGTAAATCATTTTCATCCGTGAAAGTGTAAAAATATATTTGATTTGTTTTCCAAAATTTGTACCTACACTGAACTTTTTTTTTTCCTTTTTTTTTTTTCGAATTCTATGAGAAATAAGTCTCATATCATTTAAACAATCGGTTCTGAGATACATGTTCTTTTTTTTTTCTTGTGGACTCAAAGTACTTGGTATACTCATTGCAAATTGTTCCTGTTGTGTTTGCTTAGCCTCGTAACTATAAATAGTTGACCGATTGAACTATGCGTAACTTAGTACTACCACAATCTACTAAATTGTTTGGAACTAAAATTATAACCTCTCTCCTTTAATGCCAACAGCGCTCGGAGTGGAAAGGGCTTGCTGTTGAACTACCGCAGCAGAGCCTTACAGACTAGCTAATTAGAAACCTCGTTGCCAAGCCCCATTAAATTTCTAAGTAGTCTGCGTATGCGGTGCTAATTTTCGTTATAACCTCTCTTAAAATGTGTTTCAATTTTCGTACCAGCAGATTTATCCCTGTTACAGGAATAAAAAGTATCATATTAATTCAATTGTTCCTTATTTTTTTAATAAAGGAATTGAAAATTTCTTAATGATAACCTAATGTTATTCCATATAATAGAATATTAGTTTTCAAGTCGTTTTGTTTATCAATGTATTTATTTTGTTTAAAAATTTTTCATAATATCCTTCACTATATTGTATATCGTTTGATTTATATACTTCATGGTTTATATATTTTTCATATTAACTAATTTATTCTATATTTTTGTATCTAATTTTTTCCCGACAATTTAACTTTCTGAGAACCGTAACCAACGCTTCTAGTTTTGCAAAAAAAACTTTACACAAGCAGCGCTAAGATCTCTTTCAGACCTCGCTTCTCCCTCAGTAAGTGGGAGGACAGGTTTAGCTATCCCATTCCTAGGCATTTTACCTCTCAAAAGGGGCATAGTTGTATTTTAATCTTAATCTAATTTTATGGAATTAGATATTACTGTTTATTATTTCTTATCGAATTACTATTATTGTTTCCTTTTTTATTTGTTTATTACACCTTATTTATTGTATAGCAGGTTTATCTTTATATTTGTTTATAAAAAAGGTTATTTTTATACCATTCCTTAATTGTGAAATTCTTAGCCATCCATACTACTTATTGCCCTTATTTGAGGCTTCTTGTAATGCTCAAATTATTACAAAAAAAAAATATTGTATTTTAACATGGTATCTTTAAAATTTGAAATTTCAAATCTTATTGGATGTTCCATAGTTTATCGACAGCACAAATATCATGATATGATTGTACAAATATAAAGGTGTATAAGAATACATCATTAAATAATTAAATAATCATGGTATAAGTTAGGATATTGTAAATGATACATAAATCAATATACTATCTGATACAAAAATCAATAAATAAATACTTTTTTTTTGTAACAGTATAATTATACTTCTGTATAATACTTTTTCCTGTTTGATCTGTGTTAATAAATATAATATCAAAATACTTAACTGATAAAATTATTGTGAAAATTAGTAGTTTATTTTTTTTTTTAATAGATAAAAGGGAAATAGTAGAATAGCGGTTATTAGGTTGTTATTTAATTCTTCATAAGAAATTTATCAGTTCACATTTCAATTTGGTGACCTAGCGGGTTAAATTTTTGAATCAGGCCTGGACGAGTTTACATTTCGTGGTGGAATGAACCTTCTTACTATGGCTAGAATAGATTGGTTACTCTAGGTTAACCCTAGTTCCCGCCCTAGTTTAAGTACATAGATATGTACGTAAGGATATCCATTAAATATATAACACATAAATTATTTTAGCATTATTTTTCATTGCAATGAAATTAGCGATTAATATCCAGCTATTGTCAAATTTTTAATTTTATGCAATTTTCGTTTTATATATATATATATATTTTTTAATGTATGTTACCTAGAAAATCTTCAGCATAGATAATAAAACTAGACACATTGTTACATATTTACGCCACAAAAGATACTGTATCAAACGAACCGATGTAAAGCGTTCGTGTGGAAGACCCAGACACCCTATATCGATTATTGTACAACCGACAGACCGCAAGTTCGAATTTTCTATGTATTTAATAGACCATAAGTTAGAAAGAACCTAAATATTCTTATTTTTTTGTTTTGAAGATTTCTCAATGTTTATTTTTGTTATAGTAATTTGATTTCATTCCATTATATAACCCAATATTCCTCTATGAATCAGGTCATTAATTTTCACAGTCGCTTTACAGAATCGGCGTTGTACACTCTATTATGTAAAATCTTTTCTTTTTTTTTTGGAAGATTTATCATAATCCAAAAAGAATTTATATAATTGAGTCTGTCTAAAGAAATCTATTTTCTGGGCTCAATAGTATATGGTATCAAAGGTGACATAAAGTGAAGTAAAGACTATTTTTGGATTCACGAAATCCGAAAAAAAATTTATTTTTTAATTTTTTTTTATTACTTATTTATTGAAATGAACAACTGTGTACAATATAAAAATATAATACACTAGCTGAAAGTACTCTGCTCCGCTACGGTTTAATATCATTAGGATTATGGATAACCTAAATTAGTAAACGCTAAGCTTAACGTTGATAATTATTATTACTTAAATAAACCATCTATGAATTCCATTCTTAGAATAATATCAATAAGTAAATTTGACAATTTGCAAAAGTTAATTTTATGTTATTCTAACAGTGATAACTACCTGGAAATCTTGTAGATCTTGAAACAGACTCAACAGCAGCTCTGAAGTCCTTGATATACTTGTTATGTTCATGAAGAATTTTCTGGAGTTAGCCTACGAATGCAGGCTTGATATTTTGAAAGTGACCATAGCGAATGCCTCTGTCATGGTTGTCATCACTGACAAAATTTACCTGAATAAAAGAGGGTTGCTGTTGTGTTCCAGGCATCAAAACTCCCTATTCTGTGATATACCGGTCCTCGCACCTTAAATGTTGACTTGAAATCTCCCTCTTTTACCTCTTTTTCTCTAAATGACGTCATTTGGACAACCGTTCTATTTCCAAATATTATTTAGAAAATGCTCAGCCTCAGGATGTTCAAAAGTAAGGAGGCTGTGGAAGTGTTCTGGATATTCTTGAAAGGAAGGAAGTTGGACTTTCCCGTTATTGCAGCACATGGCAGGGCTCTCGTCCTTCCATTTTACAGCATAATACTAATTTCAAGTAGACCGTTGTCCAATATCGACTGTTTTGTCTTTTGCATATTTAGTTTTTGGGTCATACTGGCTGTAACCTTTCCATCGAACATCATTCATCATGTTTTGTTACACGGTTAACATGAGGATTATTTCCTGAGTACTTTTCTGAAGACTTTTTAAGGATTTCAGGATGGGTTTTCTTATACTTCCCCTATACAGGTACAGTACGCCCCTCTAAGTATATTTGGGCGATTCTCAGAATGTGAGTACAGCATATCTTTTAACTTCGGGTGTGCTCTCTTTATGTTTGTTAACCATTTTTCTACTAATGTCAGAATGATTTGTCATTTATTTCTTAACAGCTTCCCTGTTTCCCTCTACATGTGCTTAGTTGTTTGTTGCGAACTGAATCTGTAAATCATTTCCTACGTTGTTTACTTTTAGATTTATGAGTTTACTTCAATGTTGCAATAGACTCATCTGAACTGAGAAAAAAGGTAGATTCTAGGTTCAAGGAATGAAATTCAGAAAGGCTAGGTACAACTTGTCCAGATTCAAGAAATACAACTTGGGCCCGGTTGAGTAAAGCCGATTTGGAAAGGGCCAGTTATAGTTCATAACAATTATCTTGCTGAAGGAAGAGTAGTTGGGGACGAAGCTACTGGTGAAGCAAGGTTGGTACATCGAACTGGCTGGCCTTATACGTCATCATCAGAGAACATAAGTCTTTTAACTCCCTGTTTAACAAAAGTCTTTTAATAGCTTCTCGTCACGAAACAACTCAAACTTGTAAGGGTACACCTCTACAGCTACCATGAGTTCACAGAAAGTACCATATTATAAGGTTTCGACATCGATCGTGTTTTTGTTTGATTACAACTATAGGGAACTTAATTTGTGGTCAAAGTGTGCGGCTCAAGCATCTAACCTATTTTTTAACTTAGCTTATTCCCATATACCATATGATAATTAATCTATTATTATTCACCCAATAAAAATTTCAATCGCATTTTTTTTGCGAATCAGCCGCGATCCAGGCCGATTTTTTAAAATTCCTTTCTTAGCGAGCACCAACGGCCTTAGAGGAAGCTACATATCGAATTTCATTCCAATCCGTTCGGTGGTTTCCGAGATTCCGTGTTAAATAAGTGAGTGGTATTTGACAAATACGAGTATATAGTAGATCAAGTAAATGTGACGATAATGCTAAAAATGACACTTCACTTGTCTTTATAGCAACTACAATTGGTAGCACCTATAAAGGTTCTAATGAAGGTTCCCTAGGCCATATTAGAAGATCCCGAGGCTATCTTCTTTTCATGCGCCTCGGAGGTTTATCTGGAATGAAAAGCAAGTTGATGCTAATGGATTTGAATGGTTGTGGAGTTTAGATATCTAGTTTGAGCTAAGTCAGAAACGTGAGGTATATTTTTTTTGTGACGAAGTAAGAAGCATTTAGGATTTTGCGTTGAATACGAGATCAATTGGATGGTTTAGTGGAGCCCCAAAGCTCAACTTTATATGTCCAAATTGGTCTGATTAATGTTATGTAAATGAGTCTTTTAGTAATCAATTTGAACGTTTGAACGTTTGTCAAGTCAATGTTGAAGTAGTTGAAGACGGACGGAAGAGTTTCTTGTCGTTTTAGTCTTATATGTTGATTCCAAGTAAGACGTTTGTCCAGATGGAGTCCTAGGTAGCGGATCTGTTCCTCAGAGATTAGTGTAACATCATTAAATGGAACTGTATGACAGGAAGTCGTTTACGACGAAGGGTAAAGGCTATTTGATGGGATTTATTTTGATTCTACATTTTTGACACCATTCTTGAAGGATTATGATATGGGATTAGGGTGTCTGGGAAACATTATTTTTAAGTTATGATTGTTTATCATTTGTCATTATCTGTTTATCAGTTATCATTTGTCACTTATATTGTATTTTTTTTAATTTGACAACTAGTTTTGAATGTTAAACATTCATCATCTGTTCTAAAACACATTGCTACATAGATTGTATACTATATTATTTTTTTAATTATTATTTAATGTTTGCTATGTTTAAAAAACCGATTCTGTTGCCGGCAGGAGGGATTCGGGATCGGAAGATAAGGCTGAAGAAAAAGGGAAACGTTCTGAAGTCCAAAGGATGCGTTACTCAAAGGGTGCCGTGAATTCCAAAAGGAAAGCCAGTAATGGAGCAATTATCTCGGTGAGGGACGTTCCTTCCTCAGCGGCGATGGATACGACAGGCTAGAGTACCTCAAAATAGATTGGACCTTTTGTTATGAGGATCTGTTAGGAGGAGGAGGGGGTGGGCGTATTTTTGTTAGAAATTGTTTAATTGGTTTGTTCCAAAGAGGAGACCAGAGAAAACATTGGGGTTAGTAGTCGGAATGAAAGGGATCATTTTCGGGTAGGTTTCAATTCCCTTGGAATAACGAATTAAAGCGGAAGACACATAAATATAACGCTATAGGTTCATGATCCACTAAACGTGTTTCACTAAAATTACAAGCGTTTTCATGATTTTTTTTTTTATAATTTAAATTTTCTAATTTGATATTTATTATCCACACATCTCGAACAAATGTTTCAGTAAAAATTATTAAGACAGACAACGAACTCATCACACTAGATTTCAAAAATACTTTACAAACGAACTTACTAATTCTAACTGCAACAATACTAAAACAAACAAAAAAACATACATACAAAAAAATATTACTACAACCGTTATGTTGTTACACGGCAAAGGCTCAAAAGGAGTAGGATGAGTTCATATTAGTTGATTAAGAGTTAGGAGGGTGCAGTTCTGGTTACTGTCTCCTTCAAGTCTGCTCATACCATTTATTATTGTACTACCATGTATCATTCGCTGGTTGTATTATTATGAATACAGTTTCGAATAAACAAATAAAGATAAAAAATAAATATCTAAATTTCTTTAAAAAACTAAACTCAATTCTTCTTACTATAAAATAAATAAATATACTACTTCATTATGAAAAACAAACAATTTTCATAGCTGTAAATATCTTAAATGTGGATATTAAAAAAAAATAAAATAAAAAAAATCGAACTACCCTTAAAGAAATAATCTTTACTCAGTTTTAGAACACAACTGGGAAGGAGTGAAAGTTATATTTTAAGGTGAGCACTAACCTTCCAAGCATTGATAAATCGGGTGGCGCCTCCCACCTGGAAGTTATTAGCAAGAGTAACGGCCCCTTCGAATAATGTTAAGTGCTCCGATAGAGTGGTCCGTCTTTTAGCAAGTCTAGGATTACCTCTATTAGCTTTCAGGGAAAATTCTTGGAAATGACCAAATTCATAATTATATAATGACAAAACCGTTCTATTATTGAAACAAAATAATATTAAGTCTGAACTGAATAACGAAACTGTAAATTCTATTTTTTTTATAACAGAATTTTTTACTACAATATGTTATATATATCTTCACCAAAAATAAGTTGGTTCCATTTTCGTCTGTCAAACCAGTCTCCCTCTAACATTCCCCTATTCATCCTTCCTTCCATGACGCCCTCAAACCAATGTCTTCTAGGGCGACTTTTCTTCCGTTATCTTTCCTCCATTCAAAAATTATTTTTGGCCATCGCTCCTCTCCGATCCTCATAATACGTCCAAACCACTTTAGCCTAATAGTTTTAATAGTGTAGAGCATGCTATCCATTTGTTCCACTTTCTGTCTAATTTCAGTGTTTGGAACTTTCTGAAGGAGCGATACAGTGCAGGAACGTCTTCAATAATTAATTTCTAAAATAAAAGCATTTTATTTTTTGAACTATTGTATATCGTCGACACTATCTTAACTAACGAATATGAGAAATGCCTTTTTTTTTGCAGAGGATCTATTAGCAGCAGAGGACACCTATCTTCAAACGCTGAAAGACAAAACCTCCATTTCCCAAAATTTCCTATTTTCTTTGGAAATAAATAAATGGAGAATTAGGGGGGAAAAAAGCCGTATTAAAAAAATAGATTAAAATTACGAAATTTTAAATTAACATGATTTTTTATAGTTTTACGTTAGATGGGGATATCTCTCAAGAATTCCATTAGACCTATACTCGATCAGATGCAAGACGTAATGAACGGATGAATATAAGTCTTATTCATTAAAATATTTTTAATTTAAAATTCCTTAGAAATTTTTTAAAAATAATTCTTGCTTTTATTTAAATATCTTTTTATTCCCCTTTTGCGTTTCATATGCCAGGGTTAAACTATGAGGATGTAAACCCTTAAAAAAAATTAAACTTTTAGAATTGGATCTAAATTTCTGCCAGTGTAATTTCATTGACTTTTTTTTTCTAGAATAGTTGGTAATTTTATAAATATTATTATTTAGTTTAGGGATAACTGGTGCAGGTTTATACTTAAAATTCAGTCATATTGTAAGTACATTAATATAGCTATGCGGAATTTGTATTAATTTGACATAGTACTTTTATGGCAGAAACCCTATGTTTGATTCGCATATTATTGTGGTGAATTTTATTATAAGTTTTCCACAATAGCTTTCAAGAATCCTTTTCATTTAAGTTCCCAAATAAATCAATAGAGACCACAAACAAATAATAAACTATTGAATACTGTCTCAACCGCAGATTCTCGGTTGAAGACACAAGCTTGGTTAAGCAGTCCTGTGATCGAGTAAATTAAATTCCATTCGGATTGCTCTTCTAACACGATGATCAATTGAAAATACATTTGCATGTTTTGAATATTTCTAGTCATGAGATTGAGTTCTGTTCCTTGCTTTATTAAAATTCATATACGAGATCAACTAATGTCGGAATAAAAACCAAAACCTTTCTGCCAACCTTTAATAAATAAAGTTGGATTAACAACCATTCATTTTAAAAAATAGATTTTAGCTTCAAAGTCTTTGTTAAGCCTGCTTCATACGAATTCATTAAATTTAAATCTATATTTGAAGGTCCTTAGGCTATCTTTTTTTGTCAGACGCCTCGGATTATTATAAGATCATTATGAATAAGTTTATTTGTGACATCCTAAGTAGTATTAGAGATTTTAAGAAGGATTTTGGATACAGAAGAATAGGAAGTTTTAAGGAAGCCCCAAAGCTCCATTAAAAATCCATATGTCCAAAGGAGTCTCATTGTTTTTATGTAAATGGATCTTTTGTAATTAACTGAAAGCTTTGAACGATCATCAAGTAAATGTTGGAATATTCGAAAACCACGAGCAGTTTAGCGCTTGAAAATGCTCTATTAAAAATATTTAGCTTCTCTTCCTACTTCTATTTTATTCAACGTGAGCCCACGCTTTAATATTAGAACTCAAATTTTCAAGGTCTGAAAGAATATTATTCAGAAAGTGCGTTTTTTTTCATATATATAATTTTATACAAAGTTTTCCAAAGCCCTCCTTAAGGGCCAGATTGTTGGAGACAAGTTTGAAGATAAAGGAGGGCATGGAAGAACTTCGTAGCCAACCTTTAATTTATCCACAGCCAACTTTGAAATGTGAGATCTTGAATTGTATAAGATACCCTTCCGATTTATTGAACGAAAAAGTGAGGAGTGGAATTACAAAACCAGCTAAATCCAACAACCAAATTTTTTTTTTTTTTTGATTAGTTGATATATTTAATTTTTTAATTTAATAGTTTACAAGACCAAAGCGATAAGAAATTGCTCGTCGTTACAGACTACTTCAGCATTTACTAGACAAACGATCAAAACACCCAATTAATTACAAAAGACTTATTTACATGTCTGTGATTACACCTATATATATAGATCAGTGAAGAGAAAGGATTTCCCTGGTTCGGATACGAGCTCGGTGGCCTAGTGGATAAGGCACCACGCTAGAGAGGTGGAGACTTGGGTTCGAATCCCAACCGGGGTCAAATCTTTTCTTTCAAAAATAAAAAATATATTTAAAAAATATTTAATAATCAAGAATTATTTGATAATTTAATATATAGGACAGCTCGTCAATAGATCCATTTAAAGTAATGTTCAAATTGAACATTCATCCCCGAATTGTACATCGCAATTGCGAGTGCCCGGGGGTATGGATCAGTGAAGAGAAAGGATTTCCCTGGTTCGGATACGAGCTCGGTGGCCTAGTGGATAAGGCACCACGCTAGAGAGGTGGAGACTTGGGTTCGAATCCCAACCGGGGTCAAATCTTTTCTCTTCAAAAATAAAAAAAAAATATATATATATATATATATATATATATATATATATATATATACACTCGAGTGTATATATGTATATATACTCGATTTTTTTATGTATAAAACAACCTTGAATTTCATTAAAAAAATATGATTAATGAGATGAATTAAGGAATAATGTTGTGATTGAACTAGCACACATATAGGCCGGGGCATAAGTGATAACATTACAATAATCCTTTGCAGTAATCCTCTCAAAGAATAACAAAGAAGGGCCTAAGTTTAAAGATAAACATATTCCCAGTTAGTCTTCAGTTCTCTAGAAGAGCGCAATGAACAACCGTCAGTAGTTTTTCTAATTTTTTTTAATTTTCTTTGTCCTATGTTAATCCAATTCTACCCAATATGGAGCTCGATGCCACGGTAGTCACTCAAATCGTAGCGGTAATTGAGGATGGAAGATGTATGTGCGATTGCGATACGCGGCCAGCACTCTCGGGGTACCAGAAACGAGCAGCTACACGAGGAGGTCGGGATCAGGTCGGCCGAGAGTAACAAGCCAAGCTGACAATCGATTTATTAAAATGGAGACTTTAAAGAACCACTTCCAGACATCTGCAATGGCTTGCCACCGGCTTTGTATTGCTTGAGGTGTGGATGTCTCCCGGCATACAATAAGTAGACGCCTGGCTGCAATGAATCTACACTCTAATGTTCCTGCTACCGGCCCTCCCCTCACTGCAGTTCACGGAGCAGCCCGACTCGGTTTTGCTCGAGAACATGTTGCCTAGACTGAAGCTGATTGGGCCTCTGTTCTCTTTTCAGATGAGTCTAGAATTGGCCTGCATGCTTCAGATGGTCGAGCTAGAGTCTGGAGAAAATGAGGAGAACGCTACGCTCAGTGCAATGCTGCAAGTACAGTACAGTTCGGAGGAGTGTCGGTGATGGTTTAGGGAGGATTTGTTAAGAAGCGAACACAGACCTCCACGTGTTCCGAAGGCCATCTCTCAATGCACAAACTTGTATAAAAGACATCTTTGAAGAGTATGTAGTACCTTTTGCGCCGTTCATTGGCCTTAATTTCATGTTTATGCATGATAATGTACGGCCACACGTCACCAATGCTGTAAGAGCATCTGTGGGGCCATCTTAAGAAGGCCATCCGACAGGAACATAACCCTCCATGAGCTGAGAACTACCGTAGAAGAACAATGGGAGCAGATTTCTCAAGATCGAGTGGCCAATGTTTTAAGGAGCATGCCTGCAAGGATGCAGGCTGTTATTCAAGGAAGAGGAGGGAACACCCGATATTAAAGGCCATAAATTTTGTGTTTCTAGCATATTGTAAACAAAGTTTAGAGGTTTTATTTTTTTGATCATAAAATCAATAAATGGTTACTTTTTTGTTTGATATTTTTTCTTACTTCAAATTGCATGTTTTATTACATGTCCTTTTGTGTCATATAAACAGAATATATTCACTGCATATATAAAAAAAATTGGCAAATTTTATTAAGTTGTAAAAGAGAAAAAACAAACAATATGCGACCGACCATTCAAGGTGCGCCGGTTTTTTTGCACTCGAGTGTGCAAAAAAACCGTATATATATATATATATATACCATCTAATTCCTCTCGTATCCAATCCTTACAATCCAAAATGCTAAATTCTCCTTACTTTGTCACCAATAAACTTATCCATAAAGACCTTAATGCTCCATAGATCGCTGAGTTAGCCCAACCAGATTACTCTCAACCCCATTAGTTTCTCAACTTGCTTCCCACTCCATTCCCGATAATCCTCCGAGCTATCTGAAAAGAAGATGGCCTAGAGATCTTCTAGTGTAGAATATTTAATTATGTGCTACTGACGAGTAGTTATTTTTCAGTTTTGACATGTTATAGTAATCGTTATCAGCTCATTTACTTGATGTTTATATTTGTACAGTTGGAAATTTCAATAAATTTATATTTAGAAAAAAAAATTAAATGGTTTATTTACTGGACTATTTTTAGGTGATAGGTTTTCTTTAAAAAAATAGTCAAATCACATTGAAAACAGTCATACAAAAAATAAAAAATATTTCACTTCTCATGGTGTATAAAACATAAATATGATAAATACGAATAATGAATATTGCTATTTATTGTAAAAAAAAAATCTCCTTTGATAACCGTTGGCCTAGTAACAGTACATCCTTAAACATGTAAAAAAAAAACATTTTTTTTTTGTTTTTATAAATAATAATATTTTGTTCTATTACATATTTTTTTGGTTTCACTATTTAGTTGAATATTAATCAGCTTTTTAAAAAAAAACGTTTAAAGATATATTATACTGCATATTCTATGACTTTTTATGGCATATTATTCAGCATATATCAATGGTTGTC
This sequence comes from Euschistus heros, assembly GCA_003667255.2. Taxonomy (NCBI): domain Eukaryota; kingdom Metazoa; phylum Arthropoda; class Insecta; order Hemiptera; family Pentatomidae; genus Euschistus; species Euschistus heros. Next base: position 244,751 of record RCWM02000008.1, on the reverse strand, counting down.
TATAAGATCTACTGATTATTCTAGAATATTTTTGAGGGGATTGCAGTAAAGTTTTTTGCTAGTTTCAATCCAGGAAACAATTACGGAAGAGGGGAAAAAAAGAACAAGATGTTGCTATTACGCAACAAAGCAGTCTAACCCCCATGCCACCTTGATCCCAGCCGAGCGTGAAATTGCCCCACACCCCAAGTAGAGAAAAAACGAATATCGAACTACTGACCTACTGTTGGAAATTCACCACTCCAGATTCAATCCGTGAATGATTAGATCCAATCCCACTTGGATTGCCGAGATCCCCGACCATCCCATTGCTCAAAGTGTCTAGTATGCAATCACTATTTGTTGGCCGCTTGAATGATTAACTTTTATCAACTTCTTTTCAACGAGCATCTCAGCATCAATCAGCTACACTATTGTTGAAATTGTGGAAATCTTATATTTCTACAAAAACAAATTTTTATTAATAAAACAATTTCAGTAAATATTAAAATCAGCCACAACTTTGGGCAATGAATAATATTTATGGTTGATTACATTCACACATTTTATTAAGAAAAAGAAGAAAGAAAAAAAAGATAACAGAAAAGAACTATGCTATGCACAAATTATATGAAATATAAAATATTAATATTAGTGAAATATATAAATAAAAAAATATATATCTAAAATAAAATAATAAAAACTACAAAAATAAATAAATAATAGTAACTGTAAAATAAAACAATATTAAATTAAAAGTTAAAAATACAAGCATACTTTATTTACAATACGCACTCATCCTAAACATTATTCGGATTTCTCATATTTATGTTTTATACACCATGAGAAGTGAAATACCATTAATTTTCATTTGTTTCGTGGACACTACACTGCTCTGAGATGAAGATGAAGGGCTTTTTCTAAAGCCTTCTTTACTATTGAGTCAAGAGCGCGAATCGCGTAAAAAATTATATGTTCAGAACACCAAAACAAAATATTTTCTGAATGTGTTAAAATAATTAGTTTTTTTCGGAGAAGAAGATAATCAGCGATGCAGTCAAAGTAACATCACGTGATCAGTCATCGTCCTTCTCACAAGTGTGGTTCGGTGGCCCTGAAGAAGACCAGCAACGCAGGTCGAAACGTTGGCACGTATTAAAGAATTCTTTCTTAAACGTGGTGTTACTTTGACTGCATTCCTGATTATCTTCTTCTTCATTCATCATCCAGTCAACTATACTTTTATCATTAGTTTTTTTTTCCTATTTATGTTTATATAACACATAAAATGTACATAACTAATTATATAATATATTCTATATGGGTCATGCAATCAATCATTCTTTCATCATTATCTTATTCTATTGCTTCTACCTCTCGGGTTTTAAAAACTGCTTCTATTATTTCGTCCTCATTCATGAACCGTACTGTTGATCTAGCAAACGAGATCGATTTAGACAGCTTCACCGGAGTACAGGTGTACCCTAGATCGCGAATTTTTATGTAACATGTACACAAAAGGTCACATAGTCGGAGACGATTTTTGTTTTTTCTATGCACAATTTGTATCCCTAAGGAACCTAGGCCCTAGTAATGTTGTTTTTTTTTCTAGTCTATCCCAAGTAAAAAATAAAATAAAAAATGCTTAATTTTTTTTTTTGTGGATACATTGTCGTAATTTATTTATGGGCGCATAGAACCAATTCGCGAGCATGCGATGCAAGGAACACCTTACAATTTGATATGCTGCTTTCCCTTAACACTTTATAATAATTACTTATGTTTAAACATAATTAGCAATAACTCAATGCGAACTGTTTGAGAGGCAGAACTAAAATGAACCTTTGAAGGTAGGTGGGGAGATAACCGGCAACCCTGCTCTACTGTTATAAGCTCTGACCAGCTACGCCTCTCTCCCTCCACTTTTCCCCAAGTACCTTTAGCCAGCGCTCAGACTGTAAGTTTTAATAAATGTTCTTGATAGAAAGTAAAATAATTTTTTTTCTTGGGGTAAACCTGATCCCCAGTTAAGCCTTGGTGTAATTGTGTAGTCTTCCAGGGTTAATAAAACAGCTTGTTTCATTAGTTGTTGTTTTTTTTTGTTTTTTTGTTTAGCTCACATTATGTTAAGTTTACAAGATAAAGGGATAAATATTAAGAGCTTGTTATAAGAGAGCCAGATATGATGAAAAAAAAAATGAAATTTTTCATATTTTTCCATATTTCATTGATGTTTTCGAAATTCTAACAGAGAAGACAGCATAAATAATGGAATTTCAATTATAGGTCTATTAATTAAGTTTCAAGATAAACATGAAATTAATTAATAATGTGAAACACCATCAGAAGGAAGGAGATAATGTTTCCTCATTCTAAGAAAAGTGGCTCCAGGACGTTGTTATGAGCTCCATTCTACTGGCCAGTGCCCCTTCCCCCTTCCCAGCCTTCAATGCCAATAGTGTATCGTATTATCTTCCTCTGAAGACTTCCTCTTTCATATATAGGATTCCCTCTTATATCTTGTAACCCGACACTGCTAACAGACTCAACAATACATTAAGACAATATTTGCGGGTACATTGTTCTTCTATAAACTTAGAAATCTCTCTAAGAGGCGGCTGTCATTTAACAGAGACAATTTTGTAAACTCTTATTGATTTATTATTAACACAGTTAAAACCTCTCGATAAAGTTTTTGACGTGGATATTTATTTTGGCTGGGGGTCTATACTTTATTGGTGTAACGTTTTTTTTCCACAGTCAAAAATGTAACAGTTTGACAAACTCTGTCGGTTTAGCTCACATCGAAAATTCGTGAAGTTTTCTTATAAGAAATTTAATGGAAAATATTATTTGTTATATAACATTTGTCGCTAGAACCTACGGTTTAGGAGCTATGTTCGTTTGAATGATAAAAGTCACGTATGCCTAATTTGTTAAATTGTTTGGATTTTTTTATTGACACGTTCTAGCTCTGATGGTTGTGCTTAGATCGAAAATTTGACGCCAGTTCCTTTGTCAATTAATTGGAGAATATTTTTGTTAAATATCATTTGTCGCAAGGACCTATAGTTTAGGAGAAATATTGATTTGAATGAAAAAAGTCATCTTTGAAACTCATATTTTCTCTCAATTTTCTTTATTTCAAATAATAATTGATTTTTGATTTATTAGAATTATTAATTTAAATTATTTCACCTTTTATTAAAATTTAAATTGGGGCAGTAGATTATAGTTAGACATATCTAATAGAATATATCCATGCTGTTTTCCACCCTAATTAGGAAAAGCAATTGAAACAATTTTTTTGTTTGTCTACTGCTTGCAAAACATTTTATTAATTAAATAAAAAATGAATGAGCTTTAGTTCCCTCGATGTACTATTATAATTCACACAGCTCCCATCTTTGTACTTTAAAGTCCTTCATTACTATGATTGGTTTTCAACAACTACATACCGGTCTTTTGCATATGTCTTTTGATTATTTTGTACATTTTAAAATATATATATGACATTGTATATTTTAGCTTTAGGTAATTTGACCATTTTCACTGGAAAATATAATAAGAAAACATACAAATATATTGGTTACTAAAGAAAATATTCCGAAATCGAGACGTTTCTCGGGAGAACAAAGTTAAAATATATAAAGCAATCCATCGACCGTGGAATATCATACAGAACAGGAGATGTGGTGAATAAATCGGTGAGAAAAATTTAAAAAAAATATTATATGGCCTGACCGAAGTTGAAAACGGTTACAGAATAAAGGCAAACAGGGAACTCTAGGATCTGTATGGAGACCAAGATTTGGTCTTGAGTATCAAGAAAGGAAGGATATAATGGTTTGAGAATCAAAAGGACTCCCAAGGAAGGCAATGGAAGAACTCTCGGATGGTGCAAGAGGAAAAGACTGACCTAGACTACGGTGGTTGGAAGATGTCGAGGCTGAAATTAAGCCCCTAGAAGTAACTAGATGGAGAAGAGCTGGAGAGGATCAATCTGAGTGGAGAAGCATTGTTGAGGAAGCCAAAGTCGTTCAAGGACCATAGAGACGGCAAAGATAGATATTTGATCTCTTGGTATTTTGACGTTTTTCTCTGGTCCCTTGAGTTTCAAATTATCGAGAGTCAGTTAATTTACCGATATGTCTCAAAATCATAATTTAATATTGCCACTACGGCTTATTTGATAGTAGTCGAAAGATTGTAGTGAAGAGACCATTGTTAAAAACTGGCACCCAAAATGTTAATATGTTTTAAATGAAGCATTAGAACACCGCATTAGTGAGGTGGGACATCTCACGTCAATTTGAAGCCAGGAGGAAGAATAAGGAACATATTATATTAATTATATTTTTATTCTTTATTAAATATTTGTTAATCACAACTGTCAAATAGATAAAATGACGACCAACGAATGTGATGACTATAAAAACAATTAGAAGGTTATTGCATGAGAGATGTGATGTGCAGCATTGCCCAGTGGCACATCCATCTCTCTTGTTAATATTTTTTCAGTTTTATTTAGGAAATATCCCACCCAGCTCCTTTTCAGCCTCTTACGGATATTTTTGGCTATCATTGTTGTGGGCATGTCATGTATGATTTTTTTAGGATGACCTTGAAGCCTTTTGTGAAATCTTTTGTTGTATGTCGGTATATGTTTTTTTTTAGGCGTATTTAAGTCCGAGTGCAGAGTTATTTACGAAGGTGCTTTCGTGACTGTTCTAAAAGTTTTACATGAAAAGTTTATATTTTCTTTATATGCGTCGTTTCGGTAGTTCCATAAATTTGTGAGGCATTTGTCCAAATAAGTTTGAGTAGGTAAGTATAGGTATCGAATTTTTGTCGTAGATTTAATTTAGAATGCCGATAAATTAAAGAATAAAGTAGCCTTAGACGTAGATTTAGTGCTTTGTGTTTTGAAGATGCTGTGTGGGCCCCAAATCATCCTTCTGTCAATAATTACTCCAAGGTAACATATTCTGTCAGATTGCGGAGTCCGTTCGTATTCGATGGCGACAGGGAGGACATGTCTCTTTTCGAAGTGAAAATACGATGTCAACATACAATAAATATAAATAATAAAAATATAAATATAAATGGTATAAAATAAATATGATATATTTTATATTATAGAAGTGTGATATAAATTATATTTATATGTATAGTTAAATGAACAATACAGAGGTATTTCAATTTTTACTCAAAAAAATATACAGCCACATCTTATACTGGTATATTGGTATAATACTATAATATAATTGGAATAGTACTTAAAATTAGATTTAATATACAGGGTGAGTACCTCTTAGGGAAAAAAAAAAATGGGTGTAACTATATCAAAAGTGAAGTAAAATGCCGCAGACCTCACCTTTCTATTCCAATCCGTTGCAGATATACGATAAATCTAAGACTATTTTGGGGAAACCACGTTTTTTTCCATAAAAGCTGTGATATCTCCATTTTGTTTAAATATTTTTTAAACTTTAACCACATTTTTGAATTTAGCATTAAATTTTCTATAACAGCAGAATACGTGTAACCATGAATTTTACAAACTTGTGACCTAAAGAACAGCTTGATCTTCACCTTATTTAGGTAAGCTACAATGTCTTTATTACTTCAACGCTCACGGTTGTTCGAAAAATCTATCCATAAAACTGCAAATCGTTTTTGAGGAGATTTTTACTTTTAAAACCGAAAAAACATGATGTTCTCATTTGGCTTACAAATCAGTTACTTGTGTAGAAAATATAGGAAAACTGTCAATAAACCGACACCAGATCAGAGGATCTTATATTATTACATTTATTTATTTATTCTTATTATTTAGGATTTATTTTATTAGATTTTCAATGTAAGGTTTAAAACCCAATGATTATGAACATAGACCTCAATTCTGCAGTAAGCTTTAGAAATACCTGTCCCTTTAAAAAAAAGACTCATCCGTCCATAAAATTCACTACAAAAAGTGGTATTCTTCAACACAATCTGCATTCAAAACCTAACGGCAAAATTGGAGATAATACAGCTTTTATGGTAAAAAACGTGGTTTCCTCAAAATATTTATCGTATATCTGCAACGGATTGGAATAGAAAGATGAGGTCTGCGGCATTTTACTACAATTTTGACCTAGTTTTATCCATTTTTTTTTACACTACATTTCTAAAATGACCCAATATCAGAACTTAGACAATTTAAATTTAGCAAATGATAGAAACAAAAGAATTATAAGCTATTTAGGCATATATTCTTGGAAAATGATTTCGTCTACGTGTTTGCGATAATGAGGAAGAAACATATGGCGGACCAGACAATTATGAGAACTATGTATTATGAAAACTCTTCTGCTTCGATAGAATCCAGTACATAACTTATTCAATTATCTATGTCCATTGATCGTAGATCGTATCGCTGGCAACGAGGTTTTGGTCCGGAAAGAGAATATTTAATATCCATTAGGGCCGTGAGGGAAAGGAAACTCTTATTGGGTACTCAATTATGGACAAGGTTAATAAGATCTTGTTTAACTATTCAAAGAAAGGGTTGGGAATCGGGAGTTATATATGTATATATCAGTGAATCAACTGTTAGCTTATTACAATCCATCATCACCAAGACCCCGATTTACATACATGCTTCCTAAAAGCTGAATGGCTTCTGGTTCAGCTGCCAGGATGCCTTCACTCATCTTCATCCAAAAGGTCTCTTCTTATTTTTAGGTTCATCTTAAATAGTTGTATCCCCTCCATCTAAGTTTTGGATTTCTCCTCTCAAATTTTGAACATGTCTACTCAACTTCATCCAAGTACCTTACCAGCAAGCTTGCTTGGACAAAAAACGGTTCGGCATACTGAGTCTATATTCTAATCTGGCACTCCGAAAGCCCAGCCCCTTTCCCAAAATGTTGCTGCTCACCTGATTTTATTTATATATTTTTTTATATATGTCAATTTATTGAAATTTACAACTATACAAATATATACATCAAGTAAATGAGCTAATAACGATTATAATGACATGTAAAAACTTGAAAAGAACTACTCATCAGTAGCACTTCAATAAAATTCTACACTAGAAGATCTCTAGGCCATCTTCTTTTCAGACGCCTCGTAGGATTATCGGGAATGGAGTGGGAAGCAAGTTGAGAAACTAATGGATTTGAGTGGTTATGGAGCTTAATATGAAAGGATAGGTATCTGGTTTGGGCTAATTCAGTAACGTATGGTACATTAAGGTCATAAGGATAAGCTTATTGGTGACAAAATAAGGAGCATTTAGGATTTTTCGAAGGATTTTGGATTGTTAGGATTGGATACGAGATGAATTGGATGGTTCAGTAGAGCCCCAAAGCTCAACTCCGTACGTCCAAATAGGTCTAATAACAGTCATGTAAATAAGTCTTTTGTAATGAAATGGAAGGTTTGATCGTTTGTTTAGTAAATGTTGAAGTAGTCTGTAACGACTAGCAGTTTCTTGTCGCTTTAGTCTTGTATCTGGATTTTATTTATATAATTATTATCAATATGGTTTATTAATTTGGCACCAGTTAAAAATAATGCAACCGTTTAAATCATAATTAATAAAACTAAAAATTTTTGTTTCAAATACAGTATACATAATGTACAAGATTACTTCACATACATACACACTCACATATATATGGATAAATTTCTAGACTGTTACTATTACATGTTTAGTAAGGTTCTTGATGTTCAGTCAATAAATAAAAACAACTATTTTGGCGATGTTTCGAGATTATATTGTTTTCATAATCATGCCCTGCATCTTATTAGGAATGTCCTAGTATTCTTTACACTTGCTAGTTATATATATATATATCTTTTTTTTCTTTTTTTTTTGGGCATTCTTATGTACTCCTACTAAGTCAGGAAGGACGGGTTATCCTACAGGTTACCAACTTTTCTATTCTATTTCAGGGTGGGAATGTCAAGAAATGGTCCACCACTGAATAAATTTTAAACCACCCAGGTGGTATTAAAACCCACCACCTTCAGTATCGAGCGAGCTAAGATCAGTACGCTAGACCACCAAGTTTCCAAAATATCTACTTTAATCATTTTTTTTTTCAATACTAATTTAAAATAAGTTGAATAATTTAAAATAGGAACAATACATGCATAGAACTCAATATGCGCGAATGCAAAAGTTTTGCCAAATGTGTAAAAATATATACCGAATGATTTATTTAGAAAAAGATTTTTTTCGTATAGATTTGAATTCATGCAGTTAGCATATAAATCAGTGCCATATTTATTACACCATGTTGCAAAATTATTTGCCTTTGAGTAAACAACATACGTAAGTAACGATAATTACAATATACAAAATATAAATTGATAAATCTCATAATGTTATTAAAAATATAATTTTAGACTATACAATAAAGTTCTGGCTCTACTGTACTTCTATAAAAATCCAAATTTTCCATTATTGTACACAAAAAAGGTTGATTTTTTTCAGGTTACTTTCTTAAAAAATGTTGTATAATCTATAATTTATAGGAAGCCATCAAGTATTGTAAATATTTCACGCGGTATTTTAATTCAAGAATGCTATAATTATCTCATTTTGTTCCCTTCTAGTGACTTGAAGAGTGCTCTGTATTCGTATTGTGGAAAGACACCGCTATTGTATGAATGTCGGTTGTGAGTGGAATTTTGTAGCAGTGGTATTCGTTTTAGGGCACTTGAAGATTTTGATTGTGTATTATGTTATAAAGTCACGAGGCTTTTAACAGTTGTCGATTGTTTATCATTGAAATTTGTTTCATGTATACAAAAACATCTGAACAATAGCAATCACGCTCTACCACAAGGTTTTCCCTCATTTAAGTGTACCCATTTTATAGAGGCTTGGTGGCCGTATCTCTAGACTGCTCATAAACTAATTTACAATGCTTATTATACTATTTTTCTTCTATAGATAGGTAGATGTATTTTTGTTAATATATTTCTAGTTCTTTTGGACTGTCTGTTGTCCAAGATAATTTAAGATTAAGGTTTTAATTATAATATTAATTAAGATCTGAAATAAATAGTTTTAGCTAAATAAATGATTTCGGTGAAGATAAAATCACACTAAAAAGCTCAAAATCTGCCATTTTCCCTCCAGTGCATTTATAACTTTTCCTTAGGGGCCTCCACTTTTCCCAAAGAATAGAGAAAGGTCTTTGTTTACCCACTGAATAAAGTTCTCTTACCTATTGTAGCTTCCAATTTGAGGCCTGTTTCGATCCCATCAAACTCATCAAAGCCATTGGGAAGACTAGTTCATTCTCAACTCACCACCTCCCTAAAGAATAGAGCACCCTTCTTCGATCAGACCTCTGTTCTGGTTATTCTACTGAGTCGGCCTCATTTAAGATTATTCAAGATATCTATTTTTGATTACTTGATATTATAATAATAGCTTAAAATTATTTTTGTCATTTAAATTTGTTTTTTTGGGGCTCCACTAAACTATCCAATTCATCTCGTATTCAATCCTTACAATCCAAAATCCTTCGAAAAATGCTCAATGCTCCTTACTTTGTCACCAATAAACCTATCCATGAAGATCTTAATGTTCCATATGTTGCTGATTTAGCCCACACCAGATACCTATCCTTTCATAGTAAGCTCCGTAACCACTCAAATCCGTTAGTTTCTCAACTTGCTTCCCACTCCATTCCTGACAATTCTCAGAGGCGTCTGAAACGAAGATGGCCTAGAGACCTTCTAGTGTTGAATTTTTCTCATTAGCTACTGATGAGTAGTTCTTTTCAAGTTTTAACAAGTTATTGTGATCGTCGTCAATACATTTACTTGATGTATATTTTTTGTACAGTTGTAAATTTCAATAAATGTGTAAATTAAAAAAAAAAAAATTGTTTTTAAGAATATCTAGATTTTTTTTTTCAGATCATCATTTTTATCTTTATGTAGGTATGTTCTCTTTGTTACTGATAATGTGTTATCAGAAATCAGTCATAGTCCGTCGAAGTATTTTTAAGATTAAGACACCCATTAGTCAGGAAAATCAATATTAATACAGTTGTCCGATTTCAGGAATTAGTACAATATATATATCAGCAATTGTCTATTCTTTAAGAACATAGTATTATGAAGCTCAAAAAAAAAAAAAAAAATAAAAAGTCAGTTTTAACCTCAGCTGCCAGATGCTATCTTCTCGCGCACATTTACTATAATAGGTCTTATTTCTACACACTCCTTTATTAATACCTAATCTAGCTGATTGGGAAGAATTCTTGTTGTAACCATTTCTATTTAAACTAGTGGCAAGTAGGTGATACTTGATAATATGAACAATACCAACTCGTCAGCCCACTACCTTTCACCTCGTCTTCCTCAAGCTTCATGTCTTCCCCCAACCTTACTTATCCTAATCTCAAATCTTCTCTCACATTCATTAGTAGAAAGATCATTGTATGCTGACGACACCGAATTTCTAAATCCTCCTTCCTGATCGATACAATAGTAAACCGTTTACAGGCCCTCCTAAAAAGTTCAGCAATTATTTTGAAATATGGAAGATTAAAATGCACCGAAACACAAGACATTATATACACAGAAAGAAGACCACTCATAACTCAAAAAATAATTATAAATAGAACCACAATCCCTTGGGCACAGTCTTTCAGCTACTTAGGCTTAGAATCAGACAAATCATAAACTTTCTCCAAAGCAAAATGAAACCATATTTCAATAGACAATCTCATCTATCTGCAAAAAAAAAATTGATATTGTATAAAACTGTTACTCGACCAATATTAACATATTCCTCTTCTGTCTGGAGATATACAAGCATCTCAAATTATAGGAAATTAGAAGTTATCTAAAACTGATGTATGAAAATAATTTCGATGTACATCGATGTACAAAAGAATTTCAAGCATGATATCTGACTTAAACCTGCCATCAATCAAACCGTACACTCACTTACAGACACAAAATTTCTTTTCTCTTAAAACAATATCCCTTTGGGAGACCCTCATCCTGGTTTTCCAGATGATCTGGTCTTCTTAGTTACATTTACACTATCTCATCTACTTCTTTCCTCTATGTCTGCATGTCTGAGGGCCTCTCATTTCAGCGGAGCTTTCGGTCTTCTTGGGGGATCCTCTATACCACTGCGCGTCCTCACCTCCTCCACCCCTTCTCCCTCCGGTGGTCCACTCCCTAAGAAACTGTCGTATATCCCCGACGGTCCCGGTTCGGTCCCCCTCCACGGCATTTATCATTAGTGCGCGGCGATAACCAATCCGCAGCAACCACGTTCTCTTTCCCTTTCCACAGGACTTGTACACTATCCTCGAGATTGTATTGGCTGAGGAAACTCCTTCCATCGCGTTAACTACTTTTCGGAAGATTCCTTTAACCTACCAATCCACTGTAATGGTCTATGGTCCCGTGTGGGACCCTAAAATCTCCTTCCACAGTATACGGACGGAAGTGATCCACAGCCCACACAATCCCGAGTAGTTTCCCTCCTCTCTAACGCGCACTATAATAACTAACCGCGTCTCCGCGTCCGTCAACCTTCGTTCTCGGCATACGCTACCGGCCCTTCTCCCCCCTTTCCCTCGTTCTCCTGGTGATAATACGCGTACCGCCCCCAACGCGTATTCGCTCGCAGCTGTAGTTACGGTACACACCTTATTTGAGGGTCCCGGTAAGGCCACTACCGGCTCTCTCTGCCTCCTCTGGCAACTCCTCCATTCAGCGCCTGATGTTATTTTTCATTTGCCGGTGTGCTGATAAAAAATTTGCTGGCCCTGCCTTCAATACTGGTTGTTAAAAAACGGAAATTTCGACGAAACCCCCCCCTCGTGCATCTCGGGGATGAATCGACGCTAGTCGTGTCAATGGGAAGACCAAAGACTGGCAGTTTGCCCGTACCGTCCCGCTGGATGATTTCAGTCCTTTCCCTCGCAATGGACTTTACTTTCCTCCCTTATATATCCAGCTTTCATCAACACACCCCGTCCTCCGATTTTGTGGTTGCCCCACAGGAAAACTTATCTCCCGCTTGCCCCAGACCGCGACTTTTTCCGCCGATAGTTCAAGCCAAATCTCCGAATCTCCCGAATACGCCATACGATGTGCAGCGCCCCCGTAAAAAACAATATCTATATAAATTGGCACTACTTTCAGCAAACCCTTAAGGCGCTGTACTTTTTTGGAAACGTAATGGTGCGCGTCTTAGACCGACGGCATTCGGGTGAACTCGTGGACCTCGCTGCAGTGAAGGCAGTCTTCACTGGTCCCTGGGGTTCATTCGGATTGGTGGTAGCCGGACTTTTCAAGGTCTAACGCGTACCAAATATCCTAGCCTAAGTTAATTATACAAAAAAAAATAGGAGACTACGATAAGACATCGCTAAAAAGATGCACCCAAAAACTTACTAAACGTATATTAATAGACATAATATATATCATCGCTAAAATAGTTGTTTTTTATTTATCGACTGAACCTCAAGAACGTTACTAAACATTAAATAGTAACATTCAAGAAAATTATCCAAATACATACATATATATATATATATATATATATATATATATATATATATATATATATTTATTTATTTTTTTACACAAAATATAAGGTGGTAATACGCTTGAAATATATTTGGTTTCATCATCCTATCTGGTTTCAAACTCAAGTTAAAAATCAAAATGTTTTTTGTATTTTCCAATTTTTTTAATAGCTTTTTATTCATCAAATTTTACATTTATATATATCAAAAGAAAGCTGAGGCTCTCCTCTTTCCAGCGATACCAACCAGTGAATTGCGTGACAAAGTAATGGCGATTTAAAGGTATGTAACCAATAATCGGTTTAAAAGTTTCATTTTCTGGAAGAGGGTGAAAAAAAATGATATTTTTTGATATTGTTAGATAAGCGTTTTTTAATGTTTTTGAAAATGCTGAATTAGAATCTGGCGTCAATTTTTGTGTAAAAAAATCGATAGAGGTAGTTTGCTTGAAAAACTAATCATTTTTTAAGAATTTAATTAACCTAAACCGAAATCTATGGAGAGACTGTAATTTTTCTTGAATTCGAAATCAAAACTAAAAATATTGGTGAAGGAATCATGTCGATATCAATTTTTAAACTCGAGAAAAAATAAATTAATTTAATGCTATTTTATTTTTTTTCTCGGCTTCTAGGGCCCATTGGTCGGAACGGAAAAATACGTGTCTAATATTTTTTGACCAGGAACCTCCAAAACAATTGCAAACAAGATCCGTGAGAGACTGAGTGTCTCCTCACCTTGTAAGTGGTTAACTCATAAAATCATACATCATAGTATTTGCAATGGTAAAACTACTGAATCCATCTGAACCCATTATGAATAAATCAAAAAGGTCGATCGTTTGCTATTTGATATTGTGTGTAAAAATGTGATTCAGGGATCTTCAGTTTAAAGCACTGAAAATGCAGTCCATTACCCGCAAGAGTTTCTTAATAGTATGTATTATCAGCTCATACATTAAAATTAAAATTAGGACGTATAATTACGGTTTTATGTAATCTTCAAATACCTAATCAGTACAATATTAACTAGGTTAAAAATTAATGCTATGGGGTAAAATATCGATGTTGAAATAATGTTAAATAGTTGCGTCCTACGATACAACATTTTTATCGCTAAACATATAAATAAATATTCAGTTATTAGTTAAAGTTATCTGTTCTTTACTTATGAGAGTGGGCGAAGCCGCGACGGGGGATGCTAGAGTAATATAAAACAACAAAGGAAATCTTCAGCAACAGAACAAAATAAAATGGTCATGGAAGCGTTATATCACAACCAAACGATTCCAATGTGTAGATGGTGACCACCCACATGCGGATGGTTGGGTATAAAAAGGATTCCGAATATAGCGGATATTTTTACGCTTAAAAGGATTCTCGGAAAAATATACAGTGGCCTTCTTGATCCTCCTCGGAGCATTTTATGGTGTCGATGAACCCGCATTGTTTCGGCTTCGACAACCCTAAATCTAAGGCGGTATAATGTGAAATATAAGTAGTTATACATTTATCTAGATGTATATTTATTATTCTACTGTTGGATAAGTATTATATTGTTATTTTATTCATATAGGAGTAAACAAAATTTATTATAAAAATAATATAGTTAGTTGAAGAAGATGGTCTGAGATGGAGTCAGGATTTATAAACTACACGCCCATGTTTAAAAAAAAACTTTGTATGGAGTGCTGACGTTTCGACCAGCCTTGAAGGTTATCTTTAGGGTTAAAAATGACAACAACTTGATGTGACCAAATTATAGCAAAAAATTATTAAATAAAGTAAAAGAATATCAAAAGTATTAATTACATAATTAAGTATGGAAAATTATTAAGATGTTTTTCTTATTTTTAAAATTTTTTAATAGAATAAAAATTACAAGCTGCCTTCTAAAGGGCAGTGAGTAATATGGATGGCAAAGAATCCATTCATACAATATGTAAAATTAAATTAAATAAAATAAGAAAATATATATATATATATATATATATATATATATATATATATATATATATATATATATATATATATATATAAGATATTAATATATGATAAATCAGAAAATAAAATTATAAACAAAGTAAACAATGGTTATAATAAAGGAGAAAAAAAAAGAAAAGAAAAATAATAATAAGTATTAAATAAAAATTATAAATTAAAAATCACAATCACACTATATGTAAAATGTACACAAACATCCCATGTAAACCCCAGACCAAGCTTGTTCCCTACAAATGGGAAGACAAACCAGGCCCAACAGTAATCCTAATGTTGTTCTCTTATCGTTGTGCGAATCTAGTGAAAGCTGATAGGAAGCGTCACAGTCGCTCAGGACTTGAGTAAAACTGGCCATTGTCAGAACTCTAATACTACACATTTATTACAATAGGCCACGGGACCATTTCCGGTTTAATCTGTGATGAGGGTTATAATGATGTGTGGAGCTGGATAATGAATGTGCCTGAGGGTTGGGATGGTTGGAAAGGTTTTGATGGAATTTAGAAAACTTGCAGATGAAAGATACAATTTTTAATTGAATTGTTTTTAGTTGGAAGATTTTTTTTTTTATGTAAGCGAGCTAATGATAAAATTTTTATGACTGATTTTTTTTTTTAAACATAAAAAGGTACAAAAATAGGTTTAATGAAAATATAATAAAACAAGCAGAAAAAATAGGTCTTAAAATTTCCTTCGAAAACACCAAAATAATAAAAAACATAAGAAACCCACCATCTTAAAGTGGATTAACAAAAAATAGAATTGGTCAAGGAATTCAAATATCTTGGAGTATGGATCAGCTGGAATAGCCTAGAGAAAAAAAAGCAATAGAATGTAGAAGAAATAAAATTGAAAAATTCTTGGCCGCAAATATCATAACAACAAAAACCCTTTACCAAAAAATTGAGGAACTTTCGGACACAATGAGGAAGAGAAGAATTGATTTCTATGGAAACATCATCAGAATGAACCCAAATAGACTAACTAACATAAGATAAGAAAGAATGAAGCAATACTAGGTTGAAAGAAAGCCACAGAGCATTCAGAAGTGATTGGTCCAACGTATCCCAAAGCCGGGTGAAATGAAAAAGAGAGAGCAAACTTTTAATTTAGTGTATGTTATCTTTTAGCATAATTTTATGTTTGTATCAAATAATTTTTATAACGATAATTTTATTTAGGTTTCATAGTATATTGATTTTGTGCTCAAATAAATGTTTCTTTTGATGATTAATGGTGAGTTTCTATGTATTCGTTTTTTGTTTTTGTTAAATCTAAAATGCAAAACTCTCAAACATTAACAATCCTTGAACCATCATTTTTCTCTTAATGTCATCGATTTCATGGTCTCAAAAACACCAAATTAAAAAATGACGAGTGCGTTAGAAGCGCAATTAAATAAGACATTTTTCC
This sequence comes from Euschistus heros, assembly GCA_003667255.2. Classification (NCBI taxonomy): domain Eukaryota; kingdom Metazoa; phylum Arthropoda; class Insecta; order Hemiptera; family Pentatomidae; genus Euschistus; species Euschistus heros. Next base: position 228,790 of record RCWM02000008.1, on the reverse strand, counting down.
TCAACTTTGCTGCCATCTGAGACTAAAATTAAAAACTCTGGATTACTTTAAACATTTTCCGATTCACAAAATTTTTCACTTATTTTGTTGTTCTGGCTGAAATAAAGCACAAAAAAGAGGCCCAAATAATTTGCCATGGTAATAATCTTATTGAAAAATTAATGTAGATTTTAACGATGCTATCAGATTTTCGGAGAAATTTTTAGATTAAAAGATATCACGGTTTTTCGACACCAGGTAGTGGTATCTTTCAAAATCGAGAAAAAAACGAAATTATTACGAAATGGTTGAGAATCGGACCATGGTTAATATGAACTTTTTTGTTCATTTTTTGATGTCAAATCTACTGGTGAAGTTTGTCCCACGAGTAGCAACTCACCCTGTATATGTAATTAGATAGAGAAAAATCCTCAGATATGTCATATACCAGCTGAACAATGATAATAATATTTTTTTAGATATTCTATCTTTATTTTATTTTTGATTAACGTCCTAATTATCAAAACTAGCTACTACATTGAAGGTAATAATCACATTTTTTTGGTATCTTTTCAAAAATTAAATGAAAAAGATTTTTAGTATTTTAGAAATTGTAACATCCGACTTACCATTACCCATCTGTACCTAAAACAAATTTATGCTTAAAATGTCTACCTCAGCGTTTTACAACAATTTCAGTGAAAACGATGCAAATTGGTTGACTTTAATTAAATAGAGAAGCTGAGTGGGTGTTTGGGGTCATTCAAAAACCATTACAACATCAAGTCACTCATTTTAATTAATTAGATACCCATTTATTAATATGATTCCATTATATGATGTACATGTCATCATTAATTGTTTCTTCATTTCCCATTGTTCTCAATGAATAACCAAATGGCCTCATACGAGGAACATATTGTAGCTTCTACTAATTTCGCTTTTCATTTTTTTTTTTTTTTTTTTTTTTTTTTTTTTTTTTTTTTTTTTTTTTTTTTTTTTTTTTTTTTTTTTTTTTTTTTTTTTTTTTTTTTTTTTTTTTTTTTTTTTTTATTGTAGCTTCTACTAATTTCGCTTTAAATTCTAAAATGTGAATTGGAAAAAGCAGTAGATTATAGATAAACTAATGGTTGTTTTAATGAACAAAATTTATTTAAGAATGATTTTTACATAAATGTAGAAATACCTAGGCTTTCCCCCCCCCCCCCCCCCCCGTCATCTTTTTCATTACCTTCACATCAGTTTCTGTATGATGAACTAGAACATTTTATATTTTTTCTTTTTTTTTAGAGCTGTGAGGAATTAGCCGGTCAATTATCAACGTGAAAAATCTCTATTTTTAATTCTAAAACCATTTTCTGGCACATAGCAATATGTATGGAGAATACATTTAGATAGTTCAGTCACAGTAGTGTAGTCCGATGGTGAATTCATGGGAGGGTAATGTTTTTAATGAAAAGCGAAATTAGTAAAAAAAAAAAAAAAAAAAAAAAAAAAAAAAAAAAAAAAAAAAAAAAAAAAAAAAAAAAAAAAAAAAATGAAAAGCGAAATTAGTAGAAGCTACAATATGTAAAAAAAAAAAAAAAAAAAAAAATATATATATATATATATATATATATATATATATATATATATATGGATAAATTTCTTGACTGTTACTATTAAATATTTAGTAAGGTTCTTGAGGTTCAGTCAATAAATAAAAACAACTATTTTGGCGACGTTTCGAGACTATATTGTTCTCATAATCATGCCAATGTTACTAATGGATATTCCATTATAACATTGGCATGATTATGAGAACAATATAGTCTCGAAACGTCACCAAAATAGTTGTTTTTATTTATTGACTGAACCTCAAGAACCTTACTAAACATATGTATATATATATATAGCTCCCAAACACTTCAAACCGTTTAAACCCCCAGCCATGAGACATATCCATTTCAAGATATGGGAATTCATGACTATTCTAGTAAAGAGAGTGCAACTGCATTGTATGCAAAAGAAAGAGTTTTGTAGCTAACCCTCAGTACATAATATTTTGGGTATCCTGATAGACCAAACCGAAATTGTTAGCTCCCTTAATGTAGGTTAGATTCCAAGTTCCTGGCTACCAAGAAGTTGTAGCCATCTGTTATCCGGACCCTCCTTAAGAACTTGCATAAAATAATTCTTAAACATTTAAATTAATTTCTAATAACAATAATAAACTCACGTTCCTTATTTTATTGTTTTACTTTCATTAGCCCAACTTTAAATAATAATAGTTAGATCATTCAGAATGGAGGAATGATAACCTGTATAAGGAAGCCAAACTACACCGAGTAGGTTTGTTCTGCCTGTAACGGCCCTTGGCTTGGTGCAAAATGTGACCTAGCCACCCAAGTAATCTTCGAATTATCAAACATACACCATGACACTATCTTTACAGAAGATTCTGACCATGATTTCTAATTCAAATTTTGTTTTTGTTACCATTATAATAAGTTATGGTCTTTATTTCTTACAGGAATTGTTTTTGTCAAGCATTGTTTTCTGAAGGATTTACTGAATGGCTGCGGATTTAAAACTTACTAAATAGCATTGTATTTTTAAAGTAAGATATCAATCTTTTAAATTTATTCAGCAATCTAATATGTCTAACAAGGGGAGGACACACTCAGTCTCTCGCGGATCTAGTTGGAAATTTTTTAAGAGGTATTTGTATAAAAATATTAGACACGTATTTTTCTGTTCCTGCTTTCAAAAGAATCCTTAAATACAGGATTTCATTCAAATAAAAAAACAAGAAATCAAAATCTTCTAAATTTGCCTGAACAAATAAATGGTAAGAAATTTTATTTTTTAATAGACAAAACCTTGAATCACGGTTAGACAGTTAAATGTAGCAATTTTATATTTTTAGTCAAAATATAGTGTGCTAATACGCTAAAAATGTCTTTGGCTTAATTTTCCTATCTGATTTCAAACCCATGTTAAAAATAAAATGTATTTCGGATTTTCTAAGTCTTCAATTAGGTTTTTGTTAATCAAATTTTCCGTTTGTATACATCAAAAGAAAGCCGAGACTCTCCTCTTTCTAGCGACATCAATCAAGTTGAATTTCGTAACAAGGAAAGGCGATTCAAAGAAAAGTTAATAATAATCAGTTTAACAATTTCATTCCCTTGAAGATGGTGAACAAATGGAATTTAGTTGTTTTTAATGAATGAACCTTTTTCGATGTTTTTGGGGGTCCTAATTTAGAATATGAAATAATTTTTTGTGTAAAAAATTCTATGAAGGTGGTTTGTTTGATTAGAGATCTAATCACGTTTTCAGAATTTAACTAACGTAAGCCAAAATTTATGAAGCGGTTGTAGTTTTCGTTAAATGTGCACTCAAATGCAATAATGTGGATAACAATTTTTAAACTTGAGATAAAAAATAAATTTGTTTAATACTGTTTCATATTTTTTCTCGACTTTTAGGGCCCATTATTCGGAACGACAACATACGTGTCTAATATTTTTTGACAAGGAGCCTTGAAAAAAAATTCCAACACGATCCGTGAGAGACTGAGAGTGTCCTCCCCTTGTAAGTTACACGTACCTCCAACATATATTTATAATATAACATAAAATAAATAAAGCATTGCGATATATATAAAAGAATAAAAATTAATATAATCACATTATAAAAATATTTAAACAAATAAAGTAATATAAACCAAGACTAAGGAACTCCTTTCCAACCTAGTCTTTTCCACTTAATAGAGGGTGAAGCAGTATTTTTGTTATTTCCCCGGGCTGCTTTCTGAACTGAATCACAGGTGTAAGAAACCAGTTGAAATTAAATAAGTTCTTAAGGTGTTTGTAAGTAAAAGTCTAGCCGTTGAAGTCGAGGGGAACAAAATATAGTTTAAGAAAAAAAGAAAAGAAAAATTAATCTCAAACTTTAAACAAGTTTAATTTAATTTCATTTCCGTCCCAAGTAGTTAACTTTTGTTGATTTATTACTTTTTTTAAATGTTCTAGCTTTTTTTTTTTTTATTTACTAAATTAACTTTGTTTCAAGAATGTTATAGATTGGACGCAGTTGCCAATGTCTTGTAGGGATATTGGTCGGCAATCGAGAAGTTTCATTTGACCTTTGCATGATAGTGAAGAATGGTTCAATATAATTAGAAAATTAATGAATTTTTTTTCTATAATATTGTTTACTAATGGACTAGTTTTGAATGTTGCGCATTTATCTTCAGTTCTAAGAACACACAAACATTCAAGATATCGGCAATTTGAAGCACATATTATGTTTATTATAATGATAAGAAGACAAGGAATCAAAAGCATATTGGTTCTTGTGAGAGCTTAAGTGGGTTAGAGAACAAGTTACTCTTACATATAAACAAAATCATAATTTTATGTGCTCAATCAAACGTTGCAAACACACTAAAATACTTTGTTAATAAGCTACAGGATTACCTTTTATTTCTGAAGTATGGTGTTGTTTGTTTCAACTTTAGCTACTGTGAAAGTTGTTCTAAACACTTAAGTGAAGTCGACACTAGTTTCTCATGTTAAACATTTATCATCAGTTCTAAAAACACAAAATTTTAATAATTATAAATTTAATATAAAGATAGTATCTATTAATTAAAAGTGTAAGAGAAGAAATCAAACATACTCATCCTCAGCTAATGAGGCAAAGTGTAAGGTAATGTGTTCATAGAGTGAACTGTAGGATAACAGAAAGAAAGAGGGAGGGAGTCAACTAAATAATTTGTGAAATAGTTCGCATGGGAAAAAAATTATCTGGCCCTTAAATAAAAATTTAGATTGGGTTCAAACGATTAAATTATTTCTAGTGATTTGTATGTATTTAATGGTAGATTATTTTCAGGTGATTTATTAAATTTCGTAGTATTTGATGTATTTACAATTAAAAAAAAATGATGCAACTGTGCATTTGAAATATAAAAATTATATATTTCTGATAGCCTAAAGAAAAAAATATACCCTATTCAAAAAATGTAGCATACAAACTGGACTATGAATCTAATAAATACTTAGAAAAACTGATATGATAATAATTAGAAGAAGAAGAAAAAGAAGAAAATGGACTTTATTCTGGGATAGCTTGTCCCCTAAGAATAACATATGAGAGCAATACATAGAGCAGTCGTCTGGCTATGACAATTGATTAATGATTACAAAATTAACCTCCAAAATGAGTTACAAAATATATGAGAAATCTTGTGAAATGATACAACTTACATATGCTATTATTATATTTATTACTTAAATATTCATTATTTACATTTGCTAGGAAGATTGATAATTCAGGGGGTAAAGAGATAGATGATGTTTAAAAGAAAATAGAGAGGAGGATTTTCGAATTGAGGTGGGCAATGAATTCCAAAAAGGAATAATAAAGGATTTTTCGAAGGATGCAGTTCGATATGCTAGAGTGTACAGGTTGATAGGGTGGGTTCTAGTATTTAAGAGGTGGATGAAGGAGCGCAGGGTAAGGAGAAGGTCATGAATTTAGGTGAGTTTATTTTTTTCAAGGATTGAAATATGAGTGCACCTAGGAAGTATTGACGTCAGTAATTGGGGTAAAGCCACCCCAATACTTGTGACATATGTGAGAAAGTTTGGGGATCCCGAAATTAAATCTGATAAAACAGTTCATTAGTCTTTTATATCTCATTTCGAGCTCACCAGACAGTCTTCCATGCACTATGCATCCGTAATCAAAGTTGTTGAGTGAATCACGGTAATGTAATAGTTGTGTAAGAATAGAAATATATTTCCTCGTAATTTGGGAAATATGATTATTCCAAAAAAAAACATGTAGATCAAAAGTTACTCCATTGTTTTTAATGAAATTTTTGAAATTAATTGGACGGTTTTTAAGAAAAAGCAGTGGATGGTAGGGAAGAAAATTTAGGTGAGGTTTTGAACCAATGAGAATTGCCTTTGTTTTCTCTGGATTCATACTCAACTTATTCTCTACTTCCCATAGTTAATACTATCGATATATTTTTGGAGGTTATAAGTCCATAATATAACACAGAATATGACACAGATTTCCAATTTTTTTTTTTTTCATTTATTGATATTTACAACTGTACAAAATAATATACATTAAGTAAATGTGTTCATGATGAATACAGTGGCATGTAAATAACTTGTGAAGAACTACTCACTAGTAGCACTTCAATAAAATCTACACTAAAAGGTCTCTAGGCCATCTTCTTTTCAAACGCCTAGGAGGATTATCAGGAATGGAGGAGGAAGCAAGTTGGGAGACTAGTGGATTGGAGTGGTTATGGAGCTTAATATGAAAGGATAGGTATCTGGTTTGGGCTAAATCAGAAACATATGGAACATTAAGATCTTTATGGATAAGTTTATTGGTCACATAGTAAGGAGCATTGAGGATTTTTCGAAGGATTTTGAATTGCAAAGATTGGATACGAGATGAATTGGATGGTTTAGTAGAGCCCCAAAGCTCAACTCTGTACGTCCAAATAGGTCTAATCACTGTCATGTAAATGAGTCTTTTGTAATTGATTGGGAGCTTTGAACGTTTGTCTAGTAAATGTTGAAGTAGTCTGTAACGACGGGCAGTTTCTTGTCGTTTTAGTCTTGTATGTGAATTCCAAGTAAGACGTTTGTCCAAGTGGAGTCCTAGGTAGCGGATCTGTTCAACAGGGATTAGTGGAATTATTTCCAATTTAAAAAAAAAAAAAATTTGTACACAAACAGCATCAGAACTCACATGCTTACTTAGAGAGACGATATTTCAAAAGTGGCAGATATTGTGGGATCACAGCCCAGAAAATCAATATAGGTGACTATAAATAGTTTATCAATAGCTCATATTTGTAACAATCACTTTACTACATCAAAAATCGGGAATACCTCCAAAAATGACCGAAAAAATTTAATTAAGTCATGAACTCCCAGTAGAAAGAAGAACCCTCAAATTAAATTATAATTAAAATTAAATAAATCTTCAACAATAATTTGTTTTATTTTGATTAAGAAATTTATTCATTTATTATAAAGATCCAAAGAGTGTTGATGACGATGATGTTTTAAGATGAACAAAAAAAATAATAAAAAAAACTTTGGAAAGACAAGGAAGACTTTGAAAGACTATTATATTGTTTCTTTTTTTTTGCACCTTATTCAAGGTTGTTGTGAATTTTTGACTGTATATAAATGACGAATGTATGCATTTTTGAGAGATCAGCCAACGTAATTAAAAGAAGTAAAAATATTAATCTAACAAGACTTTATTTTTATGTCGACATTTCGATCATAATAGGGATGTTCTTCACAATATCAGTAAATACATAGGTGATGCAAAATATGTCATGTTAACAATGTTTTTGGTTACATTAAACTCTAACTCTAAAATCTTCTTATTAACCATCTTATCTACTCCATTAGAAGATGTTAAGTATATTTTTATGAAAGTCATATTTATATTTGGGAGTGATAATTTAGAAATGACTATATGCTTGGTTAGCGAAAAAACAAACTAAATGCACGCGGCAGAGTGTGACGCTACACAAGTTATGGCTGATTGCTTTTGCCGATATTGTGTTGGCCTAGATACTCTTCTGTAAAGAAACAACTACAAACTGTTTTCTTTTCTTATAAAATGCTTTGAAAATTTATGAAACATCTATTGAGTAATGTCACTATTGTTTCAATTATACTTTATATTGTATTAATTCTATAACATTGATAATCATCCCATTGGGCTGTGGCTCTTGTTTCGATTTGGAATGATCCAGTTATGAAATGATCAATAAAAATTTTTGTTTTAGAAAATAGCTCGATTGGCTTATAAATATTTTACCATTACTACTAGTTTTCTTAAATATTTTTAAACTTTATAGTGCTTCTGATTTGAAATATCTGACTATTTATTTGAAATTTTATTTTTATATCTAATTAGCTTGAAATTAAAGTTTTTTTAAGACATGGAAATGTCTTTTGGCTGGGGTCTAAAGTTTTCTTGTTTACCATGTTTTTCACCCTTAAAATGTTTAACGTTTTTTCACAACCAAAAATGTAACTTTTCGACACGCTCTGGCTCGAATCGAAAATTTGACATCAGTCTACTTATCAGAAGCAGTATATATAAAATAAGTAGATTATAGATAAACTTATCCATGGTGTAATGTTACCAGTCAGGGAGCAATTGAGATTTAATTCTTTATTTTTTTTTGCGTTTCCGAAATATACTACATTAAAAAGTTCGTTAACGAAGTACGATCAGTTTATTTATGAAAAATAAAACTTAAACAGTAAAAAAGTAATAAAAAAAAATTAACAATTACTTAATGTAAAATGTAAGTAATACAAAATAATGTAACTAATTTTTTAAGTAATAAGTTATTGATTTTCGAGAATTCGTGAATAGTTTACTAGATGTATCTTATTTCAAAAAATTAAACTTCATCTATTAACTTTTTATATATAAAATTTGTGAATAAAGTCTGGTTTAGTTTCAAAAAAGCAAGAAAAAATTTCCAGTCAAGTTTTGCCTAAATGGACATACAAACGAAATTTCAAATATCATGGCGTTCATTTCGAAAGACATTGACTTATTCGGCCCATTTTGCGAAAAAATTAAAAATAAATTGATCCAAAACATACAGACTATATCTATCATCGGGTAACTTTTATTTTTATAATCAAACCATTGACTTGTGGAAAAGCGATGTTCCTGAACCGAGAATATTTCAGAATTATAAGATTGGAATCATTCCAGAATGGAATAATTAGGAACGCAGTTAAGGGAACATCAAATCGTTAGAAAAAGAAAATGACTATGTAGAGCTTTTCAGTTGCCAGTAATGAAGAAAATTCATTTTCTTAAAATAAAAAAAAAAATCAATCAATATTAATTAAATTAGGAAATTACTTATTCAACAAAACTGTGGTATATTCAGTACTCAACGTTAACAAAAATGAATTCAGTTATTATTTGAATTTTTTTTTTTAGAATCAATCAAATAGAAAATGGACTATTATCTGGCTTTGGTTGATTTTTTTAGATTGATTTAAATGACAGTACTTGACCTATTTTGACATACGGAGTTAGACTTTAGCCTCAGTTAAAACGTACAATCTAAAATCCATTGTAAAATGCACAATGCTCCGTTTTAAGTCTCAAATAAACTTATCCACTATGATAAAAATTCTACGATTCCATTCTATGGAGTGGAGCTTCCCAGTCGAATCCACTGGTCTGCCAACTTACTTCCCACTCGATTTCCAATAACCGTTCCAGGCGTCTGTAAAGATGTCCTAGATACGTTAGATATCTTTTCTCTAGGCATTCGCTTGTATTTATTGTTTAAAGTTTTAAATACCAATAGATAAATAACTATATAAATTTTGATTTGTTAAAAATCTAAGTTTAGAACAGAAATCCCTTTCAATGTAAATAAATCCCTTTTTGCTGCTTAAAAAGTAAATCTCAAGTAAACTGAGTTTTTGATAGTGTTAAAGTTGAAGAATGGAAGTGACGCACTAACTAAAAGGTATACATCGCCTTTGAAGAGACTTTTCTTGTCAGAGAAAATAAGTTGGGACCATTTATGTATTCAGGACATATTGCAAAGAAGAAAGGTGTAGAGATGCCTGAAAAATGTTTGACGTACCTAATACATGGTACAAAGGAGAAGTGGTGCTCGAATGGTGTAGTGGAGGAGGCCTAGACCAGTTTCCGAGTTGTAGTGCCACCCCTCTGCCCCCACACAAAAAAAAAAAAAATTGATCTATAGTAACTATGGCTTCAGACACTAAACAAAGAGTATACAATCCATTGAAGTGAAACAGAAAAAGTAAGATATAAACTGAAAAGGCTATCGAATGCACAGCGACGTACAACCTTTGTAATTACGATCAGAGAGAAATAGATAAAAAACAAAGGTATAAAGTATCAAGCATTTACTGGACATTGATGTTTTGCCCAGATTATACAAAACGCTTGTAATAGAATATTAGCGCCATCATTAATCTTAAATATGTTATAAACTAAGTGCAATTTAAAGGATTTAATTTCGGCTAGACCAAGGTTTCCAGATTATACGGTGCCGGGTTGTAATGCAATATCAAGGAATTGGATTTTTCGCCATCACGGCCTTCAAAATCCCTAAAATAGATTTAGTAACCACAGGCTGAAGAATGAGGATGTAATTTTATTATCTCCACCCTAAGGGGAGGGGCGACCCTTTTATCTTGGGGGAAATTTAATGCCCTCTGACTGGCTCCTCACCCTCAGGCTACTTTAATTCTAAATGTCTTTGAATGTTTGGATACTTTTTTATAAATTAATGTTACCCTTATATTTCGCGCTTTGTTTTAATCAGACATTATTGTGTGGTGTATTTTTTATATCGGTAGAAGGAGATATCACATATTAAATAATGCAATTACCTTCAAATAAAAAGAAAAAAATAATAAAGAAATTTGTTCTATTACATCAGGGGAAGCAATTTTAAGCTACTCCTAACATATTTTTTAATTTTATTTCTCATAATTTTTTTTTTATTGTACTTGATTATTGAATTTTTTATTTGTAGACGAAAAACTACATCTAGTAAATGTGAAGGTAAAGTTTATTGTTTGATCAAATATCGTAAATTACCCTGATAAAATTTAAAAGGAAGGGTAACTTTCTCACAAATCAAATCAGCCTCAGGAGAGTGGACTGTATATAATTTTATAAAACAAATGTTCGCAATTTTGAAGAAACTTGAATTAGAAGAAATCTGAACCAATTATAATATATGTGAAAGTGACTCACCTATTTGACGAAGCGGCCGAATCTCAATAGAGTTTTAGGTGCACCTAAGAGACTCACAGGTAGTCGACTTGCTTCTGGATGCTGCGTTAATCGGTTAAGAAATCTTCCAGCTTGATCACCACTCATTTGCAAAGAAAAAGGGAAAATATAATGTCTTTGGAATATAACATGAAGAAAACAGAGTGAAAGTAAAATGGAAGACTATTTTTACCCTTGGACAAAAAACAAACTGAGGAAGACCAAAGGTCTTGGGCATCAATGGAAGACAAAGGGCCTTGGGCAGAGAGAAGTAAGTCCAGCTTGCTTAGCTCCTGGCGACAGAGTGAACGAGAACCAGGAAGGATTAGCGCGGGAGATAGAGCTATAAGAAATATTGCGTGAGACGGAATTAGTTATCAGATGCCCTCTAGGTAGTCATTGTAACACTAGAGGGGCCAGTCGATTTAAGAATTTCGATAGAGGACGTGACTATGTATAGAGGACTGTTGGCGTGAATGGAGTTAATATATACATTTCTACAAGAGCGCCGATTGGCGCGAACGTTTATAATATTATGTCAACTAGGCATTGGTTGCACTTGAATTAAAGTTCTATATTAGCAGGTCCCGAGACTGTTTTTTTTTTAAGTTCGGGGGGTTATCGGGAATAAAATGGAAAGAAAGTTGAGATACTAGTGGCATTGAGTGGCTTACCATGAAATTATAGGTACCTGTTTTGGGTCAAATATGCAAAATATGGAACATTAACACACACACACAAAAAAAAAAAAAAAAAAAAAAAAAAATGGGGGTAAATTTATTTGAAAAGGGATTTCATAAGGGATTCAGATAGTAATGATTGGATAAAGTGTGGATAGGATATTTTAGTCTCTGACTATTAAACATATAGGTCTGACTATAGTCATGTATATAAGTAACATATAATTAATTTATTTACATCTTGTTTATCCTGAAGTCGTTCGAAATGTCGAATGGTTTTTTGATGTTTCAGTCATGCATGTAGATTTCAAGTAAGGTCTTTTTTCCAAATGAGTCCTAGGCTGCTTATTTGTTAGTCTCTGAGAAGTAGAATATCATTTTTAAAAAAACATGAAACACTAGGTCCTAAGTATATGACGAAGAGTAAAGGTAAATTCCTCCAAAAGCAATCGCCACGCGTTTTCTGTGATGCTCCGAACCTACAGTCCGACTACCGTAATCTGGGTCTTCCAACTCCGGCTGGAGATCTTTTCTGCAAGAATTTTTTTTCGGTATTGACCCATCCGACCTCCGTGCGAGGCGTCCAGCCCATCTTAACCTTCCTACCTTGATGATTGCTATAATATCAGGCTCGTTATAGAGACCATAGATTTATCTCTATTTCTCCATTGTCCGTTTTCATAGGTGGGCTCGAATATTCCGTATAAAGGTACTTTAGAGGGCATCCTTTTGTTTTGACACCATTTTTAAAGGTTTCTTTGATGAAATTGAAGTGAGTGAGATGCAAGGAATACATCATTATTTACTGATAACACACACCTGTCATCTGAATACGTGAGGGGGTCGAATGTCTGCTGTATATGCCATGTAATGGGGAGAGGATGTATATACCTACGATACTACATAGGACAACAATGACAAATTAGTGGGCAAGTTCGGGAACTTTGTTGATTCATTTTGAAGATTCTATTACAGCTATAGAAATTAAAATGTCTTTTTGGCATGATATAATACTCAAGAAATATTGTTTATAATAAACTGTTGTAATGAATGGGTGTGAAACTGACTGCAATATTTTTTTATTGGCGTTATTTCCTTCCTATTTTTGATGAAAAATTTTAAATGATCTATTAATTTTTTCTGTGAATGTTTTATAAGGATATACTACTAATCCAAAAGTGTGAATCGATTGCTTCTGACTCTAAAATATCAATTTTTTTTTTAAATCTTCAGCTGACCAAGTAATACCAAAGACGAATTGTAAATCATATGAATATTCTCAGCGTTACGTGGTTCGCATAAAGAAGCCTAATACTGAAGGACGTCTTTACTTGTCCCCTTATTGAGATTTATTATAGCGCAGGAAGGCTTTCGAATTTTTGGCTAGAGATGTGCATTAGGGTTCATATATCAAGTACTAGTGAGCTAAAATGTCCCATTAAGATATCAAGGTCTTTATCTAAACTTCTCTGACATCTTCGTCTCTGACATGTATAGATTTTAGCTATAATCCTAAATGTTTTTAACTCATAAAATTTACGTTTTTTGGCTTTTCGTCAGAGTTAACAGCAGAGGCTTGTTTTTAGGGTTTATATCGTAAGAAGAGGCACAATTTCAGTCTTCTACCTAATGTCAAGCCCAAATAAGTTTCAATCATCTGTAATTAGAATCTATGAATTTTTCGCCACTTCTATTGGAATTTTTTTTTTTAAGAATAGTTTTGAATGTAAAACAATCATCATCAGTTTTAATAACATACCAAAGTTTCAAAACAACATATTTTGATTTATATATTTAATTTTTTAAAAATGCAATACAAAAATCCAACATGTTGATACTAACCTAAGGAGGCTTAATGAAAAGGGCTTCTGAAAGATATACTCTTTATCTACTGCAAACAAATATAAAATGGGACTACTGGAAATATTTATCTGGGTAATTAAAGTAAAATATAGATTGATTTTAAAAGATTTTATTATTTCTAATGATTTATAAATGTTTAATTGATGACTATTTTATACGTGACGTATTAGTTTAACGGAGCCAACACGGTTTCGCATAAGGGGGACAACGGATAATATAAATTATGAATTATAATTAGAAAAACATTTGGATGACAAAAACAAAAAAAATTGTTCTTAGATTAGAAGATCTTACGTCTAAAATATGACATTTTTGGTAGACGAATATATGGTTAATCAGGTTGACGAAACTTTAACATCGAAGCTTTGTTTTCCTTTCTAGAGAGCAGTTTTAGTTTGTTTTTTTTTTTTGCTTTAATTATAGGTAATTATAAACCATTGATTGGATATTATTAAGTGGATATTATCTATGTAATTTATACAATATAACAGTACTGTTTTATTTATTTTAGTAAGTATCATAGAACATTAGTTATATATAAAACCTTTAACAGCTACATGAAGGGTCTAGGGCTCAGTAATGGGTAAGGAAGCATATTTTCGTTACCAACAGTTGGACAAGGAAGTGGTGTGGTCAGCAATCATGCTTAACTGCCAGGTTTTTTCCTTCAATTAAGGGTGCCAATTTATTAAGACTGGTTGTGCTCTAGGAGGATCTCCAGACCCCGAAGTCGACTCACGTCTGAAGAAACAGAAATTTTATTTATCACTGATATATAACAACTAGTAAATATACAAATTATAAAACATATAAACCAATTATTAAATACTAGCATCTCCCGTCGTGGCTTCGACAACTCACGTAAGTAAAGAATTCAGATAATTTTAACTAATAATTGAAGTTTTATTTATCTATCGATAAAATTTTTGTATTGAAGTATACAATTGAACATTGTTTCTTCAGTGATATTGTCACACATAGCAGTAATTATTAACCTCGTTAAAATTGCATTGATTAAGTGTTTGAAGATTACGTAAAAGTATAATTTGACATTCAAGTTTTAATTTTAATATATGAATTGTTATCCAGTGGGACAGGAACTATTAAGAAACTCTTGCGGATAATGGACTGCATTAACAGTGCTTACAACCAAATGCCCATGATTCATACTTTTACAAATAATATCAAAAAACGAATGGACGACATTTTGAATCGCTAATAATTTCGGTTCAGAAGAAATAATTTTATTGATTCCATCTGGTTTGATTTTCATTTTTAACCATAAAATTATATGAAAGTTTAGCAAACCTCGTTTCTGCCACTCAAATTAATAGCGCTATGTAACACCGTACCTTTGTAACCTCTCTCAAATGGTGCTCTCCACCTATCGGTCGATTATTAAACTTCTCTGCGCACCATATATTTATCGCTTTTTTAGGACAATTTAATTGTAAATCTGTATATTTTATTGTTACTAAGTATCCTTGAACTATGAAGATGATGTAGTTAATATATGGTACAGATTGGTTCAGTAGTTTTTGCGGTTAGTGATCACTAACGAAAAATGGCTTGTCCTTTTATATAATAGTATAGATTATTTTAATTAAGTAAATTTCGTTTTATTAGTTACGGATATGCAATATATTATTATTTTTTATTTTATTTTATAAATATACGGTGTGTGAGCGCCGGATTTAAGAGAACGCCGGATAAGAAAGAGTTTACATTATTGTTTTTGCAGTTATACACTCAGTAATGATAACGTAAATACTCTACATTATTTATTACAATATGGTGCCAGATAAATAATGATGGTTATAGTGAGTTAGTCAGCAGAAATAAAATATCAACTTTACTGCATGAGACCACATTTATATTCTTAGTGACGAGGACTAGAATCAGTCCCACAATCTATATTAAATATGTATGGCGGGGCTGAAGGCACAATCTCTCACGTATTCAAGAAATATTTTATTATGAATCCCTCTCTTCTCCTTTCTATTTTCCAAAGTCTTTGCGTGTTTGTAGATCCTTCTGGGATTGTTTTCTTAACAAGCTCATGTCTTCAATAAATATACACTCTTTTCTAAAAATGTGGATGCATAGTGAAAGGAAATATTTTTCTGATTTATATAAATAGACAAGTCTCATATTTTTAAAATGAGTTTATAGCTCTTATTGAATTAGTTTTGTATCTATACTAGGTACTATATAATTTTTCGTTTGTGGACACTAACCAAGGTAACTCCTGAATCAATCTGTACTCAATTTTATCAACATCATCTTTCAGGTTTCAAGGAATTATAAGATAATTTAGCAAAAATAAAATTTACTGATTTCAATTGATCGATAGGTAGCGAGCGCCATTCTGCAAAACAGTTTTCAAGGCTGCAGTGTTATCTAGAGCATGAAATTAGTAATAAAACTTACTTATTTTCAATAAAAGTCTTATTCAGAAAAATATGAATACTTGTTGTGGCATGTGGATCCCAGTAAACTTTAAAATTCTAACTTTTTCTTTAAAATTAAAAACTGGATTTTCAATTATGCTTTTGCGTACTCTTCAACCACCTAATCAGTGAAATAGAGCCAGGTTAAAAATTACAGTAACGCCTGTAATTTAGCATGACAGGTTACAATTACAAAGGTTACAGGTTACATATGTTCCGTAGAGATTCAAATTGATAATCAACTTTACTTATTTTCAATTAAATTGGTATTGAAAAGAGATAAATATGTAGACTTTAAAAATCGACTTATTTATTGCTAATACATAATCTAGTATAATATAATATACTAAATATTCTCTGTCCATCTAGATTACTGACTCATTTAAAAAAATTAAACATTGGTTGTACATGTTTTACGTGACTTTCAACCACCTAATATGTGCTGTGATACATGTAAAGATGACAGCTACGCGTAGAAATATCATTGAGGTTGTAATTATTACTGACCAGCGACTGGAGAACTCGCATTTATTCCTAGAATCTCAATAATACCTACTAATCAACCAATTCAATTCAAATAATTATAATTTCCAACCAAAGTTTCTTTTACTATTACAATTAACAAATCTCAAGGCTAGACATACAAAAACTTTTAGTTGATCTTCGGACTGAATGTTTCTCTCACGTTCAATTATATGCAGGACTTTCAGAACTAAAAAACCAAACAATCAAATTATTGTTATAATAGTGACAAAACTCGTAATGTAACTCATTCGGATGTTTTCTGCAATACTAGATTTTGATAAAATTACCAATGAAACTTCAATTAAATTTATCTCTCAGTTGTAAAATATAAATTTGGTTGGAATAGTTATATTCGCTTTAAAAATACTTATTTTGTATGACGACATGTCGGTATCGAGTGGGGGAGATAGAAATTTCCGATTCTTGTTGGTATCTATAACGTAGAAAAAGTTATTTGAGATTGGAAGGGACGATACGGAGATAAAACAATGTTTGCCGACTACTGCTCTGCCGCCGCGGAGCCCGCTGTGTCAATATAGTCCAAAAATATTAGGTCCCGTCCACGTAGCGGAAGGGCTAACATTGATTGAACGGACCGATACTGTAATGCGATGAAACACTCAATTGTACCAATAGAGGCCTATAGTTTGTATTTTAAGATACAGTGCTAATTTTATTGCTCATTTTTTTAAAAGAAAGAAATGATAATAAAAAAAACAAAAAAAAAACTGGCTTAGTCTGTTTTAGTGGTTACCCTCTTGACCACAATGATAGTCATATCGTTGGTGAGATCGGCAATTCCGCTATGTGCATTTTTTCGATTTAGGTTTTTTTTTTTTTTTTTTTTTTTGCAGGTTTCGTTTTAAAATGAAAATCCGCGTGAAATGAAAAAAACCGAATAAGCAAATTTAGCTTGGACCGTGTTTTGATGAAATGCTTTTGTTATTTTCGCCCAGAAAATAATTACACATGTGCATAAATCAAACTTTGTATTTAAGTTCCTAGAAGGTGCTAAAATGCACATAGCGGAATTGGCATTCTCACCGACGATATGTAATCTTTTTTTTTTTTTTCGCTTACCTGCGATTCAGTATTCTGTAGAGATAGATTTTAAAATTAAATAGCTTAATATTGCCTGCTGTCTATGCCCTTATTTTTCAGTTCTTTATTTTTTCCCGATTACCTATATGATTGTATTGTTTATTTCTAAAGGAGAGAAATTTTTATACTAGACGGCAGAGAGGGATTGAGCAAGAACGGTCAAATCCAGGTTAAAAATTTTTATTTCGTATTAGGATAGAGTCAAGAGGAGCTCGCTCATTAGTGCTACTGTAATTTCATATAACGGCAGTAAAGCTCTTAACTCTTTCTACACCCCTAATATCAAAATATCAAACTTCGCGTAATACGTATCTCTTTTGACCAATTCGGTCTAAGGTAAAACAGAGTTCAATTTCAAAAATATTTTACTTAAACTTAAAAAATTACTAAGAGTTATGAGAGCAGAACTAATTGTTAAAATCATTTTTCTATTGTTAAAAATATCATCAGTCTCTTTATCAGTAAACGTATTTGTTACATTCCTCTTGCGTCAATATACAAATTTACTAGTACAATAAGCTAGCATATACTAATGTTATTATTTAGACACGGATATAAAATAGATACCTTTAAATGATCCATATAATCTGAATAATATAAATGGACTTACCATTTTTTGTTTGAGATACTATTCTGTACCAAAATTTAACCACATCATCTTTATAGTTTCAGATATAATAAAATATACCTACTGATTTTAAATTAATTAATATTAATATATTAATATTAGTAATTAAATATTTGGATAACAGCGAAGTTAGAAAATCGGCCGATAGATGGCGAGCGCTCTAGGATACTGAGGTTTCGTGATATATCGAACTTGAAATTGATAATAAAATTTACTTATATTCAATTAAATTATTAAAAAATATTTAAATATGTGGAACGACATGTGTATCTTAGTGAAATTTGAAAATCGATCAAAATGGTGGTAGCACCATTCCGTAGAACATTGTACAATCGTAAAACTGCTGAACCCATTTACTTTTCAATCTACGTTTCAAATCTTAAGTACATTGCTTTCATAGTTTTAAGAACGCTTAACTATGAGAAGATTTACAATAATGGTAACTGCACCTACAATGTAGAACTGCAGAAATGAACACAGATTACCGCACTGTCATAGATTTTACGGTTAGGAATTAAAATTCAACAAGATAAAATCAATAAACTTATTTCTGCTAAATCAAAATTTTTACCTAATCAAAATCTGGGTCTTTAGTTGTATGCACTGATAGTGCAGTCCAATATTCGCAAGGGTTTCTTAATAGTTTTAGGCCTAAATTACTAACTTATACACTAAAATTAAAAATCAAATTTCAAATTATAATTTTACGTTATTTTCAATTACCTAATCTGTGCAATTCTAAACAGGTTAAAAATTATCGCTATGCCTGAAAATATCACTGAAGAAACAATGCTCAATTGCATACTTCAATACAAGATTTTCATCCATAAAGAAATATCCATATAGATTCATATAAACTATATGATAGTTTAGTATATTCCTAATATAGGCGTTGAAGGTCTACATATTCATAATAATAGTTTTTGGCCAAAATATGCAATAATATACAACATAAAACTTTGTGAAAGTATTAAAACTGTTTGCTTTATATAGCTATAAGCTTATGTTTTTGATTGAAATAAGGAAAAGAAAATATAATTTTTTTATATTTGGATCCGGTTCTTGGATATCACATTTTGACTGTGTTTTGAGTTGTAAACAGGCCTCTAGGAATCAAACTATGAAATACTTTAAAAGATCTTGAACAGCTGTCTAAGACATGGTCTGAAAATTTCTTATCATAACTGCCTCTGTACGCCAACTTAAAATGTTTATTTTAATTCATATCTAACTCTCTTACCTACAGCAACTTACAAATTACCATACCTTGTTAGAGCATACTATTTTTAAAACAACTATCACTATATGCCGTTCTCCCTAGCTTAATAATATCAAATCCTGTTTCTTCCTTTACACATTATATACTTAATTAATTAAACCCATAGATGCAGCGGAAATTCAAGCAATAATGGTCTTGTAAGAATGGTAATTTATGGTCAGTAGCTTTTATTAACCCTTTACCACCGTACTAAACTTTATTTTTCATCTAGTACCAGTTTTGATTTTATTTATATTAAGTTTTATTTAATTAGTTATTATTTTCTTCAATTTAAAAATTCTACATCTAATTACTTTCCTATTTAATATTGTCTATATACTTATAGATGAATAGTTTCATCCAATTGATTATTTTATTTCCTCAGTTTAAAGTTACCTTCTTTTATTAGGTGTTTAAGACAAATGAAACTGATAAAGATTTTTAAAAATGATTATTAAATAAAACAACAATTATTAAAAATAATTAAAGTTACGAAATTTTTAATTAATGTAAGGTTAATGTATGTGAGGACGTAAGAACCTAAAAAACAAGAAACATTTAGTCGAAAAAAAAAATTGATTGTGTAGAATTCTTGCACCAGTGTACTATAAGCTTTGTTTATATTTATTTATATATGGCAGTGATATTTTTCACCTTATTTATTGTTAGCCGTACAAAGTTCTAGAAAAAATATTTTAATTTATTTAATTTTTTTTTTTGTGTGTGTATTCCACGATTACTCCGTCAATTCTGGATCAATTTTGATGATTCTTTTTTATATCGGTAGGGCATACTTCAAAGGTGGTCCCATAAAAAATATTTTGAAATCGACGCAGCACTTTTAAGAAAAATCAAAAAAAACAGTTAATGAAATCACATTTTAACATTTTTTTTTTTATTTATCTTAAAAAGTGCTCAGTTAATTTCAAAATATTTGTGGTGATATCTTTTCCTTTAGTTTCTTGTTACTACCTCTTTGTAATTATTATTACCACATGATTATATTTATTTATAATATATAGTGTGCCTCGTTGCTTAACCTGGTCATACTAATTGAATACGTTCGTGTATAATTCAATCTTTGTGGTTTATTTAATCTTATTTAAGATAACTAGAAAAAAATCTCAAATATTTTAATTTATTCATTCATTCCTTTTCAACCGACTTTAAAAAAGAGGAGGTTCTCAACTCTATATTTTTTTTTTGTGTGTGTGTATGTTACACGATTACTCCGTCAATTCTGGATCAATTTTGATGATTCTTTTTTAGATCGGTAGGGCATACTTCAAAGGTGGTCCCATAAAAAATATTTTGAAATCAACGCAGCACTTTTTAAGAAAAATCAAAAAAACAGTTAATGAAATCACATTTTAACATTTTTTTTTTTATTTATCTTAAAAAGTGCTGAGTTAATTTCAAAATATTTTTTATGGAACCACTTCTGAAGTATGCCCTACCGATCTAAAAAAGAATCATCAAAATTAATTCAGAATTGACGGAGTAATCGCGTATCACACACAAAAAAAAACAAAAAAAAAAAAAAAAAAAAAAAAAAAAAAACAAACAGATTAGTTGAGAACATTCGTCAATTCTTAATCAATTTTGATGATTCTTTTTTATACCGGTAGGACATACCTCAGAGGTAGTCCCATAAAAAATATTTTGAAATCAACGCAGCACTTTTTAAGAAAAATAAAAAAAAAACAGTTAATTTAAATCACTGTTATATAACCTTACATTTTAAACATATTTATGATTATGATTATCTAAAATCTCCATGGTAACTAAATATAAATTATTAACAAAATTAATTTACATATACAGTTAACTCTCGATGTGTTGAAATTCCAAATGTTAAATTCCTAAATAAGTCGAACAAAAGCTGGGGTCGGAAGTACATTACACTTAAATTTCACCTCAATGAGACGTTTCAGACAAAGAACGTGAAAAATTGTGTCGAAAATAAGTAGAACTGAAAAGAGAGAACTTCTAGGACCACCTCTATGAAACAGACTATTAGAAGTCATTGCCTTTATAACTCAAACTCAAATTAAAAGAATTTTATGTGTAATTTGTTTTCCTGTTTTCTGTCATTGTTTGTCTTTTCAGTTCATAGTTACACCAGTCACTTATTATTAGTTATTCACTCGAGTGGTTTTACAGTGACTATTGAAAATTCTTTCAATTAACGAAAAGTTAAAATCGATTTGTAAAGTGCAGAAAGGAGAAAGAAGTTAGACGTTTGTTGCTAGTGAATTCCGAATTCTGCGTAGTTCTCTTTCAACCGTCCTAAAGAATAAAGAAAAGATCGCCACTTGTGGCAGGCGGTAAGTCTACTTTTAGGCACCCTCAGAAAAAAGCGCAATTCAGTTGAAAGTTATATGATAAATTGGTACCAGGTATTTAATTTTCTGTATCAATGATTTTATATGTGTGTACAAACAATATACACAGACCCATCAATGAAAATATACATAATGATTTCAACTCCCATTTTGTATTCACATTTCCCAATTACATGAAGGTAAGTGGGATGATAATCTCGATAAGTCTTTATTCAGTAACTCGAAATACTTTTCAGGGTAGCTTGAAGATCGAGAATTGACTAACTAAACAAAAATATACTCACCACTAAAAAGTGAAAAATAAAAATAATTTTTAGAGAAAAAAACCAAACCGACTTCAAGATTAAGCCTACATACACAAACTTAACTAAAAAATAAAAAATAATATTTTAATTGCTTTAAAACAAAAACCTTTAAATGAAAATCAATGAAATTATCGATACTTATATACCTATTCACAATTTATGATCAGTTATTTTTGGAGTCGGTGCCAACCAAAACAAACAGAATTTGAAAAGAAATTGTAATCGTAAAGATCCTCCCACTGTTTCATCACCACCACACCGCTGTCTCCGGCCATTCGAAAGTTTTTTGTATAGGCAGGGTTAAACTGCCCTTCTTGGTTGGCAGCGACTCCAAAGAAAACTGGTCATGAATTTTGAATAGGTATATAAGTATCGATAATTTCATTGATTTTCATTTAATGGTTTTTGTTTTGAAGCAATGAAAATATTATTTTTTAGTTAAGTTTGTGTATGTAGGTTTAATCTTGAAGTCGGTTTTGTTTTTTTCTCTAAAAATTATTTCCATTATATACCTATCCCACAAGCAATTGCTCGTAGTTTTCGACTAATCCAATATTTACTTGATAAACGTACAATGCTCCTAATGAATTACAAAAGACTTATTTAAATGAAAGTAATTAGACTCATATGGACATACGGAGTTGAGCTTCAGGGCACTAATAAACGTTCCAGTTCTTCTTGTATGCAATCTTAACTATACAAATCTTTATAATCCTTACTTTGTTATAAAAAAGCTTATACATGATGTAAATGTCCCATACGTTGCAGATACGGGCCCAAACACGATACTGATGCTTATGCATATCCACTCGAATCCAGTGGTCTCCCAGGTTCCTTTTCATTCTGATAATCCGTACCAAATTTCAACTAAATAATTTTCATTGTACTTGAAAGGTTTAGCGATAGTAAAAATTCTGATTTTCAATTGAATTGTAATTAAAACAGCGATGAATATCTGGATTCCAGGGAGGTTTAAAAATTGACCGATTGTTTAAAAGTTGAGGTTACAACGGCACGGTTGAAATTAATAATAAAAATTATATACATACTTTGAAATATATTGAATATATCTATTTATTGGTAATAATATAGTCAATTTAGATTACCTGTTCATACATTAAAATTGAAAATTCGGTGTCCAATTATATTTTTACGTGATCTTGAACAACCTAACCTGTGCAATTAAAGTTTATTTTGCTAAAACAAATAACAAATCTCACGGCTACACTTACAAAAACGTAATAGATCGTTAAACTGATTGTTTCTCTCACGCTTAATTGTGCGGATCTTTCCAGTGCTGAAACCCTATTAATAAAATTATTCTTGTAATATCTAGAGACAAAACTACAAAAGTAATTTATTCGGATGTTTTATGAATTCATTCTTTTCTTTTTGCATGCTTTCTACAATAAAAGATTTATATCGATTAATAAATGAAACTTCAATTATTAGTTGAAATTATTCCTGTTATTTACTTGTAATATCAAGCAAAGTGCGACGGGAGATGCTGGTATTATAAACTTCACGTCAAAAGTATAATTCTCGAGATTTTCCTGGGTTTTACCTTAATCCATACCTGGTTTATATTCATATTAATATTATTTATTAAACGTGAGAGATTAAGGATTAGACACATCAATGTTTTTCCCTGTTAATAACAAACGGTGTTATTTTAGATTTTTTTTTAAAAATTCCCTTTAGTCCACGATTATCACTCGTTTCGTTATTTACAAGTATGCCAAGACTAGTGGAAGCAGCCATTCGAGCCAGAGGGGGCAATAGGTCTTATTTAGAGAGAGAGAAACACTTTATTAAGTGGTACTGCCCATTTTTAAATGGGTTGCTACATACACAGTATGTCACAATTTGACATTCAATATTCAACAACAAAATAAATATAGCACAAAAAAAAAAACACACCTCATAATACTATAGTAATTTTTTTTTAAATATAAAAGTCTACATGCTAAAATTTTTAATACCATGCAAATTATAAAATTACAGTTAAATATATGTATATATCCTTTTTTTTTTCTTTTCTTTTTTTTTCTCCTCTATCGTTATACTTTCCTTTCCTTTCCTTCCTTTTACACCTCCCAAACCGTCAGTGCAGTGATGGTGGATTATTCCCAGGGAGTCCAGCATAATATTTTCTGCTAACACAGCCACGTCCGCCATACCAATGGCCAGGTCTTCCATGAAGCTCCTTGTTCTATTCGGTATAGTTCCGCGAGCTCCGAACCATATTCCTCTCACGTTGAACTCTCTCTCTCCGAAAGACTCACGGAACTTTTATTTAAGGAAAGGGATGCATTTTTCATATATTTCCTTTTTTTCCGTTTCCACCTGCTTGATCCGGGTCGTTACTTTCGAATCTAACCGTGGGATCTAGAAATAATGCTGATTTTCCTTTTTTGGAAAATGCAACGATGTCAGCGTATCTAGTAGATCCATCGGTATCGATGCAGTAAACCTCATCGAAGCAGGTAAAATCTTTCTCTTCAAGGAGCCGTTTATTTCGTTTTTAACCCTGTGGTGACGGCGTTTTATAAGGAGGGAGATGTTGGGGCAAATTCCCAGCACATGTGCTGGTGTTTCAGACTCTCTGCCGCATTTGTGACAAAGGGACCCAACAAGTTAAAAGTTCAAAGTTTAAATTGTAAAAATGAAAATTTTCTTAGTTTTCTAACTTTTTTTTTATTGGAAGAATTATTTTAATTTATTTTAATAAAATTGTTCATGTCTAGTTTAGGAATGTTTATTATGGACTTCAGAACCTTTCTTTTATATGAAAAAAAAATACGTTTTTTTAATCAAATTTTAATATTTAAAAGTGTCGCGATACTTGTCAAAAGTAAGTGGGTTTTTATTGTTTAAATATACTGGGACTGCATGGATTCCCCATTTTATTTTATTTTTTCGTAAATTCCGCTATAAAGTATTTTACGTTCGTTTGGATGTCGCAATTTTCCGGTTTGAATTTTCCACCAGTATCCTTCAAAAAATAGTTTCAAAACATTTTTTTTATTCTTTTTTTTCCATTGAGTATCAGAATAATAACTCAAATCAAACTCCATTGATTCAGTGAATTGCCGGTGCAGACGCTGGTCAAGGGACAATCCGTGACTGATTGACGGACTCTGATTGGTTGATCCAACACCAGCCATTATCTGATTGGCCAATTCCAGTCCCATAATTGTGCACATCAGACCTCGGTCCCAATAAACACGGCTGGTCCACCCTGGGCTATTATAGTCAGTGCCCTATAGTCGAATATTAATAACTTATCATCAGGGGCTCTTCCATCCAGGCTGACAGTCAATTTAGCAGTTCATTAACTGACGTCACTAACAATGACGCATTAATTACACCCTTCCTTAGGTTCAGATGATAATACGTCGAGGCAGTAAACAGAGCTAGGAGCTAGCGTCATTTCAAAGCTAATTAAAATATTGGTTTAATTACAATCTATTTTTGTGGCATAGTTAAAAAAAGTAGTGGATATTAATTATAATAAAAGTAGTGTAGGGGAAGGTGCTGTGCCTGTGGACAATTTCCACTTATAAATTTTTCTAATTTTCGGTGCTTTATTTATCTGAGTGGCTATTGTACCATTAGATAAAAAATTTAAGGGGCTATCAAACCCTGGTTTATTTTTTTTTTGAAAATGAATTTGATTTTTACAGAATATAATGTTTTGTAACTTGCTGATTAGTGTCCAAGGGTACCTCCCCATTTTGTATCTATAGACACTAGTGGTTGTACCAATGGACATTCATTTCTTCATAGGTTTATAGGGATAATTGAAATGGTATTTAGAAAAACACATCAGCAATATTTTTTTATAAAATGTACTAAACAAAATAAAATATTTAAACAAGAAAAGTCTACTTGATATTATTGAACTAGAAGGCCAACTATAAAGGCGACAATAAATTTAGCGTTTGAAAGTAAATAGAAACTTAACTCTTTTTAAACCTTTTAACAAAAATAAATCTTTTACGTACCTATAATTATTATTAACAAAGGTCACAGACTTTTTTTTTATGGAAAAAATCGAATCATTAGAGATCGTATCCATGAAAAGATGTAAGAAAATGTAATTGTTTACATAATCTCACAGTGCCAGTTATAAAAGATGGCGGTGGTAATTTTCTTTTGATATCTCTTAATTCAACTTCATAATCAGTAGCAATGTCCGGAATAATAAATTTTGGGGTTCAATCATTTCTTCAAGTAGCAAATGTTGAACGTGAACGGGTCTACATTTTCTTTGATCAAAGCTATAAATGCTTTACAACACAAAACATAGCTACCAACATATATTTCTTTATCTTCAATTTGTTTACCTTGTTCATAATCATTCATCAATTCATCAAAAATTACAATCTTTTCAAGATGGATTAACCAAGAACACATTTGTGAAATCACCATCTTCACTAGTTGAATAGTTTGTTATAAATAGTGAGTGGCGAGTTTTCTCCTTTTTAAAAAAAAAAAAAACCCTACGAATAGTAGGTATCCAAATTTAGGCATTTTATATCACGCGGAATGCCTACAAACTTTTCCAAAATATTTATAATTGAAATAATGAATTAATAAACAAAGAGGAAAATCTCTTGTACCTGTGGAAACTCTGTTCATAGGTTCAGCTGGCCATGGTGTCCACAGGTACAACTGAACGCCATGTTGTGCGGAAAGCTCTGTTCCACAAATGATAAAAGTGATAAATGATATAAAAACATATGAAGTTATGATATATTTATCGGAAAACCCAATGAAATATTACTGCCCAGAAAATTTCTAAGTGTAGGTCTTAAAAAAATTAAAATCACTGGCTGGATTGGTCAGGATTTGGAAGAAAAAAACTTAAAAATAATAATTTCTATGGAACTGTTGTTTTGACAATCTTGAAAACGTAGTTGCACGTGTGCAGCACTACCAATCTAACAATTTCAATTTCCCTCCTTCCACCCTCTCTTTATTAAAAAAAAGTCCACTGGTAGAACTCTGCTTTAGGCACAGCATCTTCCCCTATTTCAGAAAACTAACTTATAAAGAATAATTAAAATATTTGATGTATAGATGATTAAAAAACATTTTTCTCTATTAAAATACTACTGTACTTTATACTTCAACTAGCATCACCCGTCGAGTCTTCACCCGCTGTCATAAGTAAAGAACTGAATAGAAGAGACAATTTTAACTAATATTTTAGTTTTATTTGTCATCGATACAAATCTTGTATTGAGGTATACAATTGAGCATTGTTAACTTTAATATAAATTTTATGACACAACTCCTAATTTATTTAGCTTATTTCACTACATGTTTCGGGACTTTAGTCCTATCCTCAGTTTACTAAAATTGTATAAGCATATTAATATTACTTAAATAACACTTAATTAATTGTACAATTTACTATACAATTAATAACTTACCTCATTCACAGTGATTTATGCACATCGTCTATTATTTAAGGTCTATATTAACTCTTAGTCCACTGAGAGTTCCAATGTTCATATGTTGTTTCCTTATGGTTAAATGTATGTTTTACCTTATGGTTGTATGTATGTTTACCCTTACCAAATAAAACTATTTAAACCAGGTTATTATTAACCTATTAATATTTTATATTTCTAATGTTTTGTTACTAATATTCACTTTTTATTTAATTCTTTATAATGGTATTTTATTTTATTCATTAATATTTAATGATTTACTTTAATTTAAATTATATTTTTAATTTGCTTATAATACTTTCATAATTGGTTCCTATTTTTTACTAAAGCCCCGAAATAGATAGTGAAACAACCAAAATAAATTAGGAGGTGTAGCAAAACATTTATTAATTAAAAATTAAAGAAACAAATCTTCTACATAAATTTTAATCAAATTATCTTTAACGGTATTTTCACGCATAGCAGTAATTTTTAGCCTGGTTAAAATCGCCCTGATTAGGTCTTTGAAGATTACTTAAAAAGATATTGGGACATGGAATATTTAATTTTAATATATGAGTTGTTAATATAGGTAAGCAGAGATTATTAAAAAACTCTTGCATGTAATAGACCGCATTATCAGTGCTTACAACTTAAGGCCCAGGAATTATATGTTGACACACAATATCAAAAAGCGAAGGACTGTTTAATGTGCTAGTAATATTTATTCGGTAGAAATAATGTTATCAATTCCATCTGCTTGGAATTTAATTTCTAATCATAAAAGTATAGGAGTGTGTGGCAAACCTCGTTTCTGCCACTTAACATTGTACGTTTTTATTTTTACCACATATTAAGCGACTTTAAAACTTCACAGAAATCCACATTTTTGCACATAATTTTTATATCTTTTGTAATAATTTAATATTTAGTTAACTTTATTATTAATTTCAAGCTCAATACAGCAAGTAGATTAGCGCTCTATACCTATAGGTCAGTTTCCAAACTTTACTGCTATCTTCATAATTTTCGTTTTTTTTTTTAATGAAACAACAATAGATAATCAGTAAATTTTATTATTGCTAAGCATTTTAAGAACTATCAAGATGATGTGGTTAAAATTTGGTAAAGATTGATTCAGTAGTTTTCGCGGTTAGTGATCACTAACGAAAAATCTATAGTAGTATTGATATTGATAAAGAAGCGATAAAAATTATTATCTGTAAAACAGAACTTTGGAATCATTTTAATGAACTCAAAAATTCAGAAAACTTAGTAAAAGCAATTGTCTAGCTTGAAAAAAGGAAAAAAAAGGTTTTGGTGTTAACCCTTATTCCGGCACGATGAACTATGGTTCCCCTTGATTATTGTATAAATATATGAAGTAACAAAGTGGATGTGGACCTCGCGAACAGTGTTGTAACTTTTAAAATACCCTATTCATCACGTTGGCAGCCCTGCAATGTCGGTTATATGCAACTGTTGTGAGTTATACTGTTTGACGGTATTAGTGATAAAGCCGTGCAGTGCTGTTGGACATATTTGGCTTGCTGAGTAAGATGATATCTGAACATATTATGTTTACAACAAATTTTAATTAGTTATTCTTTGTTCTCAATACTGTAATATGTTGATTCCTATAGATCGAGTTTTCTGAAGGAAATAACTGAAACATAGCTGAAACTTATATTCAACTGAAGAAATGGAAATGGTAACTTCAGTTACCCATGTCATTTTACCAGCAAAATAATTTTTTTTTTTCTGTTTTAGCCAAAGGATAAAGATTAGTGAAATATTGTATTAAATTATAAACTTTTTTGTTATTTTGTTTCGTTTAAATTATTTTATTTTATTTTAGCTTTTTATTTATTTATTTTTGTTAGTTTGGGATTGAAATATGAACATTTGTTATTTTATAACTGGCATAGCGTCTATATGATACTATACAAGAACTAACAAGATACCCTGGAAACAACAATCACTATCTCATCTTCGAATCGTAAATAATGGTTTTAATCGATGTCAAGCATTATCTGAATTGCAATTGTGTCGTCTAGTTGCAAAACCGGCCAACTCCTCGATATTGAGAAATACGTTTTTTCTGTTTTCTGAGTCCTAAGATACATTTTCCATCTATTGGAAACAAGAAACCTCGCCAAAACCCGTGAAATCCTTGTTAGACCTGCGTTTGAAAAACACAGTGTAATGCAAAACCGGCTAAATCCTTCCGTGAGTGAGTTTCAAAACCGGCCATCTCCACATCCGCTAGATCGCGGTGTTGTTTCAGATCAAGACTGCCTCTTATCAGGCAACTATCAGTCTGCTCCTACTTTTTCTGTAGTTAATGTTTATGCCTTTATCGTTTCGTGCACTTTTCATTCGATCTTTATGGAGAAGTTTGTAGAAGAAGTTCCAGCTAATTTAGCAAGAAAAAGACAAAGAGACCATGCAACATGGAGAAGAAAAAAAAAAAACCTCCAGATCGGGTTTTTACCCAAATTGAGAAGAAGTTAAAGAAAATCGAGACTCTCGTTCAGCCTTCAGAGTTTTACGGCATTCTCTCGGAAAGTGGAACTGTGTTCAAGCCAGGAAGAGACTACACAAATCTTGATTGGAAGAGTCCCAGTAATGCCCTCCTCAAATCCCCTCCACTATGGCACTTCAAAGTCACCCCAACGAAGAGATTTTTCAGAACCAAACAAAATAATAAGGTGCAAGTTCAAGGGGAGGTTTTCTACAGATCGTTTGATTTTTCACTGCAACGTCGTAGCATCAGCTGCTCATGAAGGAGGAAGCAGAGAAGTAGATGAGAGGGATGAAGAATAATATCAACACAAGAAATGCGTAAGCCTGTTGAAGACGATAATGCCGCAAGAGTATATGTTTCTGAATTTTTATATTTTTCTAAATTACGTTTTTCGAAAATGCTTCTTCTTCTTCTTCTTTTAGCACAACAGACAACATATAGCGGCCCCTGGCTTTTTCAACTTCTGCCTTCCATTTCTCTCCGTCCATTTTCGGAACTTATTACTTTAAAAATAATTCTTGCCAGTTTTTCCGTCTAGATGTTTGAGTTACACCACACCATTTCAAAGTTTAATTTTTTCAAATAATATTTACTTATTGAAAAAAGTTTTGTTCATTTGCATTCCAAAAAACCCAATATTTTTATTAAATTGAGTGATTTTTAAGTTCTAATTCATTGCAAAACCGGCCAACTCCAAAATGAGTTGCAAAAGTGGCCAAATCCAAAAAAAAAATTGAGTAACTCACCCCCTCCACTTGCCCCTTCCATTTCAAAACGTGCTTTCAAACACACTACCCTTGTGCCACTAAAAACCGAAGAGATTTTTTTTCTACTTCGTTTTGGCAAGATGTAACAGAAAATCAGCTCTCCTTAAAAATTTTGTTTTTTGGAGATGGCCGATTTTGCAACTAGACGACACAATTATTTTATTTACTGTTTAAGAACTGTTTTACGATACAGTTTGTGGCCGAGCGTAATGGAATGTCAGGAACTTGAGCATTCTTTTTACCTTCGATTCGTATCCGGTTCAAGCTGTTTAAAATTTCGTGGTGTGCTAAATATCCAAAGCGTTTTATAAATTAATTTTCTTATAACCTTTTTTTAATATTGGTATTTTAACAAAATCTGAAATTTTATAACAACAGAAGACTGTTCTTCCTCACAGCCTTCCATTATTTAATTCATTAATTGTATTGCTTTATACTTTTTAAAAATTTAAATCCTAAACACTATTTTATATCCATAGGCAAATAAATACACCACATTATTCATAATACTAGACCAAAAGTAATTTAGTTGATAGAACTCATAAGCCACAGCCATCAAAACATAGAAAATTAATGTATTCAGAAGGCACATATCAAATACAGACCTTAATAATATTAACCTAAGTGCTACCTTGATCGGAATGAGGCATGAGCAATAACTACCAATCTCACTAAGTAACTTAACCTTGGGTTAAAACTTTGGTAGATTGGTTATCGATATTTGAGATTCATTTTTTTTTATAATAATAATTTCAATAAACATAATGATTTTTATAGAACTAAAATATTGTATCTGACTGACCATTTTGAATAAGGAATTTTACTTTTTGACATTTTTACCACCTTTTCCTTCGTTTAGAATAATGGCTAATGCATCTTAAATCAATGTCTGTATCATGGAATCTGCATTCAAACTTCTTTTTTTTATTTATAATTGATCTAAGATATACGTATAGGTACTAGTTAATAATCTGTTCAACATGCAAAGGTTACTTAATTATCATAGTCCTCAATTCAATTTTTTTTGATCCATTCTAAATGATAATTTAAAAAGTATAAAATGTAACCCCATCTTTCAGTCCTCTCTTGACTTCTCAACTTTCTTATACAAGAGAAATATTCACTCACAAGATATTATAAAAGAAAAAAAAAACTTTTTCTTGAATCTATGCCCGTATAAAAAATGTTCCTCCTAATTTTTAATGATGCCCCCAAGGAAAACATAACACAGAGAAGCAATATTTGCGACGACAGCCCCTTATAGCGAGGGTTTGAAATCGATAATTATTTTTTCCAAAAAATCATTTTTTCATTTTTAACCTGTACCACCACCAACCCATGAAGGACCTTGGGTTAAGTAATTAGGTTTGGATGTACTATTACTGGGCCAACGGTTGTGTATGGAGGAGATTTAGCCACCGCCAGCTTTTTTCCCCTTTTAAGAGTACCCACTTTTTAAGAGGCTGGTTGTGGCCCAGGGTCTCACACCCTTGAAGATTGTCAACGAAATATCCACCAAAAATAGTGTCGAGTCCACTATTCCTCCTATTGGGTTGCTCTCAGGTAAATCACTCAAGTCACAAGGACCTGTGAAGGTACAGAGTGCATAACTGGAGAAAATGTTCCAGTCTTAGCAATATAACTGTGTGTGGAATTCATTATTGATTCTTCAGACCCTGTTCTATCTTCTATGTCCAATTAAAATAATAAAGCTAATAACTTTTAAAAATATCGGTATTTGGAAAGGATATGAAGACCGGAATTAGAGGAACAAGATGAATATGACGATGGTGATGAAGACGATGATGATGAATAATGAAATCGTTTTAAATGTTCATTTTGCTTTGTTATTTATAAAATAATTAAAGATAAACATTTTCATTCAATTAAAAGTTTTTTGTTGTTTTTAATCCAAAAACTAGACCCAAATAACGCAAACTTTCCTGGATAACTTCCTTGGAATTGTATCTACTTATTCTTAGATCTGTTCAATAAAACTGCAGATTATTATTAAATCTAGAGGCATCAATATCTTCTAAATTTTACGCTCATATTTAAAAGTGAAAAATAGATTTTCATTTATTTTTATATTTCCCTTAAAAAATTAAATAATTTGATAACCCATTTTGCTTTTACTTAATTTAACATGTTTAGAAGACATGGTATTTCAAAACCTATGATTTTGTGAAAAATACGACTTTTGCACTCCTAGACTGGCTGTTTTCCCCACTGTGCGGAGCTTTGAACGAGGTTCTAGTAAATTTTGGAGTAATTTGTCTTATGAGGATTTCTAGTAAGCCGTTTGTTAGTTGGAATCCTTGAATGCAAGCTTGAATTTAGTTATAATCCCTAAATAATTTTAATATAATAACTTCTTATGGAATTATGTATTTTGATGTCTTTTTATTGATTTTGCAGGATGAAGCCCGATGATGGACCTGTGAAGTTGGAGACTGAGGATGTCATCTTTGGCATACCTGTTTCCTTGCAACGTGAGTACTCATGTTATCGGATTTTAAAATACGAATTAATTTTATATAATCAATGTTTGAAAAGTGAGGACCTAAAACTGAAATCTCATACCAAAGCTGAGAAGAGTAATCCATAATGTCTGAAAACAAATTATTCCATAATCAACAAATTATTCAGACACTAAGTTAGTAAAAATAACGAAATCGACTCAAATTTACTTAACTATCTTCACTTACCGAAAGCCAACGAACACACACGGACACATAACATTATGGAAAATTAAAATAATGTCATAACACTCTACGAGGATTCTTAAGATTAATTTGGTATCACAAGGTTTTAAATTAAATTAGCATGGTTAATTTTTTTTTTTTTTTTCATTTATTGAAATTGACAACTGTACAAAACATATACATCTTGTAAATGTGTTGATAATAATTACAGTCAAAATTTGAATAGAACTACTCATTAGTAGCACTTTCTACAAAAGAAGGTCTCTAGGCCATCTTCTTTTCAGACGCAGAGGGTTATTGGGAATAGAATGGGAAGCACGTTGAGAGACTAGTGGATTTGTGTGGTTATGGAGTTTACTATGATCTGATAGGTATCTGGTTCGGTCTAAATCAGCAACTTGTGTGACATTAAGATCTTTATGGATAAATTTATTTGTAGCAGAGTAATAAGCGTTAAGGGTTTTTCGAAGGATTAGATACTGGAAAAATTAGAAGGTTCAGTTGAGCCCCAAATCTCAACTCCATATGTCCAAGTATGTATGATAACTGTCATGTAAATGAGTCTTCTGCAGTAAATCGGAAGGTTTGAACGTTTGTATAGTAAATGTTGAATAAGTCGATGAGCAGTTTCCTGCCGTTTTAGTCTTGTATGTGGATTCCAAGTTAAACGTTTATCCAGTTAGAGTCCTGGATAGCGGATCTATTCAACAGGGATCAGTGGGATATTATTAAATGATACTCGGTTTAAATTAAATTTAAATAAGCTTGATGTGTGTCTGCTAAGCTTTACATTCCTTACTATTGTGCTTTTGTTCTAGTGGGATATTCCGTTAGCCTTATTTACCATATTAGCGACATCTCGATTTTATTTAGTTATTCAGTGCGTAAACATTCGAGTATTCAGTACTAAAATATTGAATCACTAAATATCACCGCTATTTATGTCAACAAGATCAAACAAAGATCTAAATTATGATTGTAATTTACACAAGCAAAAAGATTATTATTAAAAAATATACGATTGTTACACTGTGTGAAAGCGTGTCTACTTTCATGATGGCACGAGAGCCTGGATCTTCTTACGCGGGAGTAATGAAGATCTCTTGGACTATTTTTTTTTTTTTTTTTTAGTTATAATAATTGAAAGGAGGATATAAAACTGTTATTACTGATGATAATGAGGATAATTTTGCAATGGTTAATGTTAGTATATAAGTTTATTATAAAACTATATTAAATATTTAATATATTATTCTAAAATATAGCCTTCGTGGAATTAAGTAGAAGTCCTTACTGATTTCATAAATTTGAATACTCTTTTTCAATTATAAAAATATATATATAAATACAAATATAAAAAAAAAAAAAAATTATGTTGTAACCTCTAGACAATCGTTGATTAAATACATTGATACTCTAAATTGGTGAGTACTTTTCTTCCTCTTGTGATTGACTCCTCAATGTTGTAAACCAACACAATTAACTAGTTTGGATTGAAGGTTGACATGGTTCTAATTAAATAAAACTCCTAAGAAGCAAGCTGGAACTTTTATGAAAGTTTCTCTCGAGTTCCGTTCACTAGAAAAACTGAAACTTGACCGCGTGTTACTTTCAACAAGACCGTTTCTTGGTGTTTCGTAATGTTGTTAAAATCGATGTAATATTTTTTTTTCACCTACAATTATTCTTTAATTTCTATGACAAAGCAAAGTTGGAGAAATATGGTATACCTTGTGAGCTATGACCTAAAACGATAGTAAAAACTCCTTATGAAGAGCCATAGGATTTATTAGAAATATAGGAATATATTATTTTATATTTAACAGTTATTTTTAAAAATTTACTTTGTACTATGTCGTTTCACATAGTTGATTTTATTTTTATTTGTTTCTTATTTTGTATTCTTTACATATGCTTGTTTTAGAGAAGTAGATTGTTGGGGTATGCAGTCATAAAGATACACAGCAATTAAAAAATAAGTTTTTTAATTTGTAATGTCAAAGTTTCAACTTGCATTGCAAGCCTTCATCAGGGTTTCAGAAACAGATGTAAACAGAAACTGGATGTTTCTGAAAAATGTTCTTTCTACTTCTACTAAATACTGAACAGTCATCTATACCTTATCAATATGCTTGTTTGCTAAACTTTTATCGGTGTAGTAAATATAATTAAGATCTAATACAGGGAGAGTAATGACCGTTTGTAGTTCTTCACGCTTTAAACCAAATAACAACAATAAAAACTATGTTTAAATTAACCAAATGTCTTCAAATATTGTATTTTAATTAATTCCCTTGCATGATCGACTTGGGGGGGGGGGGGGGGGGGGTAGAACATAGGTGAACC
Organism: Euschistus heros; assembly: GCA_003667255.2. Lineage (NCBI taxonomy): Eukaryota > Metazoa > Arthropoda > Insecta > Hemiptera > Pentatomidae > Euschistus > Euschistus heros. Next base: position 193,031 of record RCWM02000008.1, on the reverse strand, counting down.
TTTTGCCGAAGAAATCGTATGGGTTGATTGATTGTTGACTGATTTGAGTCCAAGAATAATTTATTATTTATCTTAGAAATTTATATAGAAAATATAAAAGTTTTTGTAAGGGAGTCAATTTTTTCACAAACGTATGCCGTAACAAATGAAAATTTCATTATTATAACAAAACATATTATAAACATACCTTCAGAGATGAAAAAAAAAAAAAAAAGAATTCGTAGATACGACATATCTAACGTCTGCTATTCTTATACCAGAGGTATTGAATAAGATTTAAATAAAGTTAGGAAAATCTCTTTATTCTGGAGTTGAGAGATTGAAATTATGAAATGAAATAATGAAAAAAAAATATTGAGACATTTGAATATCATGAGGGTAATTAAATAAAAAAAAAAAAAATAATAGAATTTGAAATAAATGGGAAAGAAAAAGAAAAAAGGAATTGTTGTTATATAGCTATCTTTAATTAGACAGATTGGTATACTGTGTTTGTAGCAACCCAAAAAAGTTGGGCAGCGATATGGTTTTTTGTATTAATAAAGCATATCTTTTTCTGGAGTATGAGTGGAAATATTTCTGAAATATATTAGGTAGATGGAGAAAGAATAAAATTAAATTCCAAGAGTTATGAAAAGAGGATGTGACTGAAAAAACGTGCTGATCACAATAAGGTAAAATTCATCTTAGACAATAAAAATTACACTCGATATGCATCTTTGTACGACAATTACAATTATTTTACTTCTGATAATTATATTATTTTTTTTGGATTGTTGCTGTAAGATAGAATTGAATTAATAAATGTGAAACAGTCAAATGAAAAATGAGGCGTAGAATTCCATAGAAAATAGAAAAAAAAAAAATCTGAAATTTACCTCTTAAATGATCCATGTGGGATGAAATACATCGCATTTGAAATCAACATGTATTGGAATACAAAAATGGAAATTCACGATGGTTATTGCTATACAACATTGCTTAATTATTTCAGATTTACAACTTAATACAGGTAGGAAATGAATTTTATACTATAGTTTACAAAAAATAAGCATCTGATATTTCAAAGGAAAAAAAAAAAAAATATATATATTTCTTTTTGTTATTGATTCATGTTGATTACAAGAAACTTAATTAAATTTTAGAACTTTTGTTTTGAGCAGGTTATCATGAACAACGAAATGCCATTTTATTTATTTAGATTTCACTTCTTTCTTCTCCAGAAAGCCTTTAGACTTTGACTATGCAGCGTTTTCTACCCAATATACAATATATACAATTTACTTTGTCCAATGCTCGTGCTCTATTTTCTTTTTTAGTTTTTTACAAGAATCTCTATTTTACAGTTCAAAATATTTCCCTTCTTGAAACTCTTTCTATATTTGGCGTTTTAAAATCCTCTTTCACCAATGCAATTTACGATAGACTTTATATATCTTAATGTTAATTAATATTAATGAACTCCTTTATAAGATTAATTTTTGGGATCCCCAGGCGTTTTCACATCACTTGCTGGTATTCCGAGTTGAGGTGGCTTTATCCAAGTTTTCGGCGAGCATACTTCCTTGGTTACTTTCTATTCCAATCCTTAAAGTCCAAAAAACCTTCGTACATTTACGACATCCTTGCCCTTCGTTCTTCCATTTATCTTTTGAACACCAGATCTCAGCCTATAGATTTGTATATCCCTTCTCATCAAACTGCTTCCTTTGAAAAATCCTTCATTAATCGTGCATTTTATTTTGGAATTCCATACCCGATCCGCAATGCTCCTTCTCTCACTTCCTCTAAACATAATTTATTCATCTACCTCCCCAATTATCAATCTTCCGAAATTATGTAATAATATTTTAGTGTTAGAATATTTCTTTTTATTTTATTTTTTATTTTTATTTTATTTTACTTTAATTTTGTTATTTACTTATTTTGTTTTTCTTATGTAAACCCAAAGACTTGTAGTATATAATTTACTTTCTATATAAGTTGCTGCCTGTTATGTACGCAGCCAGACAATAATACCTTTTTATTGTTCTTTTGTATTATTCTTAGGGGACAAGGTGTCCCAGAATAAAGATTATTTTTCATTCATTCAATATCTTTTTGAATCGATTACTTTCATCTTCTAGATTTCTTCATTTGATCTTATTGGGTATACATTTTGTATTTTTTGAGCCTTTGTCCTTAAATTTTAGATTTTTTTTTTTTTTTTTTTTTTTTTTTTTATGTTAATGCATTAGGAAAAATAAAAATATTAGTTCTTATACTCCTTTTAAATCAAATATCTTGAGAATACGTTTTCGTAAATATAAATAAATAAATCGTAAACATCCTTTTATCCTTATTTTTTCCTGTAATTTTGTTGATGTCTTCATTTCATTTAATTCTACATCCATAAGTAGTAGTTGTTCGTCCATGGATTATACTTGAAATTTAGAACTTTATTTTTTTTTCAACGTTTTATTTTAAATATTTACCGATTTTCTGTCTTTATATGTTTATTATAAATTTAATCATTAAATTTTACTAATTTATAGCTGAAGAAGTATTTTTGATGACAATTAATTATTGTATGATATGAACATACTATTTAATATTATAAGCTAACTTAGTATTAATGTTAAACATAATGTCGAACAGAAAGGAATCACAAACCCATTTTATTTAAATTATATATCAATTTAAGACTACATAAAAGTGACACACTAGGACAATATTAAATATTATTAATAATAATTATTATTTGATATATTTATAATGATTATATAATTTCAAATTTTAAATATAAAATGTTTGGACCTAACCTAGATATTGGAAATAGCAGATGGCATTCTTCTCACATACTCGAGCTCGTTCCATTTAGGAAGTTGTCAGTCCATTGGAACTGTGAGGGTGAGAGGAATCGACTTTTTAATATCAGAAATATTCCTCCTGTTTCAAATGCTTTATAGGAATCTTCACAAAAGTTAAAGTTAAAGAAAGTTGATATACTACTTTCATTTTTCATAAACATATTTATTGAAATTCACAGAAATCCAGTGTAATCCCGATTCCCTGCGTTTCCTGTTTGATTTATACTTTGTGTCGGTGATTGATTTTATATCCCATAATTTGACTGAAAATTTTCTTGTTTATTCTCTCTTCGTCCCTCCTCTGCATGTGTCCATAAAACCTTAGTATTCTTACCCTCTGTTTCCATGTCAGGGTTTTCACTGTAAATTTCTCACTTCACTGTTATTTTGGACACAAGGATTCCTCTGAGAATCCTTCTTTCTGTTTTCAGCAGTTTTTCCAGACTGTGAAAGCACATAGTCTCCTTCTCAGACAATATCACTGGCTTTACTGCTATACTGTAGTACGTATTTTGGCCTTTCTAAAAAGGCATTTTTTAATTATAAAATGCTACTTGTTAAGTACGATAAATTATCCAAATTTTTAATCCCGTACTTTGTTTCTCTGATAAATTTCTGCTGATTATTTAGCCTACATTTTTAAAGATATTAACCAACTGGATTTACTAAATTTTTTTTTCACTTTTTTCCTACTAATCGATTTTAAGTCCAGGTTTTTCTGCTATTTTCATTATATTTTTCAGCTTTAGGAAATTAATCTCCAGACTACTAATAAAGCCAAGTCATCCGCAAAAGTCAGAAATTTTACCATTATTAAATTATTAAATTATTTATACAATAAATTAAAATTGTTTTTGCTTGTACATTATCTATATTTATATATTGGAACCTTTATTCTAAAACCGTTTGCATTTATAACGTATAAACAATATTTTGGAATTATACAACTCTTTTTTTGCACAACTCCTGGTTTATTCATAAGTATATTACTACATGTTTCAGGGCTCTAGTACCATCTTCAGGCTTCTAAAATGTTTTCAAGTTCATTAATTTACATAAATACAACATTTAGTTTTACAATTCTCAATACTAAACCTTATTTAATATACTACATTTGAGGAGTTTGCTGCAAGAAGGGTGCAGCTCCATATTCGGTAATTGTTGGGAAATTGAAAACAAAAACCGGTTTTAATAAAAGTTTTTATTTTAATCCGAAAGGCAAAATATCAATCGATGAAAAACACATTTAGTCAATATTTGAGACTATTTTGAAGTAGATAATTTTTGAAAAAAATAAGAAAAAAGTGGTTTGCCTACTACACAAATACGAAGAAATGAGTGAAAAGAAACAGGTTGGTGTAAAAAAAATAGCATTCAGAAAAAAATAAAACACTAAACACACGGGCAAATACATCCTTCATTCATCTACCTGGTAGTGCGTAGCTGCACCATTCTTGCACTAAATGAGGCAGGAGGCAGATCCATAAAGACGTATAATTCCTTTATTTATTATTGGATCTGCATCGTTCTTGCACCAGTCAATCCGCCAATTTTCTTTGAATATGGCATACATTAGCACCCAAAACGGTCTGAATATGGAGTTGTACCCTTCTTGCAATAAACTCCTCATTTATACTTTATTAAGAATGTAATAAAGTAATAGAAATATTGATTGGTTAATATAAATACAGAATTTAATAGTTTTAGTTGGTTATTGTAAACCATCAAATATATTCAGTATCTTGGCAGTTAGTATGAACCAATAACATGATAGGCCCATGTGCAAATAGTCATAGCTAGAGACCGGATTTCTGTGTTATTGCACATTTAGTTCGCTTTGATTTAGCGCTCTCTAACCCAAGTAGTTATCTCATTTATAACTTAAGGATTCTTATTCTTAAATTTTATTTTGCACGAAATTGCACAAATTTGACTTTTTGAGCTTAATTGCACGAATTCGGGTTTTACTGCACGAAATTGCACAATTGAACCAAATTCATCTAATTTTATTCACTTAACCATTTATTTCTTGAAAATTTTACTTAGGATTATTAGGCAACATTTATAACAATTGTTTATATTGAATAGGTCAATTAGTTTAAAATTGAAAGTAAAAAGTCGCTTAAATCAAATGTATTTGTCACCTAATACTTTTAAATGATTGTATTGAACTGGGAGGTTTGAGGATTTAGGCAAACATTGAGGATCGACGTACTTCCTAGAACTAAGACGTTTACTCAGAAAATTTTACTACCCGCTTCCCATTTCATTCTCCACTTCTGATTTAGAACAAAGTGCTAGTTGTTAAAAAAGATTTTAAACTATCAACTTTGAAAATGCCAAAACGTCCGCGAGTGTTTCTACAAAATTGAAACAATGGACCAATGAATATCCAGAGCTGATATTTGTTTGAAACTCTCGAAGAAAGCTTAAAACGAATTGAAAATGAAAAGGGAAGATGTTTATTTTCAAAATTAGAGTAAATCCTTGAGAAAAACTAAGGCTACATTCGTTAAAAAATATCAAATTATTGTATCAACGGAAAGGAAATAGAAGCTGATAATCTGGATCCATCCACAATCGCATGCTACAAAAATTGTCCTGTTACGTCTATAGGTGTAGAACGTTCCTTTTCTTTGCTAAAGAACATTTTATTAAATGACAGACGGCATAATTTTACTGAGTAATATTTTGAAATTTATAATGTACATTTTCACGAAACTTTTAAAAACTAATTTATTTTTCAAAAACATTTAATTATATTTTGTTTCCACGTAAAAGGAAATTTCAATAAAGATATTTTATATTTCTTTTAATTAACAATTTTTTTCATCTCCTTTTTTTCCCAAATTTGAAAGTATTTCAGATTGAATTAACACTAAAACGAAACGTTTGTCGAAATGTCCTAAAGTTTATTCAAGGCTGGTTAAGTTTTGCATATTTGTGTAAATAAATGGATTGCTGCATGTATTAAGTTTTTAAATTCACGTTTTGAGTTTTTCACTGCAAGATTTTGCAGATTTTGAGTTTTTTACTGCACGATTTTGCATGTTTTGTGTTTTTTACTGCACATTTTTTGATTTTTTACTGCACAAAAATCCGGTCTCTAGTCATAGCTAATGAGGTAAATAAGATATAGTTTTGAGAACTGTAAAAGTAATTAGTGTAGTTATGTAAATTAATGTACTTGAAAATATTTTAGAAGCCTGAAGATGGGACTAGGGCCCTGAAACATGTAGCAACATAGTTATGAATAAACTAGGAGTTACGCCAAAAAGAGTTCTATAATTATGAAATATCTTTCAACATTAATGGTAATCAAAATGTTTTGGAAATAAAATATAAGATAACCAGGTTAGTAATGGTATATAATATTTTTCCAGCTGAAAACTGACTCTAACATTGAATTTTGGCTTCTCGTGGGCAGAAAATTACAATATATATTACTGCCTGTAGATTGTCTACAGGGAAAGAAGAAAGGACAAAAATAGGAAAGGAAGAGAAAGGACGGGCTAAGCCCTAAAGATTGGAATGAGATGAAGCTGTGATTAGACTGAGTGGTCGGCGATTACAGTGCCTCGAGAATTTTCCCCGTCTCTGTAGGGAAAATACGAGAAGGCTCAAACTGCGGACAGTTTCCAACCAAATGAAAAGCTTATTTTTATTGTTAAAATTTTCAAAAATTTATAATTGATAAACAAATATGAATTCATGAATATTATATCCTAATAGATATGGTTTTTAGGACATATAAGAAGAAATGTATAAATATACATCAAGTATTTCATTTATTCTGGGAATAAAAAATAATGTACATACAAATGCCTTAAAATGATTACGAAATGATATTATTTAGAAAAAAAGAACACATAATAATAATAATGATAATAATAATACCATTATAATAATAGTTTTTTTATCAGAAATTTAATAGAAAATATTTTTTGTCGTTTAACATTTGTCGCTAGGACCTGCCAGTAGGAACTATATGAGGTTAAATAAAAAAAAAATATTTTTGCCTACATTAAGTGTTGGAACTTCTCAGATCGAAAATTTGAGGATAATTTCCCATCAGAAACTTAAAGGAAAATATTTTTTGTTTCGTATCATTCGTATCGGTTTGACCTACCGTTTAGGTAGGTTTGTATTTATTTAAATGAAAAAAGTCACGTTTTAACTCAACTTTGTTCATATCGAATAACCATTGATTGTTAATATAATTTAATTATTAATTTTAATAATTTGATATTTTAATTCTAAAATTTAAATTGGGAAAATCAGTAGATTATAGATAAACTGATCTACTATCTATTGTTTTTCCCAATCTGGGAAAAATTGAGTTTTTATTATTTTATTTACCTCATATACAATTTTTTTTTTTTTTATCGTATATAAAAATATGTATTTGTTCCAAAAACATCACTCAGATATTTTATATACCAACATAACAATAATTTTTTTAGATACTCTAACTAAATATATTGGGTTGTCCAGAAATTAATGCAGGATTTCATGTTTAAACCTAAACCTGATATTATTATTTAGATAACCTGAGATTATTTATCTCATTACCACAACCAAAACCTGATACATTACTTTTACCCTACGTTGTAGGTTCGGCCCAAAAGTCCTATTAAATAAGATCCCATTACCCAGATCTGATACAGTATGATATGTTGGTTTCATCTCAGATTTGAATGTCGATTTTTGTGCGGGTAGTAGGGACCTATAATGGTGCAAAACTAGAGTTATTGTCGCCAATGAGCATTGGGAGCCGAGAAAAAAATAAATAAATAAAATGAAAATCACGTTTATCAGCTGATAATTTTTTATCAGCTTTTAGTCAAGATATAGAAATAATTTTTTCACATAAAATTATAGTTTTGTATGCTATCTATTTACCACAACCATGCCCGTTTTCCGGAAATTAATTGAGGATTTCATGTTTAAACGAAACCATGATATTATTGTTAAAGAGATTGTTTATCAGGTTTTTGTTGTGGTAAAGAAATAGCATACAAAACAACAATTTTTCGTGAAAAAAATTATTCCTTTAACTTGACTGAGAGCTGAGAAAAAAAAAAAAAACTTTTTTTTTTTTTGGCTTGGCTCCTAATGCTTATATAACTCTAATGCTCTATTATAGGTTCCTACTACCTACACAAATTTGAAATTTAAATCTGTGAGTTACAAGTCACAACGTCTCAAAGTAAGATGAAACCAAGATGTCACACTGGTCAATCCATTTCAAATCACCCAGTCTGTGCTACTCAACATTTTTTATTTTCCTAATTATTTTATCATGGATTCCCTATGAGTAGACTTTCACAAAACTCCAATTTAAAAAAATTTTCAAGCCATATTTTATATTTGACAGCCATTTTAAAATGACAATTTAATGAATTTTATTAAAAACAACGGTTTTTGCGGAAAATTTAATTAAGAAGTCATTTTTAAAGATATCAGAATAATTTCAAAACTAGTGTGTTCAGCATGAAATGACCTTCAAAAGGATATTATTTGAATTTTCCTATCATGCAAGAAAGTTATTCAAATCTGCCCACAAATTCGATATTTAAATCTGTGAGTTATAAGTCAAAACGTCTCCTCATAAGATGAAACCAAGATATCACACTGTATCTGATCATGGTTAATGGGATCTTAAATAATAGGACTTTTAGATCGAAACTATGACGTATTGTAAAAGTAATGTATTAGGTTTTGGTTGTGGTAAAGAGATAAATAATCTCTTTAATAATAATATTAGGTTTTGGTTTAAACATGAAATCCTGCATTAATTTCCGGACAACCCAATATTTATTTATTTTGTTATTGTTACTATTACATTATATTACTATTATATTAATTTAATTCATAAAATATATTTTTTAAATATTTTTTATAAAAGTTTTTTTTATAATTAATATTTTTTGAAGAAGCTTTTCTCTATGTTCAACGATTACTTTTTACCCTTATTTAGCGTATGATTCGTGATTAATCATGAAATTAAACTCCATTCTTAGCAGGTGCTTGTCTTCGCAAATTAGTATGGAAGGTAAACTTCGCTATCAATTGGTCTTATCAGGAAGTTTTCAGACAAAGAGCGATAATTGATTCAGTAGTTCCCGAAGTTTTGATTAATTATTGTTAAACTTGTGAACTGTTCAACGGAAATATTCCCTAGTTTACGAGGCACTTATCGAAATCTGGTTTGGCCAAAAGTTAGTAACTAGATCTAAGGTAATAGCCAGTGGGAAAAGGAGTTTCGCAACTAATTTCTTATAGTGAATTAAAATTACAACAACTTGCGATACCGTTACTTGCGGATGCCGTCTTCGGCAGCAGATCCTAAGCAATAGAGCGTCATAATAAGCACGTATGTTTTTGTCATAACAAAGTTACCATTTCGTCAATAAGTATCAGCACCAGCTTTAACTTTAACAAATTTGTCATGTTTTCTCTGTTTCAGTCCTTTCCAATCCAACCTTATTCAAAATATAACGTAAGAAACTAGAGCCGAGCGCTTGGGTCAAGGTCTTAGAGACCCTTGTACGAAAGGTCATGGGTTCGATTCATACATTATTAATGTCGTGGTGGTTCTGCTTGATGAATCTAAGCATTCTCACTCTGGCTAGAATTGGATTGGCAACATGAAGAATAACCCGTTTTTCCTGCCATTGATCGGATATATGCGGATGTTAAGTCTTAACAAACGTACTAATATAAGAAATTCTTACAGATAATGTCGATAGATTTTCGACTCTGGATAATTTGACAGTACATGATAATGATTATCTGCAACATATAATATATAAGTTATACTTTACCTCAATAACCATACAATTCAATTTCAAATTTCCATCAAAAACCTCGAATCTCCTTTGATCAACACATATCTTGGAATAACCACATTTCCCAAATAACAAGAGAATTCATCATGATCCTCAAACAGCTCCAAAGACATCGTGACTCCTTTCCCCGAAGTACCCGCCAACTTCTGGTATCCTCTCTCATTTTTCCCTACTTTGATTACGGGAGCTTGGTGTATGAGGGGCTGTCTGTTGAACTAGAGATGAGACTAAGGAGACTAATGAATTGTTTCATAAGATTTATCTTTGGGGTCGACAGCCGGTCTCACGTATCTTGCCGGTACAAAGAGTGGCTTTTCCCGGATTTTCGACGGCAATACTTCCTCGACACTTCCCTATTCCAGTCATTAAAAACCAATAAAACTTCCTGTATCCTAGACCTACTTACTCTGCGTTTCTCCATTCACCACCTGAATACAAGATCCCAACCTTCCAACCTATTTACCCCCTCACATAGAACTGCCTCCTTTGAAAAATCCTTCGTTACCCTTGCTACCTCTTTTTGGAATTCTTTACCTATCCATATTCGCAAAGCCTCTTCCTTAACTTCTTTTAAACATCTTTTATTTATCCATCTCCTCGATCTTCATTCTTCCACAAAAATGTAAATAATATGTAAATGTACATAAGTGTGTTAAAATTTTTACTGTTGATTCTTTTTATTTATTTTTTTTTCTTAACTTTAATTTTTAATTTTACTTTTATTTTTTGTTTTTTATTTCTTCTTTTTACTTTTTTCCTCATAATTTAATTTTAATACTGATGTGATGATTTAACTAATCTCAGCCAGACAATTGTATTTTTTACTGTGCACTTTAATTATTCTTAGGGGACAGTCTGTTCCAGAATAAAGTTTATTTTTCATTTCATTTACAATCCAGACAATGTACAAAAAAAAAAAAAAAAAAAAAAAAAAAAAAAAAAAAAAAAAAAAAAAAAAAAAAAAAAAAATTCTTATTTAAGAAAATAAATATTCCTAAGGCTTTGGGTATTGTTTATTACTTGATCCGTAAATGTTATTAAAATATTTTAATAAACACTGTAGACGCATGAGAGGATACTCAGATTTGTATGTTGCTTTGATGGTGCATTAGGGCACGAAAAATAATACAGTTTTTTTAATTATCCTTTTTATTAATTCTATTACAGTCATAATAATGGATTCTATAAATTTGTAAATAAGATTAGGCCCGTAGCTTCTGTTTGGCTCCCCCTGCAGAATACAAGTTTTGAATGAAAACCTTACTTGCTTCGGTTAGAGCCTTGCATCCGTTGTAGTACTTGGGGTGCTGGTCAGGGAAGGTATGTAGTGTGGTTACCGTTCCCAACCTCGTAATTTGGGAAGGGATGTGGTTAGGTGTTAGGCCGGGTAAGGCTAGACGCTATAATCCTTATTGTCGATGCCATTTTCCCTTAAATAAACCAATATGTATAGATATATCTTTAATCTATTGTCCTTTTTTTGTAATTAAGGGATATGCTAATTACAAGACTATTGATTTTATTCCAAAAAAGTTAGTTTAACTCCTATCTAAAGATAATCAAAATAAAGTTAGCCATGTGCACATAGGCAATATTTAAAGAATAATAGTCAGTAAACTTTCAAAAGAAAACAAATAATCTTTTGCTCCACAAGAATGATGGAAGTTCAATATAGCTTAGAATACTAGGACAAATCTGGTTTTTATTTGGAAAAAAAATAAAAGCGTTATTTTCAACAATATGAATAAAACCCAGAACAGGCAATTTTCAGAATGAGCAAGAGCACGGTAATAACACCCGTTATAAGCACCTCAGAACGAAAATTATAATTATTTAACTATCAATAATTCAAATATATTTTCCTGATTAAATTTTAAATATATACAAAAGGTATATTTATATTTATCACCCTCAGGTAATCTCCGTCCATGCATCCGAGGTTACATAATGGGCAAAAGTCAGCAAGACCAATGCGGTGCAGGTGGGCTTGCAAGTAGTCGTGTCCAGTGATTAGTCGAAAGCGTGCATCGAAAAAGTGCGGTAAAAATGACAATCATATTTGATTATAAACTTTTATTTGAAAATTGATGATTTTATCATTATCACTAAAATATAAAAGAAGGCTTGGCCACAAGAGCAGACAAAAAATTTGTCAGTAAATGAAAACCTTTTTACCAGCTGGAGTGAGATATCCAATAGATTTTCCGCCGCGAGTTACAAAAATTAAAATTAAAATTATTTTTATAAAGAATAATTATAAAATAAGGCATTACAACACATTAGTGAAGCAGGAGTGCCTATATGCAAGTGAATGTCTGGCATTAAACTACAATTTGGATAAATTGGAAAAACTGGAAAGGCGAATCATGAGGAAAATATTAGGCCCACACAAAACACAATAGAAGTTTGGAGGTTACGAAGTATTGATGTATATATCAAAATGTAGAAAATGTAATGAGAAAAAGAAGATTGATGTTTTTTGGTCACTTATATCGAATGCCTGATAGTAGATTGACAGGTAAGATTTTCATATATCTGTGGGGTAAGAAATCAACAGCAAGCTGGGTCAATAAAGTAAAAAGGAATTCAGAAAAAAACAATATAAAAATAGAGGAAATAAATAATAGAGAAGACTTTCGGAAAAAGAATTGAAAATGGAGGGATTCCAGGGCAGGAAAGTGAAAAGGACGGGTGCAAAATGGTCTGAGGGCAGAAAGAGGAAACATGGTGAGTGGATGAAAGCATACTGGAAGAAAAGAAAAGAACAAGGAAGAAAGAATTGAAATTGGCACGTGGTCCTCTGTTGGCTCATTCGAAAAAAAAGAAGTTATAAATCAAAATGTCCTATGAATGCGTAAATGCGGCAGTGGCAAGTTTATTTCGCAGTTCATCTCAGGCTGATAACGTGTAACCTCCACAAAAACAAATGATTGCTCGAATTTCCTCCAAATTTCCCCCAAAAACTTTTCCCCATTTCTAAAATTTCTCCAGCAAGGATATACTAGTTCAAATTAAGTAGTGGAGGTACACTGGAGTAAGTCGTATTAGCCATTTATTTGTTATACATTTAAATTTGCCTGTATTTGACGATATGCGTTGAAGGGTTAATGAAATGCTTTATAAAACATATTTCATTTTATATTAATATGCCAGCACTAGCGGGTATCAGAATAAATTGTTTTGGAATACAACACTGGATATCCATAATGGTGATTGCAATACTGCGTTGCTTAATTGCTTAAAATTTGCAACTAAAAAATGCAGAAAATGGTGAACGACTATAATTTATCAAAATTGAGCATTATTAAAATATTTGAATATAATTTATAATATTATAATTATAATTTTAATTATAGTCAATAACAATTCAAAAGAAAACAAATAACCATTTACCACCCTAGAATGTTTAAAGCTACAGAACCAAAACCACAATAATGAAACTTCTAGATTAGTCATTGAATATTGTTAGTTCATAATTCCAGAGTTCGAGGAAGAAGGTGTCTGATTATCAATTAACTTATCCACGTTTGCGGCCATAATGGTAAAGGACCTTTTGTGCAAAACGTGAAAGTTTCCTCAGTGAAGTTTCGAGGAGCTACAAAGCTGACTTAGCCACAATACACGACTTGTGGATACACGAGCTTATCATTTTCGGTCATGAACACAGTAAAAACCTTTTAAGACTATAATATTCCTCTTTGTTCTTTTGTGAAGGGCTCGGCAGAGAATTCCGTATTCACGAGGGAAGTTTCGAGGTCGACTAAGGTAAAAACAATATTTTCACAGAATATGAAACAGTTCGGACTTTTTATTTGAACCCTAGATTAAAAACTTTCTCTCGTCACGTCGAATATGGGATAGCGCTCCCCCGCAAAATCTTTGTACTGAATTTTTTTTCATAACATCCAAGTTAATAATGCTAACCAGAGCAGAATTTCTTAATAGTGACCCTTTTATTTTTTTAATAGAAATATAATTAAATTATTTTTTTAAAATAATTTTCATTGTATTTTGTATTAAAATCTTTATTGCTGGAATATGCAAATACCAGACTTAAAAGACAAGGAAAAGCTCGTTCTTTCCGACTACTCCAACATTTAATAGACATGTAATCAAAGCTCCCAATAAATTACAAAAGAGTGATTTACATGACAGTAGTTCAAATTTGGACATACGGAGTTGGGCTTTTGGGCTTCACTAAACCTTCCAATTCTTCTCATACACAATCCAAAATTATTTGCAAAATCTTCAATGCTCTTTATCATGTCCAGATACCAGATACCTATCCTTTCATAGTAAACTTCATACCAACTCGAATCTACTAGTCTCCCAACTTGCTTCCTAACTTGCTTCAATTCTGATCAGAAGATGGCCAAGATGTCTTCAAATGTAGAACTATTGAAGTGCTATTGCAATACTGAATTCAGTCCTCTGGAGTGCAAACATATATGTATACCAATGTTTAAAAAATAATATATAAGGAAAGCATAATGCTATACAAACTCTGAAACACGGCCTCTAGAATAAATGCAAGGCCAAAGATTCCTGGTTGTTGAGATGGATTTTGGTGATCAGGTAGATTTTCAATGATTCAACGAATCCAAAATAAGATTATAATAGAAAGAATGGAAGTAAAGAGGAATATCCTGGAGGAAATGGAGGGAAGGTGATTGAGATGGTTCGACCATATTAAGAGAATGGATAGTAAAAGAATCCTCAAAATAGTATATGAATTGGAAGCAGAGGGTAGGAGAAGAGGTAGGCCTCGCATCAGGTAGAGAAATGTGGCTGAAACTATGGCTGGCCGGGGACAAACGGAAGAAGAGACGATGGAGAAAAAGGAGTGGAGTAACCGACTGAGGGAGGAGTTTGATTGAAGGAAACATCGAATAGCGAAGAAAATCCTTTAGTTATATTTCTCTAATTACTTTTGTTAACAAATAAACTTTTCTGTTTATAATTACTTTTTAGAAACATCTGCATTAATCGATATAAAATGTCTAACACAAAATCTAAAAAGTAAGATAATAAATATTAGTAAGAAATTGAAAGGTAAAAATCCGCCAATTATTGAGCTTACTCAATAAATACAATGTCGATCAGTCTATATACCATAGCATGGTAGTAACAAAAAATATTTCAAAGAAAGAATTACAAAAAAAAAAGAAAAGTTTAATATTGTCTAATTAGAAATTTTGAGATTATTTTTTTATTTACTTGTTTCTTTGTTTACAAATATAGGATGAATGGACATATATATATATATATATATATATATATAGTGGACGCCACTTATAAGACTCATGGGTTATAAGGTTCAGCCGCCTATAAGACTCAGAATCGATTTGAACGTTCCGGACGTATTCAAATACACACAAAAAAAGTCGGTTATAAGACTCGCCACTCCTGATATAAGACTCAGTTTCTCCGAAAAAAACAAAAAAACAGTAACGTTTCACAAACTGTATTGGGCAGGATTTTGAAAAATAGACCAGATATCGAAAGTGAACCATTACAAAATAAATCGAAAACGGAAAAGGGGTGGAAAGAACTCTAATGTTGAATGCTCGTTAAAATTTAGGGATAAGGATGCTCGCGTTTCAGGAACATTGCTTCACCAAAAAGCTGAAGAATTGGCAGAAAAAATGGGGGTACCGGTGGAGAAGACAGCCACTAACCCCTACGCGCGCCCAGAATACCCGTTTTAGTCGCTACTATTCGAGGGAAAAGGTTATTCTCCTTCACTTATGGAGAAACTCTCATATTTTAGGCAGTTGACGTTTCACAATAAAGTTTCCATTCCTTTCCTCATACTTACATATGTTTACAATCAAGACTTGATGTTAAGGCATTATCAATTTTATTTCAAAACAATCTGAAATATTCAGTCCGAATTTATGACAATTAGGCGTATTCTAAGGACTTGATCTGTGAGTCTGTCATGAAATAAGCCCGGAGCAGTTCGTCTTATGCCACGAACGGTGACGAAGTTGACAAGCAAGAAACTGATGAAGTGACGCTTCCACCTTCACACTCTGAGGTTCTACGGGCTCTTTGGGTGTTGAGGAAAGCTGTCCACCACCAAGGGACCAATTTTGAAAAGCATTATGATTACGAGCGATACATTCTTGAAATACTAGAAAATAATAAAAAACAAACGTAACTTTTAAAACCAACGTAAATTATGTTTGAGCATTATCTTCAACTCAACTTCAAAGGTTTTTCGTAAATTAAAGAAATTTTTAATATTATTTTTTCCTTTTCGCTTAAAAGACTCATCCGCCTATTAGACTCACTTTTTGTTGATCCCAAAGTGAGTCTTATAAGCGGCGTTCACTGTATATATATATATGTGTGTGTGTGTGTGTGTGTGTGTGTGTGTGTGTGTGTGTGTGTGTGTGTGTGTGTGTGTGTGTGTGTGTGTGTGTGTGTGTGTGTGTGTGTGTGTGTGTGTGTGTGTGTGTGTGTGTGTGTGGGTGTGTGTGTGTGTGTGTGTGTGTGTGTGTGTGTGTGTGTGTGTGTGTGTGTGTGTGTGTGTGTGTGTGTGTGTGTTTGTGTGTGTGTATCTTTTTCCGTTTTATTGAAATATTGATCTATGAAAAATTGTTAATTAAATTATATTGCTGCTGTTATGAATAAGTTATAAGGAAATGAACTGTTTTGTTAGCATCTTGATCTTAAGAGCAAGTAACGACATGAACTAGCAGCTTGAAACACTGAGGTGGAAGGATTATAAGCCCTCATTCTTTCTGACGTCGAGAATAAATTAATGAACACAAAGGATTATCTGGAGAAATGCGGTCTGGTATTCTATGGAAGCTCAAGTAGGAAAAATATCTCAGGCTCAAAAAAAAAAAAATCCTCCGTGGATATTATGACAATGAGACAGTCAATTTTAAAAAGAATTATATCCGATGTCTATCATAATGAGGTATACTCATTACAGTATAGCCTCGTTAATATCTCACAATTTATTTTTTTTTAATTTTATAACTCCGTATATGCCCTTTCTCAACTGGAATACAGAAAAGAAAAGGTAAACGATGGCACATTCTCCGTGATACATGGAGACCCAATACCCAGTTCCAGCTTTGACTTTCTTACCCTAAACACTCCTTATAGATACAATATAATAGAACTATTAACATTATCATACTGAGCTTCTATTGATTATAATATTATTGTAATACTTACCATCCATGTATTGTTACAGTAATAGTCGCTGTGACTGGAGCAGTGGTGGTAGTCCTGGGGATGGCTGCGGCCTGCTTGGTCCTGCGAAGGAGGCGAGTTCCAGAAGAAGAGGACTCACTAGCCCCTCATATCTTGGTCTATCCTTCCTACCAGGGCGATTCTATCCCTCAGCTTATGTAAGTTATATAATATGTTTTATAATAGATATTATATTTATTTAGTCATTGAGCTCAGAATGATTATACGGTGGAATCTCCTTCATCCGGCCTAATGCTCACGAAAGAAATCAGGCTATGAAGAAACTCTGTAGAGTGACTAGAAGATTTGGTTATTTTAAGAAATTTTGGAGATTTTCAATAATTTTTTTGAGTTGGATTTGTCTTTTGGCTGGGGGTCTGTACTTTTTTGAGTGTAAAGTTTTTTTCACACTCAAAACTGGAACATTTTGGCAGGCTTTAGCTCTATTGGTGTTGCAGTTCTCTTATGAGAAATTATTTTCTGTTGTATAATATTTATTGCTAGGAGCTACCAGTTAGGAACTATATTGATTTGAATAAAAAAAATTACTTTTTTTAATTTCTATATTTAAAACTTCATTTTTACACATCAAAAACAGTTTTTTTTTTTTTTGGGGGGCTTTTTTTGGGACTTCCATTGAAGTCCTATACTGGCCTGGATGAAAAAAGGTCAAGATTCTTTTCGAGGTTCCGCCACGAAATAAATTTTAACCCGCCCAGGTGGGATTCGAGCCCACAACCTTCTGGTTACGAGCGCGCTGAGACCCTCGCCCCAACTCACTCGACCATTGAGTCCCCTGTCTCTCAACTTTGTTTATTTTGAAAATTATCAGAAAACCAGCAGTTTATTATAGATAGACATCCATGATCTACTGTCAAGGAGAAAATATCCTTTCGTGGTTATTTCTTGAACGGAAAGTAATTAAAATACTTCAATTTTCATATTAAAAGAATTCATAAAAATAAAAACCAATGAACCTTTGTGAAAGGTATGAAAATATAAATGGTAATAAAAGCTTTTCATTTTTATAATAACAGTAAAGCGGGAAACTAAATATTGCCTATCGTAAAAAGGAAATAATAAGATACAAAACAGGTAGTAATATAATAATAGGTATACAAAACATATGTAAACTAATGGCCCTTTTGACAATATGTTCCATTGTGGAAGCACGTCACGTTCCCCAAAGTAATTCAGTCACGTGACGCAAGTATGCAACTACGCGTGACAGAGTTATGTCGCTTTGAGGTTTTTACTCACCAGTACCGCAGCTAGAAAAGTTGCATTTCTTTACAAACAATACGTTCATACTACGATTATTTAGTCGATTTGGACATCTTCCAACTTATAATGTTAAAAAAAAAACAATAACTTTCTGATTAACATTGATTATTCGTCACTTATATATATTTTTTTTTTATTCAATGACTAGTTTCTAATGTTAAACGTTTATCATCAGTTATAAAAGGATACAAACAATTTAATAATTTGCTATATAGATTATATATATTAAATGTTTAAAAATGTAAGAAAAGATATCAAACATGTTTGGTATTTACCAAGGAGGCAAAATGAAAAATGGTTTCTAAAAAAATGTCAGTAACTAGAGCAGTGTACTGAGACGGAATGGTCAGGTTAATGGGTAGTCCTTTAGGTTTCCTCTATGATTGGTCGTTTTTATCTGTTTCTACTGAAAACATATTAAAATGGGGTTATTGTAAATATTTATATCCATTATCCTAATAGGTTATTCCATATTCCTAACAGAACAGGTTATTCCATATCCATATTCCTAACAGAAAACAACTAAGGCGTCTCTCCATATTATATTTCATGTTATAATGAAAGTATAAGCCATATAACTAAAATTATAAAAAAAATAAAGCTACTATTTTATATTTTTCATCCGGTATATTTAATGTCATTCTTAAACTCGAGGCTGAGTTTACTTTGAGAGGTAACAGAAGACTGACCTTATCTCCCCAGCTGATTGTAATTTCCCTCGGTGCCAATTCTGAGGGAATTCAAATTTAACTCAGCCGATGATTAAGTTTGAAACTCAGCTGTTCGGTTTATTTTCCAAGTGGTATTTCCAATCGAAGGTAGCTGCTATTGGATAGATTATTATTGCTGTTGAAGATCTAAAAACTATTTTTTATTTTTTCAAAATAATTATTCTTTTATTTTATCCGATTTTGTTGGCTTTGTTGCCTTTTGTATCAATATTGTGGGTTTTAATTTGGATAGGGTAGGATTTAAACAGGGTTGTTATTAGTTTTTACATTTGTTCTTATTTATTTATCCACAAAATAACATTAATTTAACTACATATTTTCCACTTACCCTTATAATCAGGTTAAAAAGGCATTAGCCTCGTGATCTATCGATATGGAGTCCTGTCAATGGCCAGCTTCTTTACTTATACTCTGTGTGACTGTACTACAGCACTCTCAATCAGCCACCACTGAGCAGTATTGTTTTCTACACCAGTGACTCAGCCGAAAGAGAGGTGCTGGGATCTCTTTGGACCTGGCTTGTCCCACCATAAGTGTAGGGGAAAGTCTTGTTGGTGGATCCCTCTACTGTGTGTATATTTTAAATAAAGTATAAATGTATTTTCAAGTTTAATTTAATTTTTTTTAAACTTTTAATTATTAATTTTTTTTAATTAATTGTTTAATTCACACCTGTCTTCAAATGAAGACAACCAGCGAATGTTCTGAGAAAAGTATAATAAATAAGACATGTAAATTCCCTAGGCTAATAGGCACTACTGGGTTATGCATAAGAAGAAGAAGAAGACATGGAAAACATAAGGAAGACCAGTAATTTATTTTTTATATTTACTACTATTTTTTTTTATTTCTATATTTTATTGTATTTTTATTTTATCTGCCTCGAAGAAGGCAATAAGTAATATTTAGTGAGATTAAATTAGAATGGCTTAATGGATCCATTCACACAATATGTGTAATAAGAATGTATAAAAAGAAAAGAAAAATAAATAAAGGATCTCATGATGTATAATATAAAAAATAAAGTGAGAAAAAAAATTAAAATTTGTTGTTTTTTTTATTTAATTTTAATATTCGTTGAAATTCTTGTTTTTTTAAATTTTATTTATTTTGTATTTCTTTCCTTCCAGCAGTAACCCTATTAGAAGTTATTTTATTTATTCCTGTACTCACCATACTTAAAAATATACAATGTACATGTAATTTGTAATTTTTGTTTTGATTATTATTTTACATATACATAGTACCTATATGTGTCGAAAGTTAACATAAAGAACAAGACAAAAAGAACAAGAATTTTAACAAATATTAAGATTAAATAAAAAAACAACAACAAAGGTTCCTAATTTATTTATTATTATTATCATGAGATTCTTAATTTATTATTCTAATCTATTTATATATTCTTATTACACATACTGTGTGAATGGATCCATTATGCCACCGTCATTAACTACACTTGTGGTTTAAAAATTAAAATTTGTTGTTTTTTTTATTTAATTTTAATATTCGTTGAAATTCTTGTCCTTCCAGCAGTAACCCTATTAGAAGTTATTTTATTTATTCCTGTACTCACCATACTTAAAAATATACAATGTACATGTAATTTGTAATTTTTGTTTTGATTATTATTTTACATATACATAGTACCTATATGTGTCGAAAGTTAACATAAAGAACAAGACAAAAAGAACAAGAATTTTAACAAATATTAAGATTAAATAAAAAAACAACAACAAAGGTTCCTAATAATTTATTTTATTATCATGAGATTCTTAATTTATTATTCTAATCTATTTATATATTCTTATTACACATACTGTGTGAATGGATCCATTATGCCATCCTAAATGGATCTTACCTAATAATGCTTATTTCCCGCTCCGAGGCAGATTTTAATACTTTCTCAATAAAAGATTGATTAATAAAAAAAAAAAAAAAAATTTTGCCGCTGCTCTTCAAGCTGAAAGGTTTCGTCTGTTTTGAATATCTAAAATTTTCATATCTATAGGCAGTTATGACGTTCATATAGCAAAAAAACTTTTAGCTAACGAGATGAGAAGTTTATGAAAACCGAAATTGTCATAATCATGATACCAAAATAGCAAAACTCAGTTGTTGATGCCAGAATGGGTTGTCTAAAGTTTCCGACGTCAGACCAACTCGCGTCAATTTCAATTAAGGAGCACAACTTGGGAGTCTTAATAATTCATCATGCATATTTGCTATGTCAGGAATTAAATATTCTTACTTTTCTACCTTTTTAGGTACAATTTCAAACGTTACCGGGAAATGTAATATCACAAAATATAACTTCAGATATTAGTTGAAGCATCATTTGAATTAAAGAATTTTGTTTCAAGGAAAAAAAAACCTTATATGCTTTAGAATATTTTTGAATGGTGTGTCTATATAAGAGTGATAGGTCAATCTATTCTATTCCATAAAAAATACATCACAATTGACACAACGAAGTTGTACAAAATTGCAAAATGAGATAACAACCATAACACATTGATAGGAAATAAAAGTTCTTTTATTTAATTCCATAAATCTTCATCAGATTCATAAATAGAGCAGACTACGCATAGTAAGCTGTCTGTATAACAATCTAGCGGGCTAAAATTAAAATAAAATTGTTGATGTATTTGATATAAAGTTCAATTTTAATTAAAGAATATTGTTCAGAGATATCGAAGAGAATTGCTTTGACCAAGTTCATAGTAATAAAAAAATAACAAGTTCTAGTCCCTGTATGGTCGTTACAGGCAGTGTAGCAGTTAGATTGCAATATTCTACTAAGAAATATTACATTCCAACTCATCTTACCACTATCCTCATCACTTATGCTGAAGACGGATGTGTGTTTTCAGTAAACAATGATTACTTCATTGCCTCCCAAACACTCCAATCCCATATCCTTCACCCCTTACCTTCAAGAATGCTGTCAAAAATGAAGAATCAAAAAAAATTCACCAAATAACCTTTACCCTTCATCGTAAACCCACTACTTCCTGTCCTACAGTATCCATTAATAATATTCCACTAATCCCTGTTGAACAGATCCGCTACCTAGGACTCCACTTGGACAAACCTCTAACTTGGAATCCACGTACAAGACTAAAACGACAAGAAGCTGTCCGTCTTTACAGACTACTTCAGCATTTACTAGACAAACGTTCAAATCTCCCAATTAATAACAAAAGAGTAATATACATGACTGTGATTAGACCTGGACGTACGGAGTTGAGATTTGAGGCTCCACTAAACCATCCAATTCATCTCGTATCCAATCCTTACAATCCAAAATCCTTTGAAAAATCCTCAATGCACCTTACTTTGTCACCAATAAACTTATCCATAAAGATCTTAATGTTCCATATGCTGCAGATTTAGCCCAAACCACATTTCAATCCTTTCATAGTAAGCTCCATAAACACTCAAATCCTCTAATTTCCTAACTTGCTTCCCACTTGATAATCAGGAAGCGTCTGAAAAGATGGCCTAGAGATCTTCTAGTGTAGAATTTTATTGAGTAGTTCTTTTCAAGTTTTGTCACGTTGCTGTAATAGTTAACAGCACATTTACTTGATGTATAAATATTGTACAGTTGTTAATTTCAATAGATTGTTAGTAAAAAAAAAATAATAATAAAAAAATAAATATTAAAAAAAAATAGACTTAATGCTAGGACTATATTTATTACAATTTTCGGAAAATTTCATCCAATTTACCAATAATTAGTCTAAAAATTTAATCCCCCTTGAAAAAGGTAAAAAAATTATATCCTAAATCAAATTATATTAGTTAAAAGGACGGAAAATACGTGTCTAATATTTTTTGACCTGATACCTCCAAATTAAATTCCAACAAGATCAGTGAGAGACTGAGTGTGTCCTCCCCTTGTTAGTTGAAAGATTTGAATTAAATTTTAATATTTTTATTCTCCTAATGAAACCGACTAAAATGAAGAATAATTATCTTACCCCCAAATTGATCCCGTTTCATGGTACTCTTAAATATTTAGTGATGTATCAGAATACAATGTATACTTTCTTTAGGCATAAAAAATATTGTAGTGTAAGTAATGGAAATCAGAAGTGGGATGGATCCATGGATTATGGCTGTTTACTCAGAGCAACATTCTATAGTAGATATAACAGTATTGCATTAATCTTCAAATTCAGTTCTTGTGACAAACGGAAGGCAAAGCAACAGAATTGCAGACTTTGACAGTTGACATGAACCTGCAAGGAACAATCGTTGCTTCAATGGTTGTCACCCTTTAAACTGGCGTCAATTAATCATGAGTGGATTAAATCTGGTCTGTGATCAGTTTGCCTGGATTCAATCAATTCCCTATCTGCAATTTGAATCAATCGCAATACAACGGCTAAGATAATTGGATCTTTATGTAAAAACATACCAGTGATTAGGTTATTAACAATATTTCTCTGATGGGACATAATACAATATTTGATTAAAATTAAATCGATACAATATATCGTCTTTGTTTTCTTTTTCTTTGTTCAATATAATTCGTATTTCTTTATTGAGCTTTGTGTCCAAGTTAGAGTACTCTGTGGCAGTGAAGGAATAGGTTATCCCAAAGGTTAACGATATTTTCTTGCTCGAGTGGGAAGGTTCAGATTCATTTGAACCGAAACACCTAAGTTTACTGGAATACTTAGGCGCTTGACATGAACAATATGCTTCCAGGCCCTCATTTTCAGTATTTGAACAGAAGTTACTTATATAAAAAGTGTTACCTCATATGATAAAAAAAAAATATATTGTCAATACAAGGTTTCTAAATCTTTGTAAATAAATAAAATAATGTACATATAAATTTATTTGTGAAATATGTATTTATATTATTTAATGAAAATAACTGAAAAATAAACCCTGGGAATAATTTTCCCTTAAGAATAATAGGCATAATAACAATAAGTTACAGTTGCCTGGCTACATTAATTTTGTGAGAAGGCATAAATAAATTTAATAAAAGAGAGTTAACTGTACAAAAAATAATAAAATTATAACATATTTGCATGTTTACAACATAAAAAAAAAATTACTTGAAACTACTATGGCGCAATGGAACAAGAGGTAGATAAACAATTTAAAACATGAAAAATAAAAAAAAATAAAGTTGTACTATATAAACACACATACATACATATTCATTAATAGACATACACTCATGCATGAGCATATTCTTTACATAAAATAAACTAAAATATTGTAATATATAAAATAGACAAACTATAAAGCGTTCTTGAGCCAATTCATTAGTATTGGATTTAACCGATTTACTGTAAATTGAACAGAATTATTTTGAAATAATTCTCCTGTTTGTAAGTGCCTTATTGGATTGTGAGTAGGCGTTGGAATAGGATAGTTTTTAATGAGCCCAGGGTTGGAACCTGTCTGATTTCAGGAGGGAGGGAATTCCTGCTGCATGCTGGAATGCTGTTCTATGGAAAGCATAACAATCTTTTTTTAAGGTTAAAAAAATGGTAAAAAGAACGGATTCTCGTGGGTCAGGAGTAAATGGAACTCTTGAATTTCAAGAGATTGTAAATATAGGACCGACGATGGTTGGTTATAGCAAGATAAAAAAATGCACTAATATAGATAATGTGTAATGATTTTTTATAATATAAGAAACCAATTTTTTTTTTTTTTTTTTTTTTTTTTTTTTTTTTTTTTTTTTTTTTTTTTTTTTTTTTTTTTTTTTTTTTTTTTTTTTTTTTTTTTTTTTTTTTTTTTGTGGTAATGGGAGGAGGAAAAATCTTCAAAAGACGAAGTGGACTTCGTGTGAGTGGAATCTCGTGTGAGTGGAATCTCGTGTGAGATTCTTACCCCCACCTAAAAATTACCTTTCTATTCTTCTTCACAACTCCACTAGAACTGCTGTCAGGAATTACTTCACGGGAGGCGGACTGGCTATGTGCCTACTAAATATTTTTATAGTGCTGCTAATTATCAAGCCAGTAGGAGGCCTCTTCTTTCTGTGTGTATGTGTGTGTGTGTGTGTGTGTGTGTGTGTGTGTGTGTGTGTGTGTGTGTGTGTGTGTGTGTGTGTGTGTGTGTGTGTGTGTGTGTGTGTGTGTGTGTGTGTGTGTGTGTGTGTGTGTGTGTGTGTGTGTGTGTGTGTGTGTGTGTGTGTGCGTGTATGGTAAAAGAAAAAATAAGAGTAGAAACAATCTAAAAAAATCCACATGCAAGGTGCAAGGGTCTCAGCACGCGAGGCACAGAAGGTT
This sequence comes from Euschistus heros, assembly GCA_003667255.2. Taxonomy (NCBI): domain Eukaryota; kingdom Metazoa; phylum Arthropoda; class Insecta; order Hemiptera; family Pentatomidae; genus Euschistus; species Euschistus heros. The sequence continues at coordinate 167,838 of RCWM02000008.1, read as the reverse complement.
CGAATTCCACTTGAGCTGGTCAAAATGTAAATCGCGGTAGACGTATTCACTAGGAAGTCTTATTTTAAATCAGGTTTACTACTACAGTAAATCATAAAGAAAATTTCCACATAAAGACTCAAACCGAACGCGTACAAACATAAAGGTAACCGAAATATTACTGATTCAATCTACCAGCTGTTCTCTCAAAAGGAAATAAATTGAACATATAGAAATATAATGAATAAATTGAATATAATGAATCCCAGCAATAAACTAGAACAAAATACATCACACACAGCCACTAAAAACCCTTAGAATGAATTTCCAGGTAGTAACCTAACTGTAGGGTACCTCATTCTTCCCCCCTAGTTGGACTGCAAAAGGACGTTAAGTCCCATAAAACAAACCAAATTCCATATCACTATTAAAAAAAAAAAGGGAATCTTTTTTTTTATTGAGTAATTATTACAATCTGCCACAAATGTGGGAAATAAGTAATATAGATGGCGTAAAGATTACATTCACACATTATTTACAGTAAAAAAAAACAACTAAAAAATACAAAAAAATAATAATAATAAAAGATGTAATAAAATTTAAAAAAAAAATACAAAAAAAAAAATTAAATACAAAATAAATAAAAATCTATGCTATACATAAATAATATACTTTAAATGTTTCATTTAAGGAGATTAATATCAAGTTATTATATTAAAAAGGCATAACTCCCCATTTGCATTATTCATTTAACTACATGTTTCAGAGCTTGTCATGTTGCTCCATCTTCAGGTTCTAACACTGTGATATTCTCACTGGTCATCTCTTCTACACTGAGACACAGTCAGGATGAAAGGAACTCACATCAGAATTGACAAGCTAGTAAAATATAAAGAATGAAAAAAATAAAAAATAGAGAACAGAAGTAGAAAAGAATAATAAACATTCCAGACGAGATCAATTTGAATAGGAACATTATTATTAGAAGTCAGTGGTTGGTAAATAGATACAATATAAAGATAAAATAGAAATAAAGATGGAAAAGAGAAATAGGAGAATATGTGAAATAATCTTCGAGAAAAATAAGCCTTGGAAAGAACCTAATTGGAAGAGGGCCATAAAATTTAGAATAAGGAAATCCATTGCTTTAGAAAAACTCGAATGGGAGCTATTAAATAAAATGCTCTTCTATTCTTCCCTATTCACATATTTACTCCCGTATTTAAAGTTTTATATTTATTATCGTTTCATTTGAGTCTTATTTATTGTGCTCTATCTTTATTAACTCTTTTATCACCAAGACCTCTTTATTTCCCTCCGGAGAACTTGATCAAGAGGATATAGCTTAGAAATGTTCCAAATAAATTAATATATTATTTTTACTAGTTTAAGATCCCGTAATATGGTTTGCCCTTCACCTTTTATGAGAGTGATTCCAGGTCATCGATAGATTTTATTAAACTCCAAATAATGAGACAAACCATTATCTTTAAAATTAATTATAAAATTATTTTAATCTCAATTCTTTTACCAAAATAACATTTTATTTGTTTCTTTCTTCCTTGTGTTTGTCTGTTTTGGTTTAGTGGCGTACAAGTGCTATGGTTTTTTAAGGTCATTAATAATGGTCATTAATTAGGAAATATTTTTTCCTAATAGTTTCCTTTGATTTATTTATTTTCATTATTATTTCTAATTTAAACATTATTTAATTTTAAAAATTTAAAAACTGATTCTATACCTACACTATAATGTTACGATTATATAAGCATTTTGATGGAGCTTGTTTTGTGAAGATGTGGCTTATTCTATAAGGTAAGTAGAAACACTTACATAGCCAAAACCTGGTTTTGGGACCTCAACTGACGGAAACTTGGCAAGAAGATTTCTTAAAAATTACCGAAAAAGTGCAAAAATAACAGGATTTACAGAGGGAATTCTGCAGAGGTTTTATTATATTCATAGTGAGATCAATTCTGGAATTGAGTAATATTTTGACAAATTCGGATTATATCTGGAAGTAACAATAGATTTGTACCTCAACCTCTATCCTTGGTCTTATATACCAGTAACAGTGCATAGTATTACTATTCCATGACACAGAGATTGTTAATAGAACTTTCTCACTCTGATTCTTTTAATTAATATAAAATAATCATTTTGCCACAAAACTGCAAATTTTGGTAAACATATGCCTGTAAAAATGTTTGCATACCTAAGTAAACGAGGTATCATCCTAGATTAATCCAAATAATAAAATTTTAAAATTTGATAATTTCTTGACATCGATAGGTCGAGATTATTTGTCCTGACTAATGATTCGTGGCTTATTTTATTGATTGTAATGAGTAGAAGTTCATAGGAGATTGTTTTAAAAAAATAATTTTTTTTTTTTTTTTTACAAATATAACCATTGTTTTTTTTGTTTTTTTTTTTCAAAAATATTAAAAATTTATTTTCCTTAATTTTTTAAACATTTTTCCCAAACACTGTGACTAAAAAATAAAATAGAAATTGGGAACAAAAAAATGTTTTCCAGTTATAAGTGCGACGTTTGCGGCTGGATGTATTTACTTTTTTCTTTATTCTTTCTAAGTATATTGGGAGAGCTGTCATCATAGAATGCCGTCTATCTTCGATTATTTTTCCAATGATTTGCGTAAGTCTGAGGGAGTTACAGATATAGATCATATCTCCGTCCTGGAAGCACAAGAACATCTCTTGTAGCTCGATTAGCCAGTACGTTTGCCTATATTACCCACGTGGCAAGGAAACCACATAAATTTTATTGGCATACCTTTATTTTTTCATGTGGATAGGTAAGAGGGAAGTTTTATTTTATGGGTTGAAAATGGGGTTACGAAAGATGATAGAGATGTCTGATCTGATTTTGACTTATCTGTGTAAATTATAAAAGCTTCTGGCACATCATTAAGATTTAGCATAGCATTTCCTATGGAAACAAAGAAAGGATCCTGCTAATTATTCTAAATTATTAAAGTTCATACTGATTTTCTATGTTTCAATTTACTGTCTTTATAAAACATTCCTAGACAAAGTTCTTGATTTGAAGGTTATGTCACCTAACTTTATATGAGGAGTCAAGTAATAATGATCTCTTAAGAACTAAAATAATTTTTGTTATAATAGTACTTATAATAACAAACTAGCATTCCACTTCGCGGCTTCGTCTACTCACATAAGTAAAAACTTAGATTTAAATTTAATTTTAACTAATGATTGAAGTGACATATGTTTATCGATAAAAATATGGTATTTAAGTATGCAATTCCTTCAATGATATCAACCATGTACTTTTTCATAGAGTAGGTGGTTAAAATTCACGTAAAACCATAATTGGATGTCCAATTTTTAATTTTAATGTAGGAGTAGGTAATCCAGATGAACACAGAATTAAAAAACTTGCGAATAATGGACTGCACTATCAGTGTTTTCAACTAAAGGCCCAAGATTCATATTTTTATACACAACATCAAAATCTCGAATGATCATCATTTTTATTTGAAGATAATTTTTTCGTTTTATCTGGTTTGATTTTAGTTACTAGCCATAAAAATATATGACAGAGTGTTAAACCACGTTTCTGCCATTCAACTTTCAATTATAATCATAATTAACTTTACTATTGTAAACCTTCCTAGAAATATAAAGATGATAAAGTTAAAATTAGTTACACGTGGGTAGCGCTACCACATATCGGCCCATTTTTAATCTTCACTGGAATCCACACATTCCACTACATACTTATAGGTATCTCAGTACCAATTTAATTGATTTTAGTAAATTTGTAAACATTGTAACCTCTCAGGTAAAACGGCGCTCGTTATCTATCGGTCAATTTTCAAACTTCACTGTCAGCGAGGAGATATACAAATAGGGCTGCTATTGAGATAGGGCAGAGCTACAGGCAGGTAGGACTAGTATTCCCCCACCACTACGCTACCCAGGGTAAGCCCAGTTCCCAACTCACCAACATTATTTTAGACTGGTGCTGATGCAGGCATAGGTAATAAAATTCCTTCGAACACAGTGTATCATTTTTTACTTAAACTTTGTGATACTTTTGACGTGGAGTTTATTATAAAAAAGTAATTGCATTTAACACCATCGCGAACTATTTGACTAGGCACAATGGAAGAATTTTGCGTTAGTTACTTACCTTTGAAAGCTAAGCTGCTTATAATTTTTAGTCCCAGTCTTGTTGTTCTTACATCCAATTGCAGCACAAAAAGGCATACTTAATGTTAAGGTTGGTTCAGTAGTTTTCGTGATTAGTGATCACAAACGAAAAATGGTTTGTCCTTTTATATAATAAAAGTTTATTTTTCACACACAAAGCTTTTAACTTTAATTACTCGCGTGGCGTTATTGAACGATCATAAAACTACTGCAGCTATAACGAACCCACTGAACTATTGAATTAATTTATTTTAAGCGTTAAAGTATTTATTACACATAAAAGAAATTTACGTTCGGTGTTGAACATAAAACAATCTATACAATGAAACCCTCCAGGGCAATTCAGCCATTATTTACGATGCATTGAAAACTATAGGGTTAATTACTTCCACGCAGTAATCGGATATAATAACTAAGAATAAAATTGAAGCAATGACGTCAATTTTATTATATATGTTGATTCTATACATTTGGGCTTAGTTACTTAAATCCGTACCTAGTTAAAAATGGTTTTGTTCAAACAAATGAAAATGGACATTGAGGCTCGCAACAAGCTAAAATTCATAATAATAATAAAATAAAAATAATAATTTTGTCTTTTTATTTTGTAAATCAATTCCACAATCGGAAGACAGATCGGAAGCTGAGGTGGCTTGCTGTCCCTTTTTCAGACAAGTACTGTGACAAATCCTTCGACCTCCAATAGTCCCATTTTAACAGTATTTGAAGGGAGTCCATATTCTTTCTCATTGGAAACGGATTTTTAAACTCTAATCGACAAGAAAATCCTCGGTCTAGCCTCTGTGAGATCACCTTAAGTGATAGTACATGGAACAAGCTAACAGGTGGCGATGAAATTTCAGTTTAGATTTTTTTGGACATTCCTCCCTATAGTCTAACACCCTTCATTTATCAACAGGTTTTTATTTTTAACTAGGGTAAATCACGGGTTAGGGTCATAGTTAAGGAAATTGATTGATGCAAAAGAGGATATCTATCTGGACTGTTTCGCAGATTACTATTTTTTTTACACATCTAGATTCACAAATTCTTGTTCTATTAAATGGTAAATTTACTAAAGCTGTGTATTTTTCCTTGAAATATATTTTTCAGTTTTTATGCAAATATCCTAAAAATACCAGTTATGGGCACAGTGTATGAGTTATGGTCATAGTAAAAACTAGTTATGGTCATATGAACAAAAATTTTGAAAACAACTGTTTTTATTATTTTAAAATTCACTATTTATGCATACCTATCAATCATTTGACGTTAATAAAAAAGTAAGGATTAATTAATCAAAAATAAAACTCCAAAAACACTTTATTATTGCAGTTTTACTGCTGCTTCCGGGATTTAAAAGAAATCCAGACTCGTCACCATTAAATATCCGCGATGGGTGACACAAAACATCAAAAACGTGTTCCTCATTCAAAATATTTTCCACTGAGTCAAACCAACCACGGATGTCTTTCTCAGACACACAAGAGCTGGCTGGTGATATGGCTTTAGTGGTTCTACTGGAGATATTTGTATGGCGACGGAGAAAACCCCTTTACTATCTGTCATTGGGCCCACCATCCGTCGGTTCGAAACTATTGCAGGTTCTTTGACGCTCAAGAATAAATCAATTTTTTCTTTGGGAAACCCCCGTCTAGAGCAATGAATAATCCATTTCTCTAACAGGTCCTTCTATTCAGCAGACAAAATGGGGTCTGCCACGACACTTAAACCTTCCTGTGCCATTTAATCTTCGAGCTAACGTCATCCTTGGGATTTTGTACCTGTTATAATAAAAGGGAGTAATAACATTGGTAATTGGTATTTTAAGTAAGAAAAACATCCATTTCAAAAACTCATACTTTTTCGCTATAGATTTTACAGAAGCCCCTTTAAGAATTTCTTCTTTTGCCTGTGTGGCATCATCTTCAAAATACGAATATCGTCTTTTAGGTATAGTTACAAATAAGTATTTACTGTAAAAAAAGAAGATTCTAAAAAAGCATCTTGAAGAAAAAATAAAATCGTAAAAGCAAGTGACCATTATACATTTATACACTGATCATAACTAGTTATGGTCACTGATAGACCTAACATTGTCACCCGTGACCAAAACTAGTAAACGTTATCGTATTTTACTTTTAAGATAATACAATTAAACCAGGGAAAATCTTCATTTTTTTAGAAGCAAAAACACTTGTTATGCCAAAAAACTTATAATGGTCATGCGTGACCATAACTAAAATCATAGATATTTATAGACCGGTTGTGGTCAGTTGAAAATTTTAATAGATTAAAGTGACAAAATGAAAAACAAAGGGGTCTGATGAAACCTGCCCATAACTGGTGAGATTACCATAACTAGTGATTTACCCTACTTTAAAAAACTAAAAACCGTCGTCGCTTAAATAAAGGAAAATTACGAATATGGGACAGGATTGTCTAAACAATTAAAGACTTTAAGAAAAAAGAATTAGTAATAAATGCTAAAATTTGACTAAACGTATGTCCAACTTTTATTTGTAACATTTTTTATTCGCGAATGTACAACAGGAAATATCCGTTTTCACAGGGCAGGTTATTAAGAAAAATATCTTTTTAAAACTAACAAATTTATAGTCAAAATATTTATTTTTATTTTATATACTTGCTATTAAATTATTAATCTTATAAATAAAAAATTCATGGTTTCGTGAAAAAATAATATTTATTTCTTTATTTAATAAAGAAAGTTCTTTTTTTACCTGAGAATCATTTTCAAAAATTATAACTTATGGAAGTTTTCTAAATTTCTAGTTTTCTAAAATTCATCGAAGGGTTAAATTTTAAGTACTTACATTCCCAATCGAGCTATTAAGCACCCGACACCTGCCATTTTAAGTGCAAGACTTCCTATTTAATTTCAGCTGATGGTATTCTCAGAATTATGGATGGGTATCGATATTTTTCTTCTAATAATCCGATGTTTGTTCTTACGATATATATTTTTTTATCTAATTATATAAGTACTTCATAAAATTACATATATATTTTTAAAAAAATGTAACAAGACTATTTTAATGATTAATGTTCTAATGTAAATTCTCCATTTTTAAAATATGTTTGCTAGGAAAGATATAGCTAATTTTCCACATTATTATTAACAGATACTAAGAGTAGGGCAAACCTCTTACCCACAAGGAATCAAGTGGAAAAAAGTTTAGGATAGTTATTTTTCCTACAATCCATAGGTGACGATATGTGGGGATTAAATTGTTCACCTCATATTATTGATATCTAACTAAATGTGTACCTATTGCCAACAGTTTATTTCTTAGCTGATTAAAAAGTCCTTCCACAACATTACGACTTTGTGACAAAGCATGTTTAATTTCTTCGCAGTCTGTTGTGTAACGTATGAAATACATTTTGTTGTTGATGTTTTTTCTGATAAACTAATGCAGTTTGTTTTTTATAACATTTGGATGCATTATGGCAGTATTAATGCAGTGATGGTATCGCCTGTGGGTAAAAAAGTAGAAATGAATAATTCCTACCATTTACCTCTACACAGAAACCTATAATTGTTTTTATGCAAATTTGGTTACGGCATGTCGTTACAACACACTTCCCTAAAAACCATGGTCATTTTTCATGCCGCTGGGCCGCCGAATGTTCTAATTTAAACAAATAAAAATACTCGTGTGTTTCAAAAGTCGTATTTGATGAAGTATAAAACAATGTGCAATCAATCAGACTGGTTGTAAAGATTAGGAAAAAAAAGTATTAATAACGACAGAAAACATCAGAAGACTGCTGATTCCTCTTTGAATGTCTGGAGTAATAATAAAGGACATTTCTTTTGAAATGACCCATATTGTTTTGCTTATTTGTTTTATTGTTATTATTTTCAACATTGTTTAGTAAAACATTTTGTTTACTTTTTCCTTTACAGTGTAGATAATTCAATAATTGATTGCAACAAGAGGTTTTGCTATAAACAAAAATAGAAAATCCGGGATAATTATAAGCTAATTAAGGAGGGACATAGGTGTGCTGGTAATAGTACTATTATTGCTGGGGAAAATAGTCCGGGATGTGGACCTATTGGATCGTTTGCTCTGGGACACCCATATCAACGACCTCGTCATCACTCCACCACTCCCCTCCTAGTGCCAATATAAGGTATGTAAAGAAAAGTGGAAACAAATTAATATCTATGAGATCAAGCCTAATTTTTCCAAACATTAAGAATTCATAAATTTATTAAATTAAATCAAATATCATTGAGTCAAAACAAAGTATCTAACACTCAGGATAGAAAACTAGCTTATAGTTTTTACAATAGGTATAGTAAAATAGCATACATGTTCACATGAGTTCTAGTTATAGTTAGCTTACGCAAAATTTTGCTGGTCGAAAGTAGAATTATACAGCTGGACCACACGAGGGGAAACAAAACTAGATATGTAGTAAATTCATCTAGTATGCTATTTATTTCGAGTGTTGATGTAGTTTTAATTTTTGGTTGCAATGTTTGCGAGAAAAAGTCTTGACCATATAAAAAAATCATATTCCCCTGACAGAGAAAACAATAGATCAGGCATATGTATTTTTATAATCTACCGGTTTTCAATATTTACATTTTAGAATTAAAAGGGTTCAAAGCCACACTGAAGGATACTTTTTTCGGCTCTCTCGATTTTTTAAGGCTAAGAACATACTTGGCCACTCCTTCCCGACAGTTTTATTTTTATCCTTTGTTTATGTGATATAATGAAGTATGTAAGATGGCTGATTATCAAATTTCATAAAAAGTCTTCCTACAATACATATGTATATCACCCTCCATCCTCACAAATTAAAACAGTAATAATAAGCACAGAAGAAACTTGAAGACATCCTTCCCCCTCCCAAGTCATCATATAAATTAAAATGTTCTTCATTCTTAATATAATAAAATATTTTTATTGTTGTAATTTCGTGACAATAGATATACGAAGAAGAAGATGAATTTAAAGCGATAAGATATTAGATCAAGCGTTATTATGAAGTTTTTACAGAGATTCTAACCTTGACACTTACATGGTGCTATTAACTATCAACTATCTAATCTTGTTTGATAGCTCCTAGTTGCCATGCAGTCTATCCACATGGGAATATTTTTCTAATATACTATATATATATATATGTATATAGTTCAAAAAATAGTGTTATAGTGTTCGGAACGGTCACACAGTTATAGTCACACTAACCACAACTAACTTTCTATCCCGTGTGTACGTAGCTTAAGTCATCTAAACAGCTATATCTAGATTATATCATAAAATTCATTTTTATAACTAATTTACACGAAAAATTTATACACTGACAGGCAAAAAATCCCACCCATTTTATTTTCTCTGCTAAAAGTTTCATTAATTTTTAGAGGGTTACGTATTCATATATTTTAATCAAGGCATATGAATTAAAGAAAAGATTATAAAACAATTAATTAAATAAATCCAAGGAATTTTTAACAATAATTACCATGCAAATTCAAATTTTCGAAACTTTTAGTAAAATTTATATACGCCCAGGCGTTGATTACGTCTTGTCTTCGATAGGTTGTAGGTTTTATGTGATTTTGAATAAATTCTTAAAGAATGTGCCCAATTTGAGGCAAATTTAATAAATAATATTTTAATAATTTAATATTTCTTAATTTTTTTTTTTTTTTTACAGATACCTTAATTCAATAAATGTTTTTAATAATCCTACCATGTTTATATTCTGGTTAAGGAATTCGGGATGCAAAAAACCTAAAGAAAAATGAAACTATTAGCCGAGAAAGTGAAAGGAAAAAGTGTTATTTTTTGCCTGTCAGTATATTTCTTAAAAATAACACCAATTTTATAAATAAAATCTTTAAAAACTTAAAGAAGAATTTACCAAAAATTGTAATAGTGTAAAGATGGCCCTTGGACAGAACAGGAACTAATGATTTTGCCGTTCTAAGATAGTATTACAGTGCGGTTGGGTTGGAATTGCAAGGAAGACCGATTGAAGGGAATGCTTATGTGGTTTTGTAATTTAACTCTAGTTTAAATAACCGATTTCAACTCTGGTTTCAACGCAAGCTTAAGTTTGTGAAACGTAATTCAGATATAACTTAATAATATATGTAACATAGATAGTATTAGAATTTTGAATTATTTTAAATCTTTGAGAAAAGGTTCGGTTTCAAGAGTCCGTCCGTTAACCCTCGTAACAATTATTATATTGTTACCCTTTAATATAAATAGTAATACAGTGGAAACTCGTTATTTCGTCACTCGATAATTCGTCTTATTCTGTAATTCATCAGGTGTTTTATTTATTTTTTTATTTTTTTAATTGGCAACTATAAATTAAAAAAAATGAATTCATATGATATGCATTTTTTCCCCTTGCTACTTATTTAATCTTTAAACCGCCTCATTGGTTTGTTACTAAAAAAAAAAGTATGAGTGCAGTGACGAATTCCTGGAATCCGTTAAGACTCTTTGAAACCCGTACTGTTGTGAAATCCAAGTTTTTTTAGCATATTCTTCTCTGTAACTTGGAAACTATTTGTCCGATCAAAACTTTGGTTTTTTTATTTAAAAGCTGGTTAAATTTACTATTAGATTTCAGTGAATGTAAATTATATTAAATCCCATGAAACACCTATCCTAGCACGACGCTAAATATACATGTTTTGGCAAAATAAGAAAATTATGATATGCTCAGTGGGCTTTCACAGGATTTAATATAAATTACATACATTGGATCTAATCGTATTTTAACTAGCTTTTAAATGAAAAAACGAATTTTTTGTTCGGACAAATAATTTCGGAGTTATAGCCAAAAGTGTACGACAAGTGTGTTTTCGCGGAGAAGTGGGACTGACTGCAAGTTGGGCAATTTCTACAATTTTTTCCAAGCTATAACTTCGCAAAAAATGATCCGTTCTCAAAGGTTTTTTTCTCTCTCTTTTTCGATTTCGGCCATCCTTGGACCACGTTCAACAAATCACTCCTTGATACTCCTTCCCTTCTTCTTCTTCTCCTCCCAATACTTCCTCATCATTTCCGAATGGTGCTTCCTCCGTTCCTCCGACCACTTGCGATTCTCACCTCTCTCCCTCCTTTCCTCTGGGAGTGACTGAATTTCATTAATTGCTTTTCTAAATAATTTTCTATTCGAAATTAATTGTTGGGTGATGTTGAGTGAAGACAGATCCCGTCTTATCTCCTGTATCCATTTGTTGAACGTTTTCTCTCTTCGGTTGCTGTGTTCAAAAATTTTCTTTGTCAATCTTTTCTTATCCATTCTTGTTAGGTGTCCATAGAAGGTCAGTCTTCTTTTTCTCATTGCGACACTCAATTTCTCTATCATTTCATAGATTTCTACATTGCTCTTCAGCCTGTATCCTTCTTCAGTTTAAAGGTTTTTTTATGTTATTTAATTTTTTTTTTCTAATTTTGTTTTTTAATTCGTAGGTACTGGTTTCAGCTACAGTTAATATATAAAGACTTTCTTCAATAAATGCTTCGTTTTTGTGTTATAGGTAAAAACCGAAAATAACATTTTTTGTTTTGTATGAAGCCGATGACTGTCATTTTAACAAACTTCAGATTCGGATTCAGCACCCCAAAAAACATAAAGTTTCGTTGAGAATAAAGGTTGACAGTTTTTTCTCGAAAACAGCTTTTTGGAGGCTTATTTTACTGGACTACTCTAGCATTTTAAGGAGTCATAGATTAGCATTTATTTTTTATTAAGTAATTATAGATTAATTAATAATTACAATTATAAATAATAATAATAATAATAATCATAATAAATAATAATGATAAATAAATAGTGATGGGTTTTTATATATATATATATATAAATATATATATATATTTTTTTTTTTTTTTTTTTTTTTTTTTTTTTTTTTTTTTTTTTTTGTGTATACGCCTTACACAATAACATTACCTAAATATGTAATTTCATATTTATAACAATTTCTGCCTCATAAAAGTTTATAACAATTTTTTTTTCTCTCCTGCAAGTCGAATTTGAAATATATTTTCATTCATCACAAATTTTTCTGTTCTATAGTCCAAAAACTCACATATTCTTTTAACTTTTAATTCCTCATACTGGATGTTTTGATCTTTATCAAGTTCGTTAAACGGCTTTTCTCATTGTACGATTTTGGAACGATTGTTTGTACTTTTCCCTATGTTTAAAAATAATGGTGCCCCTTACAGCAAAGCTGGACGGATCATTTACATAATTTTAAACGCAAAGATATGTTTATAGCAGTTAATAAGTGATTCAGCCAATACGATTTTAATCTTGCTTTTTTTTTTATCGAGTAAATGGGACGAAAACTTAAAAAGGTAAAGGTGGCTGTCAAGTTTAACACCCAAATAAACGATGACTTTAAAAAGTTTGTTGTAAAAATTATTAATTTTGAAATTGATCGAAGGATTCCTTTTGCCTTTCTGAAAACAAAATATAATACTTTTTGTTTTATCTGGGTACACATCTCTGTGTTTAACTCTGTGAGCTCCTCAGTTATTTTTCGGAACACTTTTTCTGATTACTTTAAGGTTTTGCTAGCGTTTAAGCTGCTGCTTACGTTCGTAATATCGTCTTGAAAACACTATCACAGTTGTTAATTCCTTTAGTAATCCTAATAAATTTCGTGTGTGTGTGTGTGTGTATGCAGTTCTTACTGTATCTATGCTTGGTTTGTGTTAATATCGTTTATCTTAAAAACTTTAACTTCAAAACAGCACATAGACATTACAAATTTCTTAGTAAACTACAAACTAAATTTTAAAAAACAAATTGGTATCAGTGTATCTATTAGCTAGTAAGCTAAAAGAATACATTGCCCGCCTCAGATGTGTTAATTGAATATTGAGGCTATTAATTCTTGGTCGATCCTTCAATTTGACCTCTAGCGGGCTCAGTTCTGTAATTTGCTTAAAGGAGCTAAAGCGAGGAGTGATCCATATTAATGAAATAACCTTTGACCTCGGATAGAAGTGAAGCAATTAAATATTAGTATAATTATAATAATATTAAACTCATTATAAGTTAAGAAAGGTTCATTAAACTCATTTAAAAAGAAAAAAAATTATCCATAATACTTAATTTAACTAACTTAATGAACTTATTTTCTCATTTCCTTATCTGTATGTTTGTATTTATATTTTCATTATGAAAAAAGAATTATTATTAGAATTTTTATTTTTATGTTTCTATCTCTCCCAACCCATCCTACCTCTGTCTGCTGATGACACATGTTTATTGTCAGTAAACAATGATCCCTTCATTGCCTCCCAAACACTCCATTTCCATATCATAAACATTCAAGAATGGTGTCAAAAATGGAGAATCAGAATAAACCAAAACAAATCTCACCAAATAACCTTTACCCTTCGTCGTAAATCTTCGACTTCCTCTAGAACAGTATCCTTTAATGGTGTTCCATTAATCCCTGTTGAACAGATCCACCACTTGGAATCCACATACAAGACTAAAGTGACAAGAAACTATTCATCATTATAGACTACTTAAACATTTACTAGACAAACGATCGAAGTTCCTAATTCATTATAAAAGACTTATTTACATGACTGTGATTAGACCTATTTGGACGTACGGAGTTGAGCTTTGGGGCTCCACTAAACCATCCAATTCATCTCGTATCTAATCCTTACAATCCGAAATCCTTTGATAAATCCTAAATACCCCAGACTTTGTCACAAATATACTTATCTATAAAGACCTTAATGTTCCATATGTTGCTGATTTAACCCAAACCAGATACCTATCCTTTCATAGTAAGCTCTATAACCACTCAAATCTGATGAGTAGTTTTTTTTTTTCCAGTTTTAACATGTTATTGTAATCGTTATCAGCTCATTTACTTGATGTATATATTTGTACAGTAGTAATGTTCCTATTCCTCAGTTTACTCGAGGTAGCTAATTTCAGACCAAGAATTTAGTGCATACTCAACAGATTGCCTCGGAAGGTCTTCGATTACCACCAACAGGAACCAACACCGCGCAAGGTCTGATAATAGAGTTATAGGCAACCAATTAAAAGGTAGATTGCTTCGTCCCGGTTCCTTTTTGATTACTTGGATGTAAAGAGAATCTGGCTCCCGGTCGGTCCCCTGTAAGCTCAAGGAATCCCTGTTTCGATAAAACTTGTTTATTGCGCAGTATCTAAATGAGCTGACTGAAGACAATTTGATATAATAGTTCGGAATGAAAATTGAGAATATGTAAGTCACATTCTTGGCCGAATGCTAAAACATACATATTATACTGGTTTGTCCGAAAATTAACGCGCGTTTGTGGTTTTAAAACATGGGGAGTGGGACTTGGATCATAGGTAACGTACTTGCTCAAAAGGTACGTTACCCTTGCAACCATAATCTTCGGACAATCGTGACTTTTCACTACTATAATGTATTTTAAATTTGGGGTAAAAAAATTAAAGGGACGCCCAAAAATTAATCAATAGTATGGCCACGTTTCTAATGGCGGAGAATTGGTAAAAATACTGGAGGGGACTGAAAATAAACTGGATGAGAGACCTTCTTAAATAAAAGTAAACTATCTCTTCTCATGCCTTACATGCTAATTTTGTTTATATTCTGATTTCAGCTCAACCGCTGATTGTCAATTAAGTTTTTGACTTGTATTACATAAAATATAATTCGCTCGAGCAATGCCAATCTATAACTTTTAGAAAATTCAATGTTTCTTCAAATTCAATTCTCTCTCTATTGTACGGTCTTTTCATCAACGGAACGAGCTACAATATCCAACAGAATACCGTTTTAAAGTGGATGAACCAGGTCTCATTTCGGCTTATTTAATAATTGGCTCGTGGTTTAGTTTTAAAAAAAAAATAATTCAAAGTTTCCAAGATGTGACCTCCGAATTTGTATTAAAATATTTGAAAAAGTAAAAATGCTATATCTATACTGTGTTGTATCGAAACGTAGCAGGGTTCTTTCTACTTAAAACTTTTTTTTGTCACAGACTTATAAGGGAAAGAACGGATGAAGACGTCAAAGTTCGTTGTCTGAGAGTGTTTTAAGGGCTGTGAACTGCGCAGCGTCATTTCTACTCCTGTTATTATTGCATAATATTGCATTGTCATCCACTCCTTAGATATTGGGAAGATAGTAAACAGATCTAAAATCTAAATATATGGCTTTTATCCGTTAAATAGAATAGAATAGAATAAAAAGAAAACTTTATTCTGGGACAAAGTCCCTTAAGAATAACTTTAAATAACACAAAGTAAGATCATAACTGGCTGAAAGGCTGTTTAAAATAAAACAACATAGATAAAATTGAATACAAATGTGTATGAAAAAAAAATAAAGAGACAAACTAGAAAAAGAAAAAACTATTAACAAAATGTGCGTGAAAAAATAAGTATACAAAATAGAGGTTAATATTATAGATATTGAAGAAGGAAAAAAACCAAACAGAAACTTAAAGAAAAATAAAAGATAGAAAATCAAAAATTATCATTACAAGAAATCAAAACATTATCATAGTCAAACTATAATTTATGCTAATGTATTATGTCTGACGGTCTTAGTAATTAAATTAGACGATTACATACATAGTGCATACATCGTTATAATTAGAGAGCGTCTAGTTGGAGGGAAAGAAGATGGTGAAAGAATAGTGTTTTGAATGTTCCAAGGGAAGAAGCATTGCGGATACAGGGGGGGGGGGGGGGGAGGGAATTCCAAAGAGCAGAGGATCGGACAAGGAAGGAACGTTGGAATGCAGTACTTCTGTGGGATGGAGTATAGAGATCGGAAAGACGAGATCTTGTATGCAGTGATTTGATAGCAGACTTGACTTTCAGGTTACTCTAAATAAAGGGAGGGTGATGGGAGTTGATAACTTGGAATAGGTAGGTGCCTAGGAAGTATTTTCTGCGGAAGGAGGGGAAAAGCCAATTTAACTCAGTGTTGAGATGCGAAACATGGGAACGTCTCGAGGTTCCGAAGACAAACCTAATGAAGCAATTCATGATAAATAGTTTTCCAGGTACATAAAAAATCGTAGTCAGTTGTCGAGAAGTCTAAAGAGTAGAATGGAAAAAGTAGAGTCTCATAACCAAGCTCAAAAAGGTTTTGTAGTGGTAAATGAGAAACCCAATTTTGACAGTTTTAATAAAAAAGCAGTTCTCAGCTTCAATTAAAAACAAATAGATTGTCGTTCTTATTAAAAGAGATTCTACAAAATTAGAAATTATCAAGGCCATTCCTGTAATTATTGAATATTATACAAAATTGTAAGTACTTATTTAGAATTATCCATAAACTGCCAGTAACTCTAATGGCTTGGTAATAAAATAAAAAATTGTAGACCATCTAATGGCTGTTTTAAGAAAGAACGTCCAAAGAGCATTGATCACCGGTTGATATGAAAAAATTATGATACACTTATGTTATTTACTTAAAAAAATTCTTTTGGCTAAATAAAATTATTGCACCTTTATATTTATATTTATATAATAAAATATCAAACCATTGCAGTGAGAAAACCGAAGGGCGGGTGTTTGCGTCACTGGAACATCTATTGCCAAACATTTATATCGCCGTACTATGTGCTCCCCAAGTTTTGTGACATGAGATCTGACTGGAAACTTAGTATAGATCCACCCACCCCTAGACGTTCCGTAAATATCTTCCTAGAATTTTCTAGTGAATGAAATCTGGCAGCCTTTGCTAAGTTATAATTTGCTATTAACTTTGTTTCTATAAATAAATTCACTATTCAACAATTAAAATTACAATTTTATTATTATTATTATAAATTTTTCAATCATATAAAATTTAAATTTATGTATTAATGCTGCTACACATCGATTCAAGCAGTACCCAAACTTGTTTGACATAATAAACAAAAGACTCATTATTTGATGAACACATGACAGTAAAGAAGGACATTAAGTCCTTAATTAACTGTATAATAATTAAGAGTTGATGAGGAATAGGCTTCAGTCGGAACCCTCCTGTGACACTGTCAGCCTCATTATGGTGGGTACCATTAATTGGGGAAAAAACCGGGGGGTTGAGTTAGTATTCTGGCCAAAACTCCTTTCACAACAGTTGGCTCAGTAACAGTACAATTTATAATATATTCTTCAATGAAGGAGTTACTTTTATTGATCAATAATAGTATAATAAACAGCATTTAAACTCCTCTTTATTAAAAGTATAAACTAGTGACATGTTTCCCGAAACATGTCACTAGTTTATACTTTTAATAAAGAGGAGTTTAAATGCTGTTTATTGTACTATTATAGTTTATAATTTTTTTTATGTTGTTTTTTTTACTAGATAGGCCATCTATTTACAAATATCATAAAAGAGTCAATAATTAACTCCTAAAGTATCATTAATCAAACACAAATTAGAATTAAAAAAAAAAAAAAGTTTACTTTGTCTGGTAAAATATTAAATTAATTAGCAAGTAGTTTAAGAAGATTGGTAAATACTTGATGACTTTAATTTTTAATATTGAAGTTGGTCCATGTTGAATGACTGGATAGATATTATATATAGAAATATGATGAGAGGGATCAGTCATAAAAAGTAGGTAATGATTGGTACTAACAGACATATATTTATTTTTTGTCAACGTTTTGGCCATATCATTTATGGCAAAATCAGTGTAGATGGAAAATTATAAAAAAAAAAAAAAAAAAAAAAATCAAGAATAATCAACATAACACTGCCATCAAGAGAACTAGAATAGTTTTGTGCTCTCTTCATTACAGAGTGTGGTTATGTTGATTTTTTTTTTTTTTTTTTCCATCTGCTCTCATGACAGCCATAAATGAAAGGCCGAAACGTTGGTAAAAAAATTGAAAATATATTTGTTAATATCAAGCATTAGCTGATTCTTTATGACTGATCCCTCTAAACATCCTACTATATTTCATTTTTAACAATAATCCAAAGAATTCTATTAGACAATTTAAACTGAAGTAGCCATAATTGTATTTTCAATACTTTCCTTGGGACAATGTAGTTTTTCTGACCTCTTTAAGCTTTCAATATTATTCACTTTCAAGCAACAGACAATGAAATTTCTTCGAGTCGTTTTCAAAATAAAATTCGTCGGAGAGTTTTCCAAACAGGGTAGAATGTAAGCACTAAAAATATTTAGTTATATTAAACAGAGAGATAACATGGACTTACAGCTCTAGAGCTGGATGAAGAGACAGATTAAAATTTTGGTTTTGAAAATCGTTATTTGGACGAAATGTGCTGTTTTTTTTTTTTCTAATTTAATAATTCAGATTCTTCAAACTGTGCTTCTCAAAATGCATTTACTTTATTGAGCTGTGCAATATTAAGCTGGGTTGATGAGCTTACCGTGCGAAGTGAATTCGAAGTGGAAAATCCCATCATAATTCCATCCAACGCAAAGCATTCATTACCGCTTCGGGATTAAGCGTAACCATTGAAGCGTTAAAAGCCTTGCCGTATTTCGATGTAATACCGTCTGTTACTCAATTTCCGTGCATTGGAATATTATTAAATAACATTCACCAAACACCACGAAATTTTAATTATCAAAAAAATTTTTGTAAATATTTCGATTGGTAAATGTAATATTTATTGAAGCTCAGAGTGCATTTAGTAAGTTTTTTTTTTTTTTTTTTTTTTTTAATTTTATTTCTAATTATGTTCCTCGAGGACTTAAAAAGTACGGAGAACACTATTTTCCAAGAAATCAGATGTACACTACAATATTCAAAGATGCCACTGGTGTTTATCAACCATCTCTCCTCTATTAAGGAACCTATAAAACTTTTTCTCCCCTCTTTAGAAACTCATAAAACACTTTTCAACAAATATTTGGATGATAAATTTAGTACCTAATGCTCAAAGAATAATTTTTTGTAGGCCGAAAGCTCCGCTAATACCTTCCCTAATATTCTACCCCAACCGCTCTCCCTAATGTTCTGGATAACCAGTTTAATTACTTCCTATTAAGATAAGGATGATGCTTCGCCGTTTAGAGGTTCCGTAAGCTTGATATGGCAATATATAACTTTGGCATAAGGCCAACTTTTGTGCGTATAGAAAATAGGCTCTAACAAGTCAAATATTATTAATTGTTAACATTAATAGACCAGTTAGCATCTATAAAAATATTTCTCTTTATATCCATGCAGCTTTAGATATCAGTTAATTTAAATTTATAGAAGCTGGTATGGTTCTATATATTAATGTAGGTTCTTAAAATGAAACTACAAACTAAATTACAATGAAACATCATCTTTTATCAAAATACCCTTTATTCCTGTTAATACATTTCTGTCATCGTGTTGGCTCTTCCGAATGAATTTTTGAATTATTTTATTAACCATTTCTGATTTGTATCCACTTTTGATAAATAATTTTCTTATCGTTAGGATTGATGAATCAATTGCCACTTCTGTTGGAAGTATTTTCATACCAATGTATTAAAAAGATGTGCCGAAAAAATAAAAACTTGAAATAAAACGATAAAAACAAACAATTTTTTAAAGAAAACATAAAATAAAAATTCTTCTGCATTTGGCTTTCTTCCGTTAGTTTTAGAACACATTCACCAATATAATCTCCATCAGTGGATCCCAAAAGGCTGAGAATCGCATGAGAAATGTGATCCGTGCTTTATATCTTTTAACTTTTAATTTATTATTACTAAATTGAGGATGGATCCTCAATATTTACTTCCATTTTTTTCACATACGATGCAAAAATCGCAAACATCATTTTCAGTGTCGGAAAATGTAAAATTAGTTTTCCTGACGAATTCGGGGATGTGTTATGTTTAACAGAGATAGGATTGCCCTTGTTCTCCTTATAATATTTATGAAACAAGTCGAACTGAATTTTAATAGTCAAATCAGTTCTAGCTTGGTAGTGACTCTTTAGGGAATATTTTCTAAATACCCCACTGCAAGTTCAAGAACCATGAATGTCAAGAAGCGCCATCAGACCAAATTACATAATTCGTTCTATTTTTTTTACCTAATCGACTTATCTAATCGAAATTTTTACACAACTATTTTGAATCGATAGGGAAGAGAGTAGAAAGTTTTCCACAAAGAAGGCATTTAGTACTTTAGGCCCTTATTGCAGCCAAATCCTCAATTGAATACTTCAATAAAAAGTGTTTATTTATAAACAAATAAAACTTCAAATATTTATTTCTTAAAATTACTTAAGTCCTTTGCTTGTGAGAGCGGGCGAAGGGGCTACTGTAATTATTATTTTTTTTTAGTACTGATGAATTTTTAACATTCAAAATTAGTTTTTAAATTAAATGAATACGACAGAATTGGCATTAAATTCACGCATAACTCAAGTGACGAGAGTAAATAATTTTTATGTACTAAATGCAACATATAAAAAAAAAATAGTGATTTTTTTCTACAATCTGATCCTCTGAATTAGACTTACTCGATATTTTAGAGATATTGTTGCGATTGTTGGAAAAAAATTCTTGCAAATAAACTTTTTTTTTTTTTTAATACTGTAGAAGAAGAGTTGTTGAATACAGAGCCTTAAAAATACTCGGCCTTCTGAATATTCATATTTATTTTTTTTTCTTACTTTCTTCCCATTAGCATTTTATTTTTATTTTTTTAATAATATGAGTACAATTAATAGAGCAATCGCCAAAAAAACACCATTAAGTTATTTTATATCGTTCCTTCGATAAAAAGATTTTATTCATATTTTCTAACGCTTAATACATAAGGATGTCTTAAAGCGTTTGATAATTTATCATTGTTAAATATTAATTGATAATTGGAATAATGTTATTTAATTTTTAAACCTTCCAGAAGTGGCGAAGTGATTTCCCTGTCTTGGAGACTTAGTACCGAGGCCTTTGGTCCACTAAGCCACATTAATATTACACGATTATTACAAAGCGCTTTCCGAGTTCCATGTTTCAACATCAAAGCACTGGAGATAGTGTGGCTATCATCAAAGTAGGGTAATTGATAAGGGATCCAGTGTTGGAGCTTCTGGCCTGGGATATACGCCAGAGATGTTATACCAGTGTTTAGTATCGCAACTCTAAACTTAAATATATACTTCAGCATCCTACTTTAAAAATAAAGGCAGATTCATTTATTTGATATCCTGGGTGATTCCCTCTTAGTCTACAAAAGAAAAATGCCGCTAACCTTACCTTTCTATTCCAATCTGTTGCAGATATATAATAAGATTGTTTTGAGGAAACTATGTTTTTTTTTGCCATTAAAGCTGTATTAACTTCACTTTGCTCAAATACTTTTATAAATTTTGACCAAATTTCCGAATATAACATTAAATTTCCTATAAGACCAGAGAACTTTGTCTTTTTCTGTAAAACGATACCTGTTGAGTCATTTCGGTTTCCCAGTAGTGCAGATTGTGGACGTTGAAGATGCCTTTTTTTTAAAAACTGACTTATCTGTCAAAGTTCACCTCAAAAAGCGGTATTCTTCAATATTTTTATTCAGAAGCTTAGTAAAAAAATGTTATACAATTCAGATCCAAGTGATATTGGACATAGTCATTATAATTGGCTGAATATCTAATACAATAACGGACTCCTTTGATCTGACTGCGCTTGATTTTCAATTTTCTTAATTTTCTAATACATTTTTTTTTCTCTTTGCTTTTTATTCCTAAGAAGAGTTTATTTTGTTTTGTTTATTGTTTATTACAGATTTCTCTAAGCGATTATAATAATGTTTTATCTTCCCCAGTACCTGATTTGTGTGCCAAATGAAAACACCATGTTTTTCTAGTTTTAAATTTCACCATGCGTACTCAAACACCACAACACGTCCACAGCAGCAACGACCTCAACAACCTCGTAATCAGACGCCTCAAATCTCCCAACCTCAGCCTATGATTTCCAAATCCCAACCTTCCCGTCAGCCTCCAAGTCAGTACTATTCCCATCATCAACTACCCCTACGGGTAAAACTACCTCCTGAGATCCAACATCCAGTCCCTTCCCAAACTTCCTTTCCAGACTACCCTTCAACCTCAAAAGACCATGTAATTCCTAACATCCCAAGGTGGGCTCCCTCCCCTGCAAACACTCCCGGACACACAAATCCTTCTCATTCTATCCCAAACCAAATCAACCATAATCCACCTGATATAAACACTATCCTCTCATCATTCCTAACAGAACTGAGAGAAACAATAAGACCTCTCATTTCCCTTCTCACTAGAGTCCTTTCTGAAGTCCCATTTAACACCCCAAAATGAGCAAAAAGCCCCTAGCTGTCATTTTGTGGAATGCAAATGGCCATCATAACCATCGAGACGAACTTGACATATTTCTACATGACAATAACATAGACATAGCCCTACTGACGGAAACACACTTTACAAAACGATCCTATTTTCAAATACCTGACTACATCACTTACAGATCAGACCACCCTGACAGCACAGCCCATGCCGGTTCTTGCATCCTAATTCATAAATCAATACCTCATTCTCTTATCCCTTCTACTCCAACTGACACCATTCAATCCACTTCAGTATCCGTCTCCACTCGTCCTTTTAACGTAACGTTTTCAGCTGTATACTGTCCTTCTGGTAATTCCCTCTCTTATAACCATCTTCATTCCTTATTCCGATCCCTCGGTCCGCGCTTTATTGCTGGAGGAGACTACAACACCAAACACCAGCGATGGGGTTGTAGAACATCCAACTCCCGTGGCAGCATTTTACCCCGTGTTTCTTCCTCCAACTGTTATTCTGTCCTTTCTCCCTTAGATCCAACTTATTGGCATACATCCCTCAAAAAACGTCCAGACATCCTCGATATATTTATTTCTTCCCAAATTCCCACCTCCCTCACCTCTGTCAAATCCCTGGATGACCTTACATCAGATCATACCCTGTTCTACTTCTCTTGCATTCATACCCCGTCCCTAAACCCTCTACTCCTAGACTAATAACAGGACGAGTAGACTAAGACAAATTTCGTTATGACTTAGAAAATAAATTAGACTTAAAAATTCCACTAAAAACAAAACTTGATATCGACACTGCTATAGATAAACTCACCATTTCAATATCAAGCAGTATTAACGAAAACACATCACACAGGAAAAAAAATAATTCTCATCAGACTAACTTACCACAACATATTTGTGTCTTGTTAAGAGAAAAGCGTCAAGCAAGAACGAAGAACAGGACCAGATATCCAGCAGATAAAAATAATTACGGCTAACTTACAAACAAACTTAAGACAGAAATTAAGAAATACAAACTTCAAAAATTACATGACTACACAGAAAAACTTAATACAACCGACCAATCCTTATGGAATACCACTAAAAAACTACTGAACTACAGAAACTATAATCATCCCCTACTTACCGAAGCCAAAACCTGGTCAAAATCTGATGAAGAAAAATCTCTCATTTTTGGCCAGCACCTTTTCCAAACTTTTGAACCACATCCCGATATCCTTAATCCTGACATCATTTAGAATATATTGAATCAGAACTTAATATCCCACTTCCAATGTCCTCTCCCCCTAAAGCATTCCATCCTTCAGAAATATCAAACATCATTCATAGATTACCTTTAAACAAAGCCCCTGGACACGACCTAATCACATCCCACATCCTTAAACTCCTTCCTCGTAAAACCATCCTATTCCTAACATACATATATAATGCTTTACTCCGCACCACATATTTCCCTGATTCCTCGAAATTATCAATAGTTAAAATGATACCTAAACCCAAAAAGCCACCTGAGCTCCCATCCTCATACCGTCCTATTTCTCTCTTGCCAATCATGGGTAAAATCCTATAAAAACTCATTCTAAAACGTTTGTATCCTATCCTAGAATCCCATCATGTAATCCCAGATCACCAATTTGTATTCCGAACATCACACTAAACAATTCAGCAATGTCATCGTGTGGTGGACGTTGTCTCCTCTGCATTGAAGTGCGGAATGTACTGCACGGGAGCCTTTCTTGATGTAGAACAAGCGTTTGACCGAGTCTGGCACCCGGGACTGCAGTATAAACTCCGTCAGTTCCTACCTTCTACATACTTCCTCATTATTAGATCTTATCTCAGTGACCGAACCTTCAAAGTAAACCATAAATTTTCCTATTCTCCCCTCTTTACCCAGTCTGCCGGAGTGCCTCAAGGAAGTATTCTAGGTCCTATCCTCTACACAGTGTACACAGTTGACATCCCAACTCATCCTACCACTGTCCTCACCACTTACGCAGATGACACATGTGTGTTATCAGTAAACAATGATCCCTTTATTGCCTCTCAAACACTCCAATCCCATATCCTAAACCTTCAAGAATGGTGTCAAAAATAGAGAATCAAAATAAATCCCATCAAATAACATTTACCCTTCGTCGTAAACCCACAACATCCTGCCCTACAGTATCCTTTAATGATATTCCACTAATTCTTGTTGAACAGATCCGCTACCTAGGACTCCAATTGGACAAACGACTAACTTGGAATCCGCATACAAGACTAAAACGACAAGAAACTGCCCGTCGTTACAGACTACTTCAACATTTACTAGACAAACGTTCAAAGCTCCCAATTAATTACAAAAGACTCATTTACATGACTGTGATTAGACCTATTTGGACGTACGGAGTTGAGCTTTGGGGCTCTACCAAACCATCCAATTCATCTCGTATCCAATCCTTGCAATCCAAAATCCTTCGAAAAATCCTCAATGCTCATTACTTTGTGACCAATAAACTTATCCATAAAGATCTTAATGTTCCATATGTTTCTGATTTAGCCCAAACCAGATACCTATCCTTCCATAGTAAGCTCCATAACCACTCCAATCCACTAGTCTCCCAACTTGCTTCCTCTTCCATCCCTAATAATCCTCCGAGGCGTCTGAAAAGAAGATGGCCTAGAGACCTTTTAGTGTAGATTTTATTGAAGTGCTCCTAGTGAGTAGTTCTTCACAAGTTATTTGCATGCCATTGAATTCACTGTCAACACATTTACTTGTTGTATATTATTTTGTACAGTTGTAAATATCAATAAATGAAAAAAAAAAAAAAAAAAAAAAAAAAATCACCATGAAATCTATACGTAATCATTAATTTGATCATACCATTTGAAAGCTGGTTAAATGTACAAGTTTTTGCAAAATTTGCAGTTTTGTAGATTTTTTTCTTGAAAAACGGTGAGCGTTGAAGTATTAAAAGAAAATATAACCTTCCTAAATAAGTTGAAGACTGTTCGTTTGGCCTCAATTTCGTAATATTCAAGGTTACATATGCCCTGCTCTTATAGGAAATTTAATGCTCAATTAGAAAATGTGGTCAAAATTCGAAAAATATCCCAGCAAAGTAGAGATATTCCAGCTCTTATGGCAAAAAACATGGTTTTCTCACAAAAATCTTAGAATTATCATATATCTGCAATGGATTGGAATAGAAAGGTGAGCATCATTCTTCTGAATTTTTGGTCTAGTTCCATTCAATTTTTTTCACACTAAGAGGGAATCACTCTGTATGTAAATATTTTAGTTATTTTAGACCTGTACATTTTATTTTAACTAATGTAATGTATCAGGCAGGTAACTGATACAAACGAACCGAAGCGTATAATTAAATTATTGCCACTCCCTTTCAAGCTGTGGAAATAGAGAAATATTGTAATTTTGGTAGGACGTCAAAGGATTTCCTCTTTCCATTGACCTCCTCAAACTAAAATATTTTACTCTAATTTAAAACAATTTTTTAACGTTTTACTTATCGTTTTTAATTTTTGTTTCTATTTTTATTTATAAATTATTTCTTCTATCTAATACATTATTTTTAATTTTTGTTTCGTACATGGGTCTT
The DNA here is from genome assembly GCA_003667255.2 of Euschistus heros. Taxonomy (NCBI): domain Eukaryota; kingdom Metazoa; phylum Arthropoda; class Insecta; order Hemiptera; family Pentatomidae; genus Euschistus; species Euschistus heros. The sequence goes on along the minus strand of RCWM02000008.1, from coordinate 141,745 downwards.
TATAAAAAAAAAATTACTTTTAGAGCCAATATGGTAGTTTGATACGTCAATATATTTGAGAAGAAAAAAATGTACGATTTCTTTATTTTGGATTGATATTACTTTTTCAAACTCAACTTTAAGAACAAGCTTGAGATATTTTAAAATGAGACAGAATCATCAGACCTTGTAGAATATTTAAATCCAATATTAATAAATATTTACAATTAATGCGCGGCAAAATGGTGGATAAGCTGTTGTTGTTTACGATTTTCTAAATTCTCTGAGGTTGGGACCAATAAATACCATTTCTAGTTTAGAACGGTGTTGAATTGTACGAAATTAGACACAAGTGTGCACGTCAAAAATGAGATAAGAAAGAATAGTCCAGTAAAATGGGGCTCCAAAAGGCCATTTTCAAGAAAAAACTGCGGAACTTTTATTCTCAACGGATCTTTATGTTTTTTGGGGTACTAAATCCGAATCTGAAGTTTGCTACCACGGCAACCATCGGCTTCATATTCAAAAGTATTTGTCCGATTCAAAATGTTTTTTTTCAATCTGAAAGGTGGTTAAATTTACAATTTGATCCTATATATGAATATTTTATCAAAATTATTGAAATACACAAGCTATCACGCTGAACATCACTTACTTTTGTAAAATACATATTTTTTTGGCACATTATTCGCTATAACTCTAAAATCATTTGTCCTATCCAAAATTTAATATCTTTATCTAAAAGCTGGTTAAATTTACTAATAGATCCTATATATATATATATATATATATATATATATATATATATATATATATATATATATATATATATATATAAAACTTATAATTAACACCGTGAAATACCCACACCAGTCTACTGAACATGTCATAATTTACATATTTTACCAAAACATACACATTTAGCGTGCTAGCTTGGGTGGTTTAGGGGATTTAATATAATTTAAACATATAGCATCTGATAGCGAATTCAATCAGCTTTGAAACATAAAAAAGAAATTTGGGATCTAACAAATATTTAAGGAGTTAGAGCGACAAATGTGCCAAAAAACACTTGGATTTTACAACAGTACGTTTTAATTAGCGGGCTGGCATGTACATTTTACGGGGTTCGATTAAAACTTCAATTATAGATTTTTATAGTAAATTTAATCAGCTTTAAGATGAAAAAATGTATCGGACAAATAGTTTCAGAGTTATAGCCAAAAGAGTACGACAAACGTCTTTTCGCGGAGCTGTGGGACTGACGGGAATTTGGCCAATTTCTCAATTGTTTTCCAATAGCGTAACTTCGCGAAAAATGGTCCGATTTCGGATTTATTTTTTTCATTATTTAGGTACTAGTTCCAGCTACAATTAAAATTTGAAGACTTTCTTCGAAAAAAGCTTTGTTATCGTGTTATAGATAAAAAAACAAAAATAACCGGTTTTTAGCGATTTTTAATATGAAGCCGATAGTTGCCGTGGTAGCAAACTTCAGATTTAGATTCATCACCCCAAAAAACATAAAGATCCGTTGAGTTGAAAATGTTAACTTCATCATATTTTTAGTTCTAGTAAGGTTTAAAATAATAAAATTTACTATAATAATAATTTAAGTGCGCAATGTTGAATAGCAGAAACGAGGTTTGAAACACTTCCATATGGTTCTATAGTTAAAATTTGAAATCTAACCTGATGAAATCAATAAAATTATTTCTGCCGAATAAAAACCATGAGAAAAATGTCCATCCATGGGTCTTTAGTTGAAAGCACTGACAATCCAGTCCATTAAGAGTTTCTTAATTGTCTCTGCCCTCTGAATTACCAACTTATACATTTAAATCTAAAATTGGATGGCTAATTATACTTCTATGTAATCTTCAACCACCTAACCAGTACAATTTTAACCAGGTTAAAAAGTACTGCTATGCTTAAAAATATTATTGAAGAAGTAATACTCAATTGCATACCTCAATACAAGATTTTTTATATATAAACAAATAAAAATTATCTTATTAGTTGATATTATTTATGTTCTGAGCGGGCGAAGCCGCGACGGGGGAGGCTAGTTAGTTATAAGTAATGAATTCCAGCCACATTCTCTCAACCGGTAAATCTCACTTTGCAGAAAAAAAAGGTAGGGAAAGTCAATTTTTTTTTTTTTTTCAATAAATGATTTTCACCAATTGATTTTCACATAACAGAGGCTGGATGTGCCCTAATGCGGGTCTACCGACCCCAGGCTGGTATTACGAAATCAATAAATACCTGCCTCGGCCGGGTTCGAACACGGGAGTCTAGTACATTTACCACTGAACTGTCGAATTTATTATAATAATTATTCAGATGTATATGCTTTAAATTATCATAAAAACCTTTTAAAAACAGAACTGTAAGAACCCTGCCCAAATTCGTGTTTTAAATAATTAATTATCGAACAGCTTAACTCCCTCCTTCCCAACAAATCTGGGTCAACTCATTAGGGGAAAGGACAAATATATAGAGCGTTTTCCTTTACATTGAGAATGGGGCCAAAAGAAGAATATTTTGTTGGCGTTTCCTGTCTTAATGTACCAATATACCGAGAATATACTCCCTAACACCTTATTGACTCGACGTATTTCTTCGAGGCCAATACTGGGATTTATGTACAATCCAGTGTCCTGTACATATGTGCCCGTCCAAACCACTCCTTTCATAATTCAAGTATTATGTTGAACAATGAAACTCGAACAAATACTGTTGTACTAAACTTGAAAAGACCTTATTTTTTTCTGAGAAATGTCCATTATGGGAGTTTACAGTTCGAAGTGTAATCCTAATAATTTTAGAATAAATGAAGTCGATATAAAAAAAAGTAAGATCCTTCATTGTATAGTTTAATTCTTTCGATCACTTTGGAAGCAATTCAATGAAAAAAAAAAAAAAAAGCATAACCCACTGGTTGTTGTCTATGTTGCTTTATCCCAGTACTGACACGGAATCTAGCTTCATTTCCCAGGTGGATTCACTGTTGTGATAAAGTTTATAGATTTTATTGTATCCATTTATCCTTGTCCTATCCATTCATCTTTTAATTTCCTGTTTACTTTAAACATTTATTCTAATATATAAAAGGACAAGCAGTTTTTCGTTTGTGATCACAAGCCACAAAAAACTACTGAACTAATTTGTATCAAATTTTAACCAGTTCATTTTTATAGTTCCAGAAAGGTATAACAACGATAAAATCTACTTATTTTTAATTAATTTTTAAATAAATAACCGGTAATATGCAGATAACAGTGATGTTTTACAAGGATACTTTATTATATATATATATATATATATATATATATATATATATATATATATATATATATATATAGCTTGAAATTTATAATTAATTATTTTCTATTAAATTATTAAAAAAGGTTTTAATATGTAGTGCAGATACAAGTGAAATTTGAAAATCGCATTATATGTGGTTAGTACCGTTCAACATGAGAGGCTACAACAGTACTGTGTTATATTGAACTTGAAATTGATAATAAAATTAACTTTCCTATATTTAATTAAATAATTAAAAAATATTTAAATATGTGATACGTCATGTAGATTCCAGTGAAGATTGAAAATCGACTGATAAGCGATTAGCACCATTGCGCAATAGAGTTTACAATTGTAAAAATATAGAATCCATCTGAACCAGATTTTAACTACATAATCTTCTTAGTTCTACGAAGGTATGACAATAATAAAATTTACCATAATATAAATGAACAATGTTGAGTGAAATAGAAAAAAAGGTTTGTCACTCTGTTATTTACTTACAAGGAGACGTTTTGACTTTTAACACAGATTTGAATGCCAATTTCGGGTTGAGTAGTATGGGCCTATAATAGAGCAAAACTAGAGTTATATAGCCGCCAATGAGCATCGGGAGCCGAGAAAAAAAAATGAAAATCACGTTTATTTTTCAGCTCCCAGTCAAGATAGGAAAGTAATTTTTTCACTTAAAAATGTAGTTTTTTATGCTATCTCTTTACCACAACCAAAACCTGATAAACAATCTCTTTAATAATAATATCGGGTTTTGGTTTAAATCCTGCATTAATTTCCGGTTTTGGTTGTGGTAAAGAGATAGCATACAAAAATAAAATTTCACGTGAAAAATTATTTCTCTATCTCGACTGAGAGCTGAAATAAAAGAAAATAAATACAACGTAATTTTCATATTTTACTTATTTTATCGGCTCCCAATGCTCATTGGTGGCTGGCTATAACTCAAGTTTTGCACTATTATGGGTTCCTACTATCCACGCAAATATCGGTATTCAAATCAGTGAGTTGCAGGTCAAAACGTCTCCTTGTTAGTTAGTTAGAAATTAAAATTTAACCAGATAAAATCCATAAAATTAAATCTGTTGAATAGAAATTATTATCTATTTTTCTATTTATATAAAAATATGATTTACGGGCTATCAGTTGTGAGAATCGATAATTCAGTATATTACACAGGCCCACGATGAAAAAACTTTTTTACTTAAAACACCTTATTATTCTGTTTTTTAGGGTGCTAAATTCAAATATGACACTTCATAAGCCGTATCACCTACCATTTTTTCACATTTGCACATCAATATATTTAATTTTTTTATTTGTTACAGAATTTAACAGCTTTTATATACTACAAATAAAATTGTAAAATAATTTGTGCTGGATGTAGAAGAGTTGGGAGCACTGCTGAAACAGATATAGATATAGATGAGCAAGTTGATGAAGAGTTCCAATGTGCTACAGCAAATATAGACCCTAAACTGTTTACTCAGATTGAGCTTAACGACTTACTTAAGGATCTTGGGTTAACAAAAGGAAAAGCTGATTTGCTTGGTTCTAGACTAAAAGAAAAGAAGTATAGGAAGAGAGAGCAGCAGTTTTCGAAATTTTTTGAACAAGAAGGTGATTTAGTGTACTGCTCAGACATTCCAGGTCTGATCAAAGAATTTGGTGTTGAATACAAAAAAAGAAGACTGGAGGCTGTTTATTGATTCTTCCAAAACTAGTTTAAAGGCTGTTACATAATAGTAACACTTATGCTTCTATACCTGTTGGCCATTCTGTACATATGAAAGAGAGCTATGAAAACTTAGAAAGAGTGTTGAATAAAATTGGCTATTCGGCTCATGGTTGGATGATAAGTGGTGACTTGAAAGTAACATGCATGCTTCTTGGTCAGCAAGGCGGTTTTACCAAATTTCCATGTTTTTTTGTGCGAATGGGACAGTAGAGCAAGGGATCAACATTGGTGCAGAAAGAACTGGCCAGTGAGGGAGTCTATAAAACCCGGCGGGAAGAACATTCTTCGCTAAAACCTTGTAGCTCCTAGAAACATTCTCTTACCACCTCTACATATAAAGTTAGGCCTCATGAAACAGTTATATAACGCTTTATATTTATATGAAACAGTTATATATGCTTTTTTAAATTATGTAAATAAAACAAATTTCTCAAAAACTATGGGTGATACAAAAAAAAAAAAAAACTAAGACCAGATTTGGTTTCTGCACACCAAAATCTATAAAAATCAGCTATTAAAGTAAAAAAAGTTTTCAAAAACATTTTTTTTTTGTTGGTCTGTGTTATTGGAAAGAGTTTCTTAATAGTCTCTGCCCATCTGGATTACCAGCTCATACTCATATAATTAAAAATCATACATAAAATTAAAAATTATATTTCCAATAATGATTTTATGTGATCTTCAAAAATCTATTCTGTGCAATATTAAACGGGTAAAAAAATACTGGCTTTGTGTGAAAATATTATTTAAGATATGATGTTTGCATGCGTACAAACTAATAAAATTTCTATTATTAGTTAAATTATCTATATTCTTTACTTACAAGAGTGGGCGAAGCCGAGGTATGGGTTGGTAGTATTTTATATATGTATATTTTTTTTAACTTAAGGACACTGTTTGGTTTCAGAAGCCTTAATGGTTTCCTTGCTCCGTTGGATGTAACAATGCTCCCATTTTACACGAACTGAAAGCTGACCCTTGGCAATATTGTTCTACTGATACTGGCCTTGAACCCGGTCCCTCCCGCTACTTACCATCAGTTGAGAATTAATGATCCAAACTAATCCTCCTCGGGTAGCAACTTCCTAATCTCCTAGTCTCCCATAATCCACTTCATTAACGAACATGGCTTGTTAAACCTTGATGCTGTCCGCTAGGTCATAATAGATGAAACAGGGATTTTAGTCGATAGAATAGAGGCTTATTAAGAAATTAAAAAACCTTCCGTTCCTATTTTATTATACCAATAATAATAGAGTCTAAAAGGCCGATAGTATGCGATGCAGTGGCTGTTATCGTCTATCATTCATCTAAACACCCATCCATACAGTAACTTATATAAATTGGACTCAACTAAAGATTTTTCTATGACTATCCTCAAATGGGTTACAATTGATTTCAGATCCATATTTAGCCATATCTTATACCATAAGTAATCGGGTATTTTCTTTTCAGAAACTTCGTATACCATTTCATACATGGAATTGTTTGAAGGTATAAAAAGAAATGGCATAATCTTTCAGGAAAATGAAGAGGATATTCTTCATTTAGTTTTGCTAAGGTACCCTTGGTTTCTGAGCGAGAAAAAAATGATTTGCTATCTAAAACATTTTTTGAGAAAACTGAAGCTATATTGGAAAGATAGTGATTACCATTATTTAACTTCATATTAAAGAAAAAGAATGGTAGGACCGTGAATTAACAGTTAGAGTAAAAAATAAGCCTTTGATTCCCAGAGGTCCTAAAAAAACCTTTGGAATCTCAAGTCAAACTTACCGCAGAAACTACAGATTTTACAACTAAAGAGAATAGTTTCTTAACTGAAGAGACATATATGTGATAATTCGTCATATTGTAAAAAATTATTTAAAATGACAAAAAAATAAATTCGATATTTATAGAGTGGAAGAATATTAATCATCATGAAACTTAGGCCACGTTCACACTAAAGCGATATTAGTAAAGTGATATATCGTAAACGATAAACGACACGCGGTACGCAATTACAGAATACATAAAATATAAAGGGAGGTGATGAAAAAAGGTTCACAGTCGCGCGATTGCAGAACATATCGCAAGTGAAATATCCTCTAGAAGAACCACTCGTTGGTCACTCCGCGATTAGTTTCTTATGATATTTCAAGCTGTAAACATGACGTTGACAAGAAAATATAGTGATATTCATTGATTTAGGCTTCAGATAATACAAAATTCACTATTCATAAAACCACCTGAATTTTGATGGAAACATCAGTCTAACTATTGTACACGATGGTAAAATTTCCGGAATATATATTTTATTTTTCTTCTCTTCTTACGCCTGAACCAATTAGACTTCTTACTTCTTCCCCACTTAAGCTCATGTTTGTAACTAAAGTTGGAGAATTATGTTCCCACCACGTTTTTATCACCTCGGTGGCGCCGATTTTTCTCCCACTATCCACATCGTTGCTATATATCGATAATAATATATCGCTCGTCTTATATCGCCTTTCGGTATAATAATTTTATGAGATATCTTTATAGTGATGAGGCTTAAAGAACGTTCGTGTGGATTTTACAATAATCCACGTTGAAAAACTGATAGAAGAATGGATGTTAGAAGATCTTATTTATTTTCCAAACATTTAATACTGCCATTTTTGCAGTAAAAATAATTCAGCTTTTAAAAAAAAGGGATAAAAAATTGCTGAAGCATTAAATGAAAGTGGAAGATAAATGCAAAGAAGAGGTTGTAAGAGGTATTGAGGGTGGGGTGGTCCATTAGGCTTAAACGGCGGCAATCATCCTTTACAATTTTACATCGTGCAAAGTACCAAAAGGGTTGTAACTCACCAGCATTCACATAAATCCTTCTACTTCTTTCTCGGGTCTTAAAGGAAGAAATGTTAATTAAAATTGGTTATGAATGATTGAGTTATGTAACATTTTAAAGTATTACTTAATTTGTATTTCTACATCATCGTCAGGCTAAATTTACTTTTGGTGTAACATTATTATGTAATGAAATAATCATCAATCATATACAAAATTATATTGTTTACGAGTGTTTTAAATCAATTGTCATTCTGGTATAGATTAATTTTAACATGTTACATTTTTTGACAGGGACGAACTGTGTTTCAAGAGGGTCTATTACCTCTGCTAACAAATATATTTCTTAATCATTAATCAATAATTAATTAAATAAAAATTCTTCTTTGAAACGTTGTTTCCGTTCGTTGGATTTCCGTTAGGTCAAATAATCCTTTCACAGTTCTCTGTCCCACTAATCACCGCCACTCAGACCTCTTTCTGCCACTTCCTCCGCTATTTCATCCTTCCATCTCCTTGCTGGTCGTCCTTTCCTTCTATTTCTCGAAGGGTTCCATTTTCTAACCTGGCAATCTTCCAGGAGGCATCCGACGTACATCTCCATAACATATTAACTTCTTCTTCATAACATGTTCCGTCATGTTTTTTCCGTCGTGATATTAGTCTAAAAAAAAAAAAAAAAAAGAATATTATTAATTAATATTAATATCATTTTTACTATTATTGTAAGAGGAAAAGGTGTGAATATGGGCACCATATTTTATTTTTGATTTAAAGTTACTTTTAACTTGAAAAAATCCACATCTTTGTCTTTCATTAACAACTATAACAAGTCTTAAATGCGATAAGGTATAACAATGATTAGCATCAAATATATCATTTTGAAACCGAAAAATACAAAAAGTTCTTCAAACAACATAATAAAAAATGGGGTGCAAATGTGGGCCCTGTTCAGAAAAGTCACCAAATATAATTTAAAACAATTCGAACCGCTGAGAGTTTATTTATTACAGGAAAAAAAAATACAGAAATTGCAACAATAACTGACACTTTCAGCCCCGGCACGATCTAAGTTCCCACATTTGGGAACATTTTTCCCACACCTCTCCCCCCAGTGTCTTCAGACAACTTTCCATCACGAAAGATGCATGTTTTAATCTCGAACAAGAGATATGTCGAAGTTCTCGGGGATATGGGGTTCTATATTTACACCAATTTTACTTACGGAAGATATTAACTATCACATGTAACCTAAAATAGTGCCTAAAGGTGTGCTTCAAAAAGTAGATTAAGGTCTCCGCTTTCCAGATATCATTGTTAAATTATTTTTAAACAAACGTAAGAACATGAAACAAAAACGATTTCACATGTCTCTCAAAAGTTTACAGTCCAAATTCAACACCAGTTTGCAAAATAACTCAAGCTACATCTACACTGGTTAAAAGAATGCTATTAACTGCCCACTGCTATCTTATATTAGCAAATGGGTTCATAGATCACCTTTAGCCAGTAGGGAAGGGTGCCCATATTTACACTAGAACCCATAATTACACGTTTTCCTCTTATAATATAATATATACCTATCCGGAAAACATGCACCGTGTTTTCTTACTTTGATCCATGATCAAAACTGAGATACAAAAATAGATTTTTATCCATGTTTCGCTTTACTGGTGATATCTCAGTTTCATGTCTTCGAGATAAGTAGGCTGATGTTAGTCCTTAAAAGGCTTCATAGCTGTATAACCTTGTATGAGAAATGCTTCATTTAAATCTATTCCAGGCTTAAAAGACAAGAACTGCTCATCGTTACCAACTAACCCAAAGTTTTACTAGACAAGCGTTCAAAGCTCTCAATAAATTACTAAAGACTTATTTACATGACATTAATAAGACCTATTTGGACAAATGGATATGAGCTTTGAGGCAAAACTTTCCATTTCTTCTCGTATCCAATCCTTCTAATTCAAAATCCTTCGTAACATTATGTCAAAAACAAACTTATCCATAAAGATCAATATGTTGCTGATTGGGCTCAAACCAGATACTTATCTTTTCATAGCAAACTCTATACCCACTCGAATCCACTAGCCTCTTGACATGGCTCACACTCAATTCCCGATAATTATCAAAGATCTCTGAAAAGAAGATGACTGTGAGACTTTCTAATGTAGAACTTTTATTAAAGTGATAATAGTGAGTGGTTCTTTAAAAGTTATTGATATGTCGTTGTGATAATTTTCCTCAAATTTACTTGTTGTATATAAAGTTTACAGTTGTAAATATCAATAATTGGTAAAAAAAAAAAAAAAAAAGATTAAATTAAAATTAAAATTAAATCAGCTTTGCCTAATGGATTCAAAGGTTTACAGTCTTTTTACTATAGCTGGTTCTCTTATATCAATAAATTGGACAATTTTATGTTGTTTTAAATTAAATTATTGTTCAAAATTGTTTTTACCAACAATTTTAAGTATTTATTATATTTTTATTCTGTCTATTATCACAGTAAATTTAGTTGTTTTTTTTTGTTTAATGAGTCCTAAAAAGTGTAAATCAAGTGAGGTTTTGAACTAATTTATCGCCTGACAGGTAGAAGGGAATATTCCAGAGAATTCCAGCTGCTACTACCCGATAATACCACTTACACGAACTGGCATCATGAATAATGTATAAGTCCAGAGTAATATGTTTTTGTAATTATAAATAATTACAGAACAAAATTAAAGACCTACCTAATTCCTGGCTAATCTTGATTGAATAACATTACCAACTTATTAGAGCTCTTAAATTGATAGTAATTGTCTTTTAGTTATTAATGACACATTTTCGTAATAATTTTTTAATCAGATGATTTATAAATAAATAAGGGCTTAAAACTGCTAGTAAACCTTATCTTGAAGGAAAAAAATTATTATAATTTTACTTAAAATAAATTAATTGACTTTGACAACTGTGTGAATAAATCTCTTAGTTCGACTATTGTTACGACCCTGCTTTCATCCAGTTTCTCATACACATAATCGATAAACGTAGCATTACAAATAAACAAATTGGATTAATATACCATATGATTAATAAGAATTATGAAATAAAATACAACAACAACATAGTAATTAATAGCTTTGATGTAAAAAACTTATACACTAATATACCACTCGACATAACAATTAAAATAATAGAATATAAATGGGAAAAAATAAAACAACATACTAAAATAAAAAACAAAAAATTATATATTGAAGGAATGAAGATTTGTGTAAATAATAATTATTTTATTTTTGAAAATGAATATTATAGACAAATAAACGGAGTCCCAATGGTGTCGAGTTTGGGTGTTAATATTAGTGGAATAACATTAAATTATTTAATGGAGAAAAGTTTTAAAGAAGAAATAATTAATGAACCGATATTAATAGTAAAATATATAGATTGCCTATTGATTATAACAAATAACAATAATGAAATGGATGTAATATTTAATAGATTTAATAAAATGAATAAAAAATTAAAATTTACCAGAGAGAATATGAGTGAAAATAAAATTAAATATTTAAATATGTTAATAGTTAAAAACAAAGATAGAATAAACACAAAATGGATAAAGAAGGAAGAATCAAGTAATAGATTTTTAAATTTTTACAGCCACCACCCCTCCACCAAAAACTAAATACCATAGAAAACTATATAAAAACAGCTATAATATAAACAGATAAAATTTATACTAACAAAATGAAATGACAGATTATGAAAGATTTAAAAGACAATATGGTGCCCACTAAAATAATTAATAAAATGTGGCATAGGAATATAAATATAAATAATGTAAAAAATAATGAAACCAATGGAAATAATAATAAACAAATATTAAGAAATGAAATAAAGAATGATAATATACTGAAACCAAACACAGATAATAATAAAACCCCAGAGTAATAGAACAAAAGAAAATAACTGAATATTATGGTAATACAATGAATAAGGAAAATAAAATAAAAGAAATAGATCAAAGTGTTAAAAATAATGAAAAAATAACAAATAATATAAACAATACAATATATATTGAGAAATATAAAAGATTAAAATATATACCAGAATTAACTCAAAAAGTAATCAAGAAATTAAAAAATGAAAATTTTAAAATAGACATTGCATTATATAACACAAATAAAATAAAAAATATAATAACACAGAACGAAATAGAACATATGAATAAGAAAGATGTCATATATAAGATTGACTGCTTGGATTGTAATAAACATTATATTGGAGAAACTAAGCAGAATTTATATAAAAGAATTAATCAGTATAAATACGACACTAAAATAAAAATATGCAAATCAAACAGTAATAAAACAGCCCTTTAGAACACGCATAAAAACTGAACCACAAATTCAATTTTGATAACGTTAAAATCTTGCAGCATGAAACCAAACACATAATAGAAAAATAAAAGAAGCGATATACATTAATAAAAACAATCAATAATGCAATAAACTTAAAACGGACACACAGAAAATAGGATCTATATATGCTGGTATAATTAGTGAATTAATAATATAAGATTGGCCAACTTAGACAAATAACAATAGTTGAGATTAGAATTGACAGTTGTACCCATAAAGTAGAAGGGGTATTCTATTGACAATGTAAATGAAACCGCGGTGTGTTAACACCAAGAGATTGTTTTAAAGGTAAATTTATAATGAGATATATTGTAGTAGATTGAAATTAGAATAGTATTGTTTAGATGTTAGAAAATGTAATGTGATTATAGTAAATTGTTAAATACTGTTTTCAGTTTGATGATGGGACCTTGTTTCCCGAAACATGTCACATGTTTTTACTATTAATAAAGAGGAGTGGAATGCTTTTTATAATACAATCATTGAAGAATTGTGAAGATATAACCCAAAGGTAGAAATTTGATTAAGTAGGTACCGAATCCATTTAATCTCATATTTAACCTATTTGTTACGAATAATTTGAAGATAGGTTCTTCACAACCTGATTCTTTAACTACCTATTGATTGCCCATTTAATCAATTAAAACAAAATGCGAAATTACGACTCCCTCATTTATTTCTTGCCCTGTTATTAACATATCAATAATACATTAAGTCCAGTCAATAAACATATTGTAGAGTACCTGAAATATGCGATAATCTTTGATAGCCTCGTTAGGAGTAGTTAGAAGGTAAACATACCTTGGGGGTGAGCTAACGGTAAAGGGGACGGGAGAAGGTCCCATTTTTGGGTTTTTCGATGTCTCGAAAACTGTAGGAAAGTATGTTACACATCAAAATTAAACGAAATTAAATTCTCCATAAATCTAATTTTAATTATATTTGTCAAACTTCCAACGGTTTTCGTGATAAAAGTTATTAAAAATCAATAATTTACGAAAAAAAAAAAAAAAAAAAAACAAACAAAAAAATTACCTGACCTTTTGTCAAACATTTGCTTCTAATGCCTTCCACGATCGTTTCTTAGAAAAATGTCAGAATTAAAGTTATTGAATATTAAATTTACTTTAATTTCATATATACGTTTTTGGCAGCTGAAGCAATATATGTACAGTGTGTTCAGCATAAGACTGCAGTAACTTCGGGAGGCGATTCTGGGCATCAATTGCTTGAAAAAATTCCCTATAAACTATAGCTCTATTCTCATCCGTTTCGTACATATTTTTAATTTTATGTTTTTTTCAAGAAATTTCTACTTCTTGAAAAATAATAGAGAAGAGGGAGGACATTTTGAACAATTATTGTAAATTTCAATTAAGTTATCTTATTCTTAAATTACAAATATTAGATTAAGATAAATAGGTGATTGTAATTTAATTAATTTTCTAATAATAAAACATAATAAAACAATTTAACATTTCTGAGCATTCTCTTCATTTTCAATTTCTAACCCGATGTTGCATCTCCCTGATTTTGTAATTAATAGCGATTTCAGTGCCAATTTTAAAAATTCGAGTATACCATTCACAAGATTTTTGTTCGTTGAAGTTTTTTTTGAGTAGTGCACGTTCCTAACATATGTAACATTTTTAAGAAAAATGCAGTCAAAGTTTTGGAACGAAATTTGAAACTTAAATATTTTTTATGTTTGGATCACAAAGTTAAATACAGGATGCGGCTATTTTTAAGTCTAAAAAAGCTTACTTTAAAGTAAATGTAATCTTCTTTCTAATGAGCATGAAATATGTAGATGGAAGGAATTGGCGAAGTTTATAAAGCAGTCCTGAATGCCATACTCGATCAAAGGCCTGTTCAACATCTAGAAAGACACCCGTGCAATACATCTTGCGCTCCAATGCAGATGATATAACATCCACCACACGATGGCACTGCTGGGTTGTGGAGTGAAACTGACGAAATCCAAACTGATGGTCAGGAATAATGTGATTGGAATCGAGGAAGGGATAAAGGCGTTTCAAAAGGAGCTTTTCAAGGATTTTTCCCATGATAGGTAGGAGAGAGATAGGTCTGTATGAGGAAGGATTTTCTGGTGGTTTTTTAGGTTTTGGAATCATTTTAATAATTGATAATTTCCAGGAATCGGGAAAATATGTAGTACGGAGGATAGCGTTATAAATATAAGTTAGGAGTAATACTGCTTTCTTTGGAAGACATTTGAGGATTCTTGAGGTAATAAGGTCATGTCCAGGAGCTTTGTTGGAGGGCAATCTACGGATTATGGATATTATATCTGATGGGTGGAAGGCTTTAGGGGGAAGGGTCATTTGGAGAGGAATAGTCAGTTCTGCTTCAATACGTTCTACATGGTTAGGATTTAGGATGTCAGGATGAGGTTTAAAAGTGTTATGTAATTGTTCACCAAATACCTGCGTTTTTTGAATCAGATTTGGTCCAGGTTTGAGCTGGAGTGAGGAGAGGATGATTGAAGGTTTTGAATTTTAAAAGTTTTTTGGTCGTCGTGGTCCATAATGATTTGTCGGAAACAGATAGTTGTTCAGTTTGTTTCTGTAAATTTTCAAATTTTAGTTTTTTAAGTTCTGTTTTAAGTTTGTTGGTTAATTTGGTATAATTGGTTTTGTCAGATGGGTATCGAGTTCTATGCCATTTGGCTCTAGCTCGTCGTTTTTCGACTAGTAAGACCCGAATATATTGAGGTAAGACCATGCCTTCTGAGCGTATTATTCTATTTTTTAAGGTATTTTCTGCTATGCTGGTTTGTATTGATTTAGTAAGGTGTTCTATTGCCGTGTCTATTTGTTGAGATGTTTTTAGAGGAGTTTTTAAGTCTATATGGTTTTCTAAAGTCGACCGGAATTTGTCCCAGTCTACTCGTCCAGTTATTAAGGATGGAGGAGAAGGTTTGATAATAGGAGTAGAATGTAATGTAAGCAAAACTGGGCTATGATCAGAGGAAAGGTCATCTAAGGAATCTATTGTAGTTTGGGAAGTAGGTATTTGAGAGGTGACGAATATGTCGAGAATATCTGGGCGTTTTTTAAGGGATGTAGGCCAGTAGGTAGGATTGTTAGGTGAAAGGATAGGGTAATTGTTTAAGGATGATACACGGGAAAGTACACTACCTCGGGAATTGGATGTTCTACAGCCCCATCGCTGGTGTTTAGCGTTGTAATCCCCACCTGCAATGAAGCGCCGCCCAAAGGATTGGAATAAGGAAAGCAGAATATTATGGGAAAGGCTATTTCCTGGAGGACAATATACAGCTGAAAGAGTAAGGTTAAATGGAAGAGAGGATAGGATCAGTGCGGTAGACTGAATGGTGTCAGTTGGAGAGGAAGGAATCAGGGTGTGGGTTAGTGATCTATGGATTAGGATACAAGTACCACCATGGGCTGTTTTGTCGGGGTGGTCAGATCTGTAAGTGATATAGTCTTTGATGTGGAAATAAGAAGTAGGCGTCAAGTGGGTCTCGGTAATTAGGGCAACGTGAATGTTATTGTCGTGTAAGAATATGTCTAGTTCATTTCTGTGATTGAGCAAACCATTTGCGTTCCATAAAAGAACTGCCAAGGAGTTTTGGATCATCGAGGAACAGTAGACGTGATTTCTGTCAGGGCTCTTGTGAGAAGGGTAATTAAAGGTCTGATGGTTTCTTGGAGTTCACGGAGGAAGGAGGAGAGAATCGATGAAATATCACCAAAACCTTGGGAGGAAATAGGATAGGATACGGATATTTGAGGCGGAAGGTTAAACTGTCTTGACGACGGTAACTGGAATGGGATTTGGCTTGGATTTTGTTGAGGTGTGATTTGCTCATAAGTTTGTAGTGGAGTCTTGGTCTGTTGGTTTACTTGTTGTGGAGTCTGTTGGGTTGTTGATGGGGAAAAGTTGGTTATTTTAGGAGGTCGGGGTGGAAGGGAGGATTGAGACGCCTGATTCTGTGGCCGTCGATTTCTTCGTTCAACCGTCGTGAATTCATGAGTTGGTTGATGAAGTTGAGATGACACCGCTGCTGAGGTTGATGGCTGGGGTTCTGCAAGTTGAACGGCTGGAGTGATGGGTTGTTGATTCAGAGGTTGTTGGGCTTTTGATGTTGACAGTGGAGGAAAGTGTCTAGAAAAATTGTTGACTGAAATATTCTGTTGATTCTGGATGGAAGTGACTATTGTTTCGGATGTTTCAGGAACAGGATTTCTATTTGTGGTGGAGTTGGAGGCTCTTTGCTTCTGCCTGTATTTGTATACCTGGCAGCCCTTATAGTTGCAGGGTGACTCTCACCACAGAGGACACACAAGGCTGGCGTATCTCTTGTTTTTAAGCATGTTGCTGTTAAATGTGGCCCTGCACATTTAACACATCTTGCCTGACGATTACAATACGTTTTTCGTGTGGCCTAAGTTTTGACATCTAGTACATTGTACAATCTCTTTTTTAACTCGAGGTGCTTCAAATTTTACCACGGAGTACACCAGTCTTTTGATGTTGAAAACCTCCACATTGTTATCTGCTGGCTCCAGATCCACAAAGAACAATGGGAGTGGGCGTTTTTCAGTGCGGTGGAGTACGTTGGATACATGCCTGACGCTATGGCCTAGCTGCTCCAGGTCTCTTTTGATGAAATCAGGAGGCACTGATTGGTGAAGTCCCCGAAGTACTACTCTGTAGGCCTTGTCTTCTTTTAATTGATAGCAATGGAACTCGAAAAACATAAAATTAAAAATATGTATGAAACGGATAAGAAAGGAGCAATAGTTTATGGGGAAGTTTTTGTTGCAAATGATGTCCAGAATCGCCTCCCGAACTTACTGCAGTCTTATGCTGAACACCATATATATTGATAATATAACTACTAGCTATATTTTTAATTAGACGCTATGTTACAATCGGATTTAATATTGAAACATGTAGTAATTCTTTAAAAAATAAATTACATGCGCAAAGCGCTAACATAACTATTTACTATCTAACATAAACCAATTACTATCTCCTTAACCAACTATATAATACTTATTTAAATAATTTAGAAATGATGCAACAACTATTCAACCGCAATTAAAATAGAAAAAATATCATTTTCAAACGTTGCTTGGTATTTATACGATATGGCCAATGTCCATAACAACCCGAAAAGTAAAAAAATATACATTTAATTTTAATACCAAATAATACGGAATCGCAAAAACCGAATTCTCTTATAGTTTCCTAAAGTATGTTTACAGATATAATTTAATTTAATAACAGTCTGTTTAGACTTTTCGTTTTTCATTAAAATCAATATTTATTGATATCATGATGTTTTCTTGAGCCTAACTAACACTAACTCAGGTTGATTTATAAGCAAATTTGTAATCTATTTAAATTATAGAAGAGTTAGAGTTATTAAACAATACGTTTGTTTGCGTAAAAATGATCTGAAAAAACGTTGGTTTATCTCCTATAAAATCTCGTTTTGCTAATACGAAATCTAGAAAACTTCAAATGTTCCAGCATAAACTTGAGCATCGAAAGATCTGCCCTACTTTCTGATACTTAATATTCTGGTAAGGAGAGGTGGGGAGCATTCTTCATGAACTTTATGTGAAACGACGAACCCTCTTGTAGTTTCCTGGAGTTTGGTTACAGACTAAATTTAAATAACATTCTGTTTAGACTTTCCGTTCTCATTGAATATGTGGTATATTTTATTTAGAATCGGTGCTAAGATTTTACCATAAACCATTATCTAATAATAATAATAATAATAATAAAATAAAAACAAATAATTTTATCAGTCATATGTTTAGGGCAGTTTTGGCATTAATCGGTTACTTTTTTTAAGATATAAGTTAAATCCCTAACATCCCCTTTCCCAAAATCATCCAAAAAATACAATTTCTTTCTTTACAAAAGTAAACTTTTAACAATGTTTGATTAATATATTAATACAATAAATTGCCAAAGAATCGTTTATATGAAGTTACACTTGTAAGTGGTCACCTAAGCACGGACTCTGGGCATTTTGCCCCCTTGCCCTCCCCCCCCCTTTCAGCGGCCCTGGACCCTTTCACATACTAGAAAAAATGATCAATATAATAATAATAATAATAATTATTATTATTATTAGTTAGATAGTAGTTATACCGCCCTCAATTTGTAAACAGGAGCTACCCCAGAAATTGTTACTGACGCCACCTTGACTGATTCCTGGAAAAATAAAGCCCTGCACGGAAGATTTTATCATTCTCTAACGGACGAAGGAGTGAATATCGAAGCATCCCTAACTTGGATAAAAATATGGCAACATCTTACCGGAAACCGAGGGATTTCTTTTAGCTATCCAGGATCAAGTTATCGCAACAAAAGCATACAGGAAGCACACCTGTGGGGAGACCATAGATGATCAGTGTCGCCTTTGCAAAAGTGCCGTAGAATCGATCCAGCATGTAACTTCTGGATGCAAAGTACTGGCTGTTAAGGAATATCTTCAAAGGCATAACAATGTAGCCAAGGTTGTGCACCAAGCTATGGCCCTCAAGTTGAAGCTGTTGGATAAAAGCTGTCCCTACTATCATTATCATCCACAAGCCATAATTTCGGAAAAAGGGATAAAGATCGGATAGGGCGGATATAGTGATCATAAACAAAGTAGGGAAATCAGCGTTTATCATTGAAATTGGTGTGCCATCGGATGACAATATGTTCCGAGTTTTAGCTGAGAAGAAGAGGAAATACCAGGAGTTGGCAGAAGAACTCAAGCAACTATATAGACTGGAAAAGTGCAGTGTCTTGCCATTAATTATATCTTGTAATGGGCTGGTTCCAAAAGACACAATTTGTTCTATAGAGAAGTTGGAGCTGGCAAAAAAAGTGCTGAAAAAAATGCTACAAGCGGCATTGCTAGGAACTACAACAATAGTTCGGAAGTTTTAAACTCCAAATAAACATTGATGGTTGACCATGTTTGGTCCTCAGAATGTTTGCTACCACTAGGTGTGAAAAAACAAATAAAAATAATAATAATAATAATAATAATAATTGCCTTTTATTATATCCATAACTCAACCTTAAATTCAAATAAATACAATAAAAAATAAAAATTTAACATATTTACAAATAAGTCCACAATTATAACATATTTACAAACAAAATTCTTCTGTTAGTTTGAACTCAATCAATATCGATCAATATATAAAATACTAAATTCATGTTGAAACGTATGCTGTTAACTTCTGTTTCACATTTTTATATTTTATTAGACAAAATGTCAATATAACACTCTAATAAACACAATCCCAACAAAAACTGTAGAAATGGATGTTTACATGTGAGGCATTAGGAAAGAGCAATCCATAAATG
This sequence comes from Euschistus heros, assembly GCA_003667255.2. Lineage (NCBI taxonomy): Eukaryota > Metazoa > Arthropoda > Insecta > Hemiptera > Pentatomidae > Euschistus > Euschistus heros. The sequence continues at coordinate 122,113 of RCWM02000008.1, read as the reverse complement.
TGAAACTCGAATCAAATCGTCTTAATCGATCTCATAGTGCTTTGCAGGCAGAGCCAATTTTTTAGAGCTTAAAATCGATACAGATACTGTATCGACAGCTAAGGTGATCTGAAATTTCGAAATTTAGTAAATCAAGGTAAATATATTTTAACCATAATTATTACTTTTAATTTAAATTCGTTATTGATTAAATTCATTTCAAAAACAGAAGAGAGGAGCAAATTGGCATGTATAATAATAATTCGGTAATCCTTGAAACAGTAATAACTGTTTCATTAGGTTTATCTTCAGAATTCCAAAAGCCTCCCACACATCACATCTGTATACAGAGTTAAAATTGCTTTATCCTTCATCCCGCAGAAATTACTTCGCAGCTTCCTTCCTGTACCAAACCATTAATTCTCAGAATCCCTCCTACATTTATAACATCTTCTAGTTCAGATCCTCGGTCTCCTCTCGCACTACAAGATCTCGCTCCTCAGACCTGTATATTTATTCCCATAAAAGTACATCATTTTACCATTCCTTCATTTCCCTTGCAACTTCCTTATGGAATTTACTACCCTATAATATCCGTAACGCTCAATCTCTGTCCACATTTAATTCCCTTCTATTTCAATACCTCCTTTTCCTCCAGAATGATACTGATTAGCAAAACCTTATTTAAAAAGCATTCAGTAGATATATAGGTTTTTATTTTCACCTTCAATAATTGGTTTTCATAATTTTTATTTCATCCGTGTCTGTTTTTTATTTGTAAAATTGTAAATAGTTAACCAGATTGTTAATTTATTTTATTTCATCTTTATATTTATTTCTGTACATTATATTATTCTTAGGGGACATCTTCCCAGAATAAAGTTTATTTTCTATTCTTTTCTAATCCTAATCTTAATTTTAATCCACTATACTTACCTTCAATCATTTTAGTTTTTATGAATTGCTTATACCTAAACGATTTCTTATTATAGCATTTCGGCTCAAAATAATCTTTATAATCAATAAGTGACCATTAATTATTCTACCCACTTAACTAATTGCTTCCGCCCATTAAAATATTAGCAATAAAAAATATGAGTGATCCTTCATAAATCTCATTTCGCTGCCTTCGAAGGATCCAAAGAAAGGACTTTGAATAATGAATAATTAGGAAGGTTTAATGGTTCTTGACTGGGTCCGAAGTGCCCTTCAAACAAAACCCATTCCACTTAATAATTAGGTCGCTGGTGAATTGTTATTGGGTTTTCCCTAGTTATCTTAGCTTTCGTTATTTCCATTGTCTCATATTAGGCTTCCAGCTCAGAAATTCCCTTTCTCTGCTTTTCATTTTAATTTTTACAAGATCGAGCGAGACAACTTACTGATTAATAATCTTGAAGGTACACATTCACGATACCAAAATAAATGGCATGCGGTAGTCTCCTCTGGGGGAGGGGGTGCATAATCGAAAATAAAGCCGTATTTTAATCAAAACAAATAAAGTTTCCTAGCATCTATAGTTTCCTTTAATTAATACATGTTGTAGTAATTTATTGCCAAATTTTCATTCCATAAATGTCATGCACTTAGAAATGAAAATAAAATTCCATTAAGATACAAAATGTTATCAAAACGAGATAGAAAATCAAATAAGTGGATTAGATCAAGGACTGACCTCCCAGATATTATGGAGTGCATCGAAGGAAGTGGACCTGGACCGGACATGTCATCAGGAGGAATGCTATAACATGGACCAGGCAGCTTATGGATTGGTATCCAAGAGAGCACGCAAGGAAGAGAGAACGTCCACCGACAGGCTGGGACAAGGAGACGAAGAAGAGCTGCGGAGAGGCAGCCCAGAAGAGAGTAGCAATGCATAGGAGAGAATGGTAACGGATGAGACAGCTACATAATTTAGTGTGGTTGCAAGAGTAATAGAAACACAAGAACTTAAATCCTCAACTGAAAGTTTAAAATAAAAAGTTTTTGCATGTTTTATTATAGTTTATGAACAATTAAAGGTTATTATTATTACTATAATTATACCAGAGATTACCCGAAGAAAGATAAAAATGAGATGATTGAGATATCTGCTTCGTTAAAATTTAGTAAATATTATGTCAGGAGTGAGTACCGGTAAGTAACACAACAAGCTCCCTCAGTTTCATATCTCAAGCAGATCATATCTGCTTCTTGTCACAGGATAAGTGACAGATGAGAATTTAAAAATAAAAGAGAAAAAAAAATCGTAAAAAATCATAAAATTTGAACAACTGAATTGAATATTTGAAAAAAAAAATGAGTATGTTTTAGATATTATTGTGATATTTTAGGAAAAATGTTAAAGACATAAGAACTCATTATGAGAACTTTGTTAAAAGCACCAAACATTTTTTGGTAACTTTCCTGTATTTTTTTGAAATATATTTTTGGTAGAATTTTTGCCGCTGGGGTCTTTTTGAAAAAAAAAGTAAATCGTCGATTTTGTATTTTTAAAATTGTTTATAATCCTACTACCATCCTCAATTTTTAATATTATAGAAATTGAGACCAATAGGTAATACAATAAGTACCAATCACTAGAAAAAGTATCAAAAGAAAATATCTGGACAGAATTATATAAAGAATATCCCTTCTTAGCACTTCTCCTGTTTTTATTCTTTTATTGCCTTAATGACTTTTTTGTAGTGGTTCAAAGATCATTTATAAAATATTATTGAGCTTTACAAAAATATCGTGCCAAGAATCTTTGAATTAAATTATGGGAAGAAAATAAGGTAAATAATAAATTGAAAACTTTAAAAAGCATTAAAACAATATTTCAAAGTTATAGCAAGTTTTGGCTGGATTCGCCATACATATAGCTGTCTTATATACAATTAGAAAAGCCTCATCGAAATATATTTCTTGCAAGAGTCAGTTAAAAATCAGATATATTCTCGAGGAATGCCTACTAAATGAAACGTAATTTCAGCAGGAATGGCCGCAAAGAAAACTCTCGTTGAAACCAGAAGATAGCAAAACCAACATAGATAAAATCATTACATTTCTATAACAATATAATTTCTTTAAAATAATTTGATAAACCAAAAAAAAACTATAGACGCATAATGTGAACATGACACCATAGACGTTGATTGTTCAAAAACATTCTACCAAGCTACCTATAAAATATTATCCCGCTTATTTTAGTTTATTTAATTAAATAAATCAATGATGTATTAATACGAAAATTATTCGATTCTTATTAGGATTAATACACGGTACCGGTGCAAAAATATCTCGATGGTTCTCGATTCTCTGTACCAACTTCCGTTTAAAAAAAAAATAGACATGATAAAAAATAATCTATAAAAGCAAAAAGTAATAAAGAAAAAATTATTCAAACAATGAATAAGAAAACCTCATACAGCATTTATTATCAACAACATATGAAATATAAGTCAATTACAATTTAGACAATGTACAAAAAAAAAATTCTAGGATAAAAAGAATCCCCTAAGAATAACCAAAAGTATAATAAAATGTTAGTAATGTTTTCCTAAATTTATTTTGTTAGTACTATAGCTGTGGCAGCTTAAAATCATTATCCTTTTTTTTTTTTTTTTTTTTTTTTTTTTTCCAATTACAAATAAATATCTTCGACATTGAATCGGTGAGAACAGAAACAATATAAGCCAGGATTTTAAAATTTTTCATGAGAGAGAAAAAGTATATAACCTCCAAATTTTCAAACAATAAAACAATTTTTTTCCTCTGCTATAAAGTGCATTTATGTTGCCAGTCGTACCAAAATTATATAGTTTCCATAGTAATTGGGCTTAGCAAATTTTAGAATTTAATGCGGACTTACGCTGTTGGTATTTTTTGTGACATGTCGTTTCTAAACTCACTAATTTAATCACAGTAAGATTAGTTTAATACAACTCTTTTAAATTCTATACTAATCAGTGTTAATCTAGTACTAGAAAAAAATGTCTATCATTAAAAATGGAAAATATATATATAATTTTTTTTTTTTTTTATTGTCATTACGGTACGTGGTGTTAAAGCTAGGGATATAGATCGGTTCCTAGAAATCGACTTTGGGCCATCCGCGATATCGATTCTTTTCTCAAGAATTGGTGAAATCGTGTATCAAAACATCTCTAATATATGATGATAAATCATCTAGTATTTTGTGCTTGTCGTTTTTGTAAGATTCAAATTTACTTAGCTGCTTATTCCGTATGATTTTTCAGATCTAATCAAGGTAAATCCACCTTAAACCACATTAGTTATTAACTTCATGTCTTTATATGATCCAACCACCCAAATAACAATAAAAAACAACATGAAACAAAAAGTTGTGGTAAACTCGTGATTAGAAAAAATAAAAACAAAATATCATAAAATATTTTTGTGCTCGATTTTTAAACTCTGTAGTATTTCCTAAGCTATTGAAGCAAAGGTTTTAGCAAACGATGAAAATTATCGAATTATTAAATCTTTAATTTTGTTTAAAAAAAATAAAAATATTATTTTAGTTATTTCATGATCTACTGTCGCGTTCTAGTTTTCTACTCATTTCCTAATTTCTTTGTAAATAGAAGTCTGAGGCAGTCCTGACATCAAAGGCTTAAAGGAGTCCCTAAAAATACATGGCAGAGTTCGTTAAGAGATGTCTCATGTACCGACAACTTTCTTTAAATCTACCCTCTATGCTTCTTTTAAAAGTAAAAATATATTCCGGGGTCAAATGTGTATATGTATATGTTTTTTTATATTAATAGGCTTATGGCTATTTACAATTAATGTTTCATCTAGTATTACGAAACACATCAACATCATATTATAAATATCTGCATACAGTTTAATAAAATTGGTCCAGCAATACGGTAGTTTCTTTTTTATATATTAATCAGTGATAAATTTGTTTTTTTTAAACTTTTATCAACAGAAATTTACAACTGTTTTAAAACAAATTCATGCAGTATATAAGTGGATTACAATGAAAAAAAAAATGACATGCTGAAAACGTGTAGAGGAACCACCAAATTACTACCATTGGGTACCATTTAATGAAATATTTACAAAAGTAAAAGATTCCGATGCCATCCTCTTTTCAGACGCTTTGGAAAATTGTCAGGAATGGATTGGGAAGCAAGTTGTACAACAAGTGGATTTGGATGAACAGTAACTTTATTATGAAAGGAAAGGTATCTTTTTCGTGCCAAATTAGCGACATATAAGATATTAAGGTCATTGTGGATCAGTTAATTTGTGACAAAGTAAGGAGCAGCTAGGATTTCTCGAAGGATTTTGGATTGGAGTGATTAGATGCGAGAAGAATTCGATGGTTTGGAGGATCCCCATAACTCTATATCCTAAGTACAAATAGGTCTGATAATCGTCATATGGATGAGTTTTTTGTAGTGATTCGGTAGATTTGAACGTTTGTCAAGTAGGTGTTGTATTAGTCGAAATCGACGTGCAGCTTCTTGTGTTTTTAATCTTGTTTGAAGGTTCCAGGTAAGTCTCTTGTTCAGATAAAATCCAAGGTATCTTATCTGTTCTACATTATTTAATGGTATTCCATTAAAGGATACAGGAGGACAGGATGAGGTAGGTTTTCGACGTTAGAGGTTATTTGCTGCTGGAATTTATCATAACTCTCCAGTTATGACACCGTTCTTCGAGGGAAATGATATGTGACTGGAGTGTTTTGGAAGCAGCAAATGGATCATCATTGACTGATAACACGTTTGTGTCATCAGCATAGGTTGTGAGAATAGTATTAGGATAAGTGGGGATATCAGCTGTATATACATTATAAAGGATGGGACCGAGGATAGTGATAAAGGTACAAACAAAATGCAAATTGTATATTATAATGCAATAGAAAATTTATAAGTTGAATACAGAGACTGAATAAAAAATAAATCAAAGTGTGTATGCTTAGTATAATTATATACTATCTAATTATATACTTCCAGTATGTATGCTGGAATTGTAAACTTGTTTTTCCGGTCTGCATTTCCAAATAAGTCTAAACATAAAAGGAGAGGAGAATAAGGAGAAATATATCTTGTTGAATGAATATTCCATTTAATTGAATTTCATTTTTCAATGAAACAGGTATTTACCTGAAATCTGACATCGTCACTTCTCACTATTATACTCTTTTTGAATTTGGAAAATGGAGTGAATACAGCAAAAAAAAAAAAAATCTTAATAGTTGCTATTTTAAATCATTTTTATTTTGTTTACTTATTGAATATTTTGATCACTTCTGTAAAAAAAAGAAATGAGATTTAGGCTTAAATGGATACATTCTGTGTTCTTAGTCTTTATCCCAACAGATCTTGCTTCTTGAAATATCTCCGGAAAAAGTTATCCGAATTCGAAGGTTAACTTATCATTCGATTAAGCAGTAATTCCTTTAAGTTTTTAAACGGTCGTATTTTAAAAATTCAAGTCGCGCGAGCGATGCCTACGGATAACTTTTAGAAAATTCTATTGTTTACCTTTCTATCGCTTTTTTTTACGTCATAGCTTCTTAACGGAATGGGCTAGAATTTTCAATGGGATACCGTTTTAAAGAGAATGAACCAGGGCTCATTTCGGTTTCTTCATAATTTAGCTAATGGTTTCATTTTGTGAAAAAAAATAATCCAAAGTGTCAAACAAGTGATTTCCTACTTCGTATTAAAAGATTTTAAAAAGTAAAAGCTAGATGTATACTATGTTAAACGAAATGTAGCAGGATTTTTCATGTTTAAAACGGTATGTCTATGGCAATAAGGAAAAATAACGGACGAAGGTGTCAAAAGTCGTGAATGTCGTATTACTGTATTGTTATCCACTCCTAAGATTTGTTTTAAGATTCAAGTCTCTAGCTCGCCGGAAAGATAGTAAACATATCTAAATCTAGATAGCTTTTTTTTTTTTTGTATAACAATTTATTGAAATTTACAACTGTACGAAATTTATACATCAAGTAAATGTGCTGTTAACTATTACAATAACGTGCCAAAACATTAAAAGAACTACTCATCAGTAGCTTTTTAATAAAAATTCTACACTAGAAGGTCTCTGGGCCATCTTCTTTTCAGACCCCTCGGAGGATTAACAGGAATGGTGTGGGAAGAAAGTAGAAAAATTTCGGTATTTGAGTGGTTATGGAGCTAACTATAAAAGGATAGATATCTGGTTAGGGCTAAATCAGCAATATATGGAACATTAAGGTCTTTATGCCTAAGTTTATTGGTGACAAGGTAAGGTGCATTGAGGATTTTTCGAAGGATTTTGAATTATAAGGACTGTCTAATCACAGTCATGTATATTAGTCTTTGTCTACTAAATGTTGAAGTAATCTTTAACGACGGGCAGTTTCTTGTCTTTTAAGTCTTGTATGTGGATTCCAAGTAAAACGTTTGTCCAAGTGGAGTCCTAGGTAGCGGATCTGTTCAACAGGGATTAGTGGATTATAAATCTAGATAGTAAATCTTAATCTATTTGTAAAGTTACGGTGCGGTACAGTACTTAACACGATTTTGCTTTTTTTACCATATCCTAAAATGTTCCCAACAGGCCAAAAGAAGTTTATACTTCAAAATTTGATACTATAAAGGCATCTATAGATATTTTCGTTACAGCGCGTTGTAACCGTTGCAACGATATATACGAAAATGCATTTGGTGCAGCTACCGGATGCTTTGTTCAAAGAGAAGATTTCTGAGAAACTTAGAATATGAAAATTAACAGCTTACATGCTTTTCTTAAAGGATCGGTTTAATCTGAAGAACACATGAAACATCTTTCTTTTTATTTACTTTCTAACGAAATATAAAAGCCTATATATAATCTATATAGATTTTTCTTTTATTGCGCTGATAATATTAGCTTAAAAATAATTCATACGTTGCTGGTTTGTTGAAAATAAAATTCAATTTAAATATTAACAAGGTTGGAAAAGAAACAATTCCATAATGTGATCACTGACCGAGTAAGGCAGAAAATTACTTCACCAACAAAAGTTTACAAAAGGTTACGTGGATTTTCCATTAAATTCAAAACAATGGAACAACGTGTAGAGCTTGAACATACACAACTTTACCCAAAAAAAGTTGGTTTTAATTAACATCCAATGTTTATCGCTTTTTAATGAGTTCCGTAGCCTTTGCTGTTCAAATCGTGGAGTAATGGCTAATCTGAATATCTTTGTAGCTTCTGGTGTAAAATGAATTAATTTGAATATTTGATTTTTTTATATACACCTATAAATACCAATAGAAATTCTATTTTTATATATTAAAGTATTTTTAGTATAGACAAATATTGCAAATTCCCGACTAAAGAAATATAAATTTAAATAAAAGAAATAATTAACTAGAATACAACTATAAAATTATAATACAATTAAAAAAATTATACTAAAATAGATAAATAAAAACATTTGGAATATTCTTACTTACGAGAAGAGGACACAGCCTCTCACGGATTTTTTTGGCAATGTTTTTGAAGTTACTGCTGTTCTGACTAATGTGCTCAAGAACCCGAAAAAATAAATAAATAGCATTAAATTAATTTATTTTATATCTCAAGTTTAAAAAATGATGTCGACTGATTTCAAATTTAACGTTTTTTTTCGAATTCCCATTTCAAATCCGACGTTGGATTTTGTGTAAAAACTCTATAAAGGTAGTTAGCTTAAAGACCTAGTATTTTTTTTAGAATTTAATTAAACTAAACTAAAATCTATGATATGGTATTTTAAATATATTTAAAATTTTCCATAGATTTACAATAAAAAATTCTATAAAATTTTTAAATTCAAGATATAAAACAAATTAATTTAATGCAATTTCATTTTTTTTCTCGGCTTCTAGGCCCTATTAGTCGGTACGGTAAAATACGTGTCTATTGTTTGACAAGAAACCATAAAAAAAAAAAAAAAAATTGCCAACAAGATCCGTGAGATATTGAATGTGTCATCCCCTTGTTAGTTGCAGTATTTACATTCTCAAATAGCTCCCTACCCCTACTCCTTTACGCTAGATGAGGGATGAGGGGCCTAATAGTAACAAGATATTCTATGTAGTAACTAATACGTGTAATGAATTATTATTGAAATTCTGCCAAGAACCGCATATGAAGAGAATATGCCTCTCTTTTGGACAATATGTTATATGAATAACAAAGAATCCAATTAAATTTAAATCCTATCACACAATATATAAAATATAGGCAAGCATCTTGGGAAACACCGAACCAATGATGTCCCTCCACTTTTGGGAGGACATGCCCTACCCAAGAGTTCCCATCGCTGTTCTTTTAGCTGCGTCACTAGTGATAACATTTAGTGGAGGCTTAGAGAGAGACATATGATACATTCACTCAGAGCATGAATAAGAAAACGTTGCTAGATCTACAATAAAATAAATAGTTATAATATGTCTCGGGGCCAACGGCAAATTGCCGTTTTGATCTGCGAGGTGGTTTACAAGGATGTGTAGAATTGAACAATGAATGAGTCAGAAGGTTGGGATCGTTAGAAACATTTTGATGGAATTTTAAACATTTGATGGATATGAGGGCTGGGACAAAAGCTATATTGATATAATTGTGTAGGGTTTTGTTAGAGACATAATATGGAGCATTTACAGTCATACGTTTGATATTCCATGGTTTTGCTGTCCCCTAGCACGGAAAGGTTTCATAATAGTCTTGCATATGAAAAGGTTGTTATCAATTAAAAGGTGAAATGTCCTATTTAGTAGTATATATAAATGACTTCATAGTCTGTTTAGTTTTTGCCTTTTGAGCCTAGTGGTTGTCTTTTGTTAAGGTAGAGTCCATGATACTATGATTGAGAAAATATTTTTTAGAACAACTTTGTATATTTGAATATTTTTTTTTGAACAACAGTTCAAATCAGGGAGCTAAGACATCGTCCAAGGATTGAATTCCACTGGACTTAGTAAAGGATTAAGTTAACAATTGAACTGGATCTAGGCGCCATTGATCCCATATCCCATTACTGCTGCTCCTAAATCCCGAGATCTTTGTTAATAGATAATTAGATAGTATATATATTGCATAATACTTACATAATAAATACTCAAATGTTGATAAAGCTGACACACTGACACCTAACTTTCTGCTCGATTGATCATGACGAAAATTTTATTTTATTTAAGTCAAAGAGCTTACTAGTCTCTGGGTTAAGATTTAATGGATAAAATTGAAGAAGATTTGTTGGATCTATCAATCACTGTGTCAGCTATGGGTAGTGTAATACCAATAGTAAATTAAGTCAATAGTAAACTTATATTATTATAAGGAATCACATTACTAAAGACATCACACGATTTACATGCTTTGTCACGTAATATTTAAAAAATTCCCATTGTTGCAGATCCAAGCAGATCGACTTCAGCCTACCACAGATGCGAAAGACTGAGTCCCTTGACGATATAATGCCGGACGAGGATGATGAGGAGGATTGTAAGAAAAGGCAGGAACAACGGTCAAGCGGGGCTCAGCAGAGATCCAACTCTTTCAGTAAGTATCTCAGTAGAAATAATATCCGATGGTTGTAAAGAATAAATTAAAAAAACAAAAAACAAAATTCATTTCAATAAGCAGATAATATTTCGAACGGAGGATTCAGATTTTAGGATGTAAGGTTACAGTATTTGAATAGAACTAGGGAAAATCCTATAAAGGTTGAGACGTGGAATTTCAAACGAGGCAAGAACGAATGATTGGGACTTAGTAGGACCAAGGATTTGCGAAAGAGAGCGGTTCCTTGTATCACGGATCGATATGTTGCGTTCTAGAAAGCAAGGAATGGAGAAAAGGAACTGAAGGTTCAAGTTTCATGAATACAGAGAGATTTATTATTCAAGAATAATAGTATTGCTAGGGTGGGGATTAAAGCCGTTTTAACTTAGTATAATGGCCATTATACGAGATAAAAATGCACCTAAGGACCTGCTATGAATCTTAAACTATATTATCAATGGTGAACTTCATGATTATTTATGCCTAATTCTAATAATTTATTTTATACAGCTAAAGTTTTCCACTCACTCATTTTTTTAATTTTTTTGTAAAGTGACATATCAGGTACGAGGAAGATCTTTACTTAACACTAAATCTTCCTTGCCATTAATTTTCTTAAAGATATTACGAAAGTAGATCTCTAATACACCTTCATTTCAGTCTCCTTCTTTGAGTGTTTTTAGCAATAAATGTACTGGTCATTGCGTCTAATATTGGGTTACTGAATTCTAGTGAATTTAGGTAGAATCATTATTATTGATATAACTTTTGGTATACGTAAGTCAGTAGGTAAAGTTGGATTTTCAAATTACCAAGGAGCTTGGATGATTGGTTTAAGAGTTTTTGGTTGAAAAATCTGCAGTATTTGAATAGGTGTAATTTTTATTTTTTTTGTAATAAAAAATCAGAGTAACATAAGACTAAACTTGTTTTATTTAATATTAGTCCAGTCAACAAACATATTGTAGACTGCAAGGAATATGCGATAATTTTTGACTTCATAGCTTCGTTAGGAGTAGTTAGAAGGTAAACATAATAAATTTCTCAACCTCTGAGGACTGAGCTTACGGTGGGGGAAGAGAGGAGCAGGTCATATTTTTAGGTTTTTCGATTATATCTCGGAATCGGTGGACTAAACTAACAGTAGAAAACTTGAAAACAATTTATTAGAAAATTGAGTCATAAAACCAATAGAAAAAACGAAAAGGTTCCAAAGTTTAATAAGTTCTGGGAAAAAGTGAACTCTGCAAATTAAGTTACATTTGTTAATTTTTTTTTTTTTTTTCAACACATTTCTAATTTTACTGAACATTAAAAGGAATTTGTAAAGGAAAACAAATTATAACTGGTTGTTAACGTAGGAAGTGGGGTCACCTGTGGTGTAGTGGTTAGCATAGCAACCTACTAAACCCAAGATCGCGGGTTCGCAGCCCGGCAGATGACCTTAGGATTTTTTAAAGGGAGTCAAAAATCCTTAGCTATGCCTTCTTTCGGAAGGGACGTAAAATGGGGGTCCCGAGCCTGTGCGATGTCAGGTACTCGTTAAAGATCCCTATCCTAATTATACCTGGATAGGCAAAATTTAGGACTCCCACCGTAGCATCGTCAAATTAGCCCTAGCGCAGCATAAAGTATAATTTTTGACTTCATAGCTTCGTTAGGAGTAGTTAGAAGGTAAACATAATAAATTTCTCAACCTCTGACTGCTGACCCATCAAATATCGTATCGTCTCTCAATGGTAATAAGACCTCTGCCTCCTATCTTGGGTCATCTGGTATCGTAACGCGTCCTGAAGAAAAACCTACCTTATCGCATTCGCTATCTTTACCGCAACAGATTAGTCCCTCGTCTAAACAGTTATTTATTTACTTTAAGATAGACAAATCAAACAGTAAAAGAGAACCTGACTTATTGGCTCTGTTTGATCCCGGTTCCTCAACATCTTATGTTGGACCGGAGGGAACAGAGATTTTGATGCGAATGGGATACATGATTGAGCTAATACCAGAGTTTACGATTTTTGTCGCTAATGGAAGCTCAAGTACAGTTAGAGAAAGATTTTATGTACCTATCATCATAGGAGACCGGTCATTTGAGGTAACTCTTTACATTCTTCCTTCTCTTCCATTTAAGTTTTTATTTGGATTGGAATTTTTGGTTAAGGCGAGTTTCTGCACGAATTTGCAAAAGGCAGTTTTGGTGGTTAAAGATGCAGTTGGTTCCCAATTGGTGGTTTAGTCTTTTCTGTATCGATTTTCGAAAACACGTATAACTCATAAAAATAGTTAATCAGGTCACTTCTAAAGATTCCTATCGATTTTCCCCTTCTATGCCTAATATGACCTCCCTCTTGGATGGACTTCGACAAGCAAAGTACCTTTCCAAAATTTGATCTCAAACAGGCGTTTTTTCTTACAAGTTCCGCTAGCCGACGAAAGTAGTAGAGACATTACTGCGTTTGTAGTCCCTGGAAGAGGATTATTTAGGTTCAAAGTAATGCCTTTTGGATTAACCAACTCTCCGGCGACCTTCCAGAGATTAGCTGATACAGTCTTTGGACCTGAACTTTATCCATACGTTGTCGTTTTCTTAGATGATATTCTGGTGTGTACCCCGTCTCTGCAATTGCATTTGGAAATGCTTAAAGAAGGCTTACGGTGGGGGAAGAGAGGAGCAGGTCATATTTTTAGGTTTTTCGATTATATCTCGGAATCGGTGGGCTCTAGAAACGTTTAACGGTTTTCGAGCTATACGATATTGAAAATCGGTAGTTATCGAAAAAAGAATGTTTTACCTCACTTTATGTCAAAAATTTGCTTAAAGTGCCTGAAACGTTTATGTGAAATTAAAGTTAATTTAATGCTTTACAACTTTGATTCCGACACAATTTCAAAGAAACGATCCTGGTAGGCATTAGAAGCAAACGCTTAACAATAAGTGAGGTAAATTTTTTTTTTTTTTCGAAAATTATCGATTTTCAATAACGTTTATTTCGAAAACCGTTGGAAGTTCGGCAAATATGTATAGAATTAATTTTATAGGAAATTTAATTAGCTTTAATTTTGAACTGTATTATATTTTCCTAGAGTCCACTTTTTTTGAGATATAATCGAAAAATCCAAAAGTGGGATCCTCTCCCCTTCCTCTACAACCGTAAACTCACCCCACAGGGGCGGGTACTTTTTGAATGTTTACCTTCCAACTACTCCTAACAAAGATATGAAGTCAAAAATTATCTCACATTTCATGCCCTCTACTTTTCTCATTGACTGGACTGTATGTTAAAGTAGCAAGTTTCTGTTTTATTTTTTAAAATGAGTTGTCGTCTGAGTAGTGGTACATTAGTTTTAGTTTTTGGTTTTTGGTTTCAAGCCATTCTCCTATCAAACGTCAAACAACAGTAATTTCCTTGGCCAGTGTTTGGCAATGGTGTATAATCAATACTAACTGTGGAAAAAGTTTCATGTAGCATAATAAAATTCTTAGCCTTCCTCACAATTCGGAATCGACAACCTCAAACCCTAATGATGTTGAGAATTGAAACTGCTGTATACCTGATGTACTGAAGAGGTCAAATGCTATGATAAGACTAGGAAGAATCAATTTCTTCCATAGTGTGAAATTTTCGGCCACTTATCTACTTATACGGATAAAATAACATTAAAGCTACGTACACACGGGATAGAGAACTAGCTTATAGTCTTTGCTATAGTATATAAGTTTACATGAGCTCTAGTATAGAAAGCTTTACGCAATATTTTACTGTCCTATAGTTGAACTGTACACTATACATAAATATTACTATAAGTATAGGTGGATCACTCGAGGAGGAAAAAAAAACTAGTCTTGTGTCCTATCTCAATTTTTGATTGAAATGTTTGCGAGGGAAAAGATTGCCGCTTGTCTTGTAGTTATACAAAAAATAGTAAAGGCAAGAAGAAAGAAAAGATCTGTCCGGACAAAACATGGGACGAATGAAAAGTATTTAATTCTGAAGAATATTTGTTGTATGAACTTTTTACAGAGGATGAAAATTGCTGTCGGGGTTTTGTTCGAACTGCTGCTGAGAACTTTAACTATTTATTGGAAAAAGTTGAGACACTAATCAAAAAACCCGATACAAATATGAGACAAACTGTATCAAGTTTCTTTTTAATGTCACCTACACTATTTGTTTTTGTTTTGTTTTTTTCGCTTGTGCAACTTCTGAGAATGCTGCTTTAATTTATACCTTATTTTGGTAATACTTTAGGTTGAAATTCCATAATATTACATTTTTTTCTAATAAAATACCAAGTCTCATCTCCCTTCTAAACTACCTTCTCTTCGTTTTTTTTTTTTTTTTTTTTTTTTTTTTTTTAAAGCTTTTTTGGTATCATGAATTAATTGTTGTTGAATAGCTAAAGAATCCAAGAATTCATTACGATTACCGAGAACAAAGGCGCATCGCATGTAGTGGTGGGGGAAATGCCGCAAATTTGAGGTTATTTTGCTACTTATCGAGATTTGAAATTAGTATAACTTTTGACTCGGAGAAGCTACGAAGTTCGTTTATAGTTTTATATCGGGATAGTTTTGTCAAAATCCATCGAAAAACGAGCGTATAGTTTAATAAAGGAATATTTTTGAGCTATACAAAACGGCCACACTACTCAGAACTAACACTGATTTTGTTTGTTTATTTCGTTTAACGTCACTTTATGCTGCAATGGCTAATCGGACCTAGCTACGGTGGGAGTCCTAAATTTTGCCTATCCAGGTATAATTAGGATAGGGATCTTTAACGAGTACCTGACATCGCACAGGCTCGGGACCCCCATTTTACGTCCCTTCCGAAGGACGGCATAGCTAAGGATTTTTTACTCCCTTTAAAAAATCCTAAGGTCATATGCCGGGCTGCGAACCCGCGATCTTGGGTTTAGTAGGTTGCTATGCTAACCATTACACCACAGGTGATCCCGTACATTGAGTTTGTATCCCGTGTGTACGTAGATTTAGTAGGGGAAAAAAAATTAAAATATCAGTATACACACACAAGGAACCAGTACTTTTTTTTTATATTTATCTACTGTACAATACTAACAGTACTATCGATATAGTTTATCTCGTATACAATACTTGAAAAATCACTAAAATGTTTTACTGATTTTTGTCCCCAGAGAAGACATATATAATTTTTACGGATAGCTATGTGTATGCGGCTACTGTTGGGTCTTGTGGATTAAATATTGCTAGATAGACTTTTTTTTAAAAAAATAATAATTTATAATATGAATAACATATTTATAAAGCAAACCCAGATGAAGCTCTGGACAGAAGTGCTTACGGAGGAAAGGTGAAAGCGTGGAAAGTACAACCGAGTAACGGAAGGACTTGGTCTGAAGATAGGAAGAAAGAACATAGAGAGAATATGTGGATCATTTGTGTAGGTCGTAAGGATAGAGGAACCACGAGAGCTTCACGTGATCTATCTTAGGTAAAAATCGTGCCTAATAATAATAATAACATATTGATATTTAAAAAAATTATCAAAATTTGAATGGTGCCTTCTATAGGTATTTAACATAGCTTTAAAACTATTTATTTTCAGCCTTTATAATTATAAACATAATTACTGTAGGGGCGGGTTCTTGATCATTAAATAGCAATAATTAAGTGTTTAAAAGATCAAAGCAGAATAATAAGCGTAAAAAATAAAATTCAGAAATAAAATTAATTCTGTGAATAAAATTGACTAATTACTGTCAATATTTCTTTTAACTGTTGTGTGGGTTTAAAAGGGTGTATAAACAAGGAAAAGTCGTTTCGTAAATTTTCACAAGGCGGTTTTCAAACTTTAGAACTTCTTGGAGTATGGCTTTCAGCTAACTTAACTTTAGTTAGTTTATCGTATACACTAAACAAGTCATTATGTTAATTTTTGTAAAGCCATTTCAAATTATGTTCTATACCATAATTAGTAATATAAGATTTAAATTTATTACTTAGCTTAGGGGAGTGAAATTTAAAAGGTTTTCCAAATCGAAAATTAGACTAATATAATGCAGCTAAAATATTGAATAAACAACAAACTCAGAAAACTCCCTTGTCGAAGAAATTAGTACTTTCACAAAAGAAGACACACACACCCTCTTTTCCGTTTAAATTTAATTTTCCATTAAAAAAAAAAAAAAAAATTCAAAGGTTTCTTAAGTTCCTATTTAAGTTTCTTGTAACAACGAAGTTCTTTCCTCATGCCGTGATTAATGTTTCCTTTGATATTGTTGATATATAAATTTTATTCTTTAAGGTTCCTTGGAATTAAAACTATCGAGTGCCTGCTGTATTGAAAATTTAACTTGAACTTGGAACTAATGGAACATAATCACTTTTAACCCTGACTGGTCAATTGAATGAAAAGGACCCAGGTGGATTGGTCCATTGAAAGAACTTCTGTTCAATGGAACTAGAATTAAATAAGGAACTAGAACAGAAAGCTGCTTTGTCACAAATAGAATCATTCGATCGTTAGGAAATTTCGGTAACAGTTGATTTACTTGAAAATGAATTGATTATAATTTTGTATTAGTTATTATAGGTGAAGTGAATAAAATAATAATGAATTAGGTAAAGTTAATGCTATTTAACAAGAAACTACAGCAAAAATCATAACAAATATTTAAACTTTCTCAACCCCCAATTCATTACAAAAGACATAATTAAATGACTGTGATTAGACCTATTTGAACGTTCGCTGTTGAGCTTTGGAGCTTTACTGAACCGTCCAATTCATCTCGAATTCAATCCTTACAATCCAAAATCCTTGAGAAATCATAAATGCCCCTTACTTTGTCACCAATAAACTTCTCCATAAAGACCTTACTATTTATTGGATAACTATCTATTGGTGGCACTAATAAAAGTTCTATCAATGAAGTACTATATCAGAAGGTCTCGAGTCCATATTTTTTTCAGGCACCCTGAAGGGTTATCTGGAATAGAACGTGAAGTAAGATGGAAACTAATGGATTTGAATGGTTTTGAAGTTTACTATTAAAGGATAGGTATCTGTTTTGGGCTAAATCTGCAAGACATTGTACATCAAGGTATTTATTGGTATGTTTATATCTGGCATAATAAGGAGCATTAAGAATTGTTCAAAAGATTTTGGATTGGATACCGTATGTCCTAATAGTTGTCGTCGTTTCTTAACATTTTGGTCTTGTAATATATAATGCAAAACTCCAAACTAAGAATAAATTGTATTATTAATTGCAATTTTTTCAAGTTACGACATGAGAATGTTTTATTTTGTAGCTAAAAAATTAAAAGAGACAGAACAGTCCCTTACTTAAAGTTTTCTGAATTAAAAGTTAAATCAAGGCCGTTATTAGACCTATTTGGACATACGGAGTTGAGCTATGGGCTCCATTGAACCATCCAATTCTTCTTGTATCCAATCCTTCGAAAAAATCCTTAATGCTCCTGACTTTGTCACAAATAAACTTATCCATAAAGACCTTAATGTTGCAAATGTTGCTGAGTTAGCCCAAATCAGATACCTATACTTTCATAGTAAGCTCCATAGCTACTCAAATCCATTAGTTTCTCAACTTGCTTCCCACTCCATTCCTGATAATCCTTCGAGGCGTCTGAAAAGTAGATCTAGGGATCTAGTTCTAGAGTGTAGAATGGAAAACGATGGCCGAGCAAGTTGTGACGAGGGCCTCAGCGCGCTCGGTATACAAGGTCGTGGATTCGAATCCCTTCTAGGTGGGTTAAGATTTATTTTGTAGTGGGCTCACGAAATGAATCTAGACCTGGGATAGAGTAGTTTGGTAACCTGTAGTGTAACCCGTCATTTCTGCCCTTGTTGGAGTACATAAGGACGTAATCCCACCATTACCCCCAAAAAATTGACATTTACCAGCAGCTAATTATGTAGTTCCGTTAAACGTATAAATAATACTTATAAATAAATATTTTAACAAACAAAAAAAAAAAATAGTACAATATAATATTGTTTCTTTTTTGAAAAGGTGCATTGCCAAACCACGTACCCATCAGTTTGTTTTTTCACAAAACACATAAATACTTAAATAAACATAAATCCTAGGCAGGATTTACTTTATAATATCATTTGTTTTAAAATTTTATAAAAATTATTTTTTTCATTAAAAAATCATAGCAATATTACGAATGTTCAACATGTTTACCGTAAGGCTTGAACTGGGACTCGAACCTTATTCCTTGAGCCCTCAAGCTTTGGAGTCTTAGATGAGTCAGGGAAGCTCGCGCCATCAGGGCCTTCCGGCAAAGTTCTATCCAAAAGGAGAGGCAAGCAAGCCGCACGAAGCTGCAAGTGGTTCCCAGTCTAGTTGGGAAACTCTTGCGCCTTTTTGTGCAACCTTGGTATTTACCGTTTTTTTAAGGGCGTCTTGCAGTCCGAACTGCATTAAAAACCACTGAAATTTTTATCTTCAAAATAACGACGAACCCAGCACTTTTGTTTCCTTTTATGCTAATTTAAAATTTTCATATAAGCAGCAACATCAGTAGCGTATAAGATTTTTCTCGATAGAGGCACGCAAATTGCGTGTCAACAGTATGGGGCATGCATCAGGACACATGAAACTCATGCACCTTGTTGCATGCGCAGCCGCACACAAAGTTGCATGGGACATGGCACGAAAAAAGGCATCGTCTACAGGCACCTTTCGTGTAACTTATGACAACAGCTATGGCAATAGTGTAATTGATTTGTTATTTCATGAAAACTTTTAACTTCCTCATTTTTTATACTGTAAATATTTTTTTTGTAAATTTATTTGGTCGAACTATAGAATCCACTTTTCTTGATTTTTTCAAGCCCGATAACATGTTTTATTTTTTAAGCGGTCTTTTTAGCTATTCGGCAGATTATTTTATTCTCTCCTTAATTCTAATAAAGTGTTTTTCTTCATTATAAATTTACGATTTCGGTAGTACAGATGAGAATCAAATTATTTCGCATCACTTTCATTGTGGGGAGTGTATTAAATAAAGGGAAGGAAAATGACATCGAAGACATCTCTTAAGATAACACTGTGCTATCATTTTGTCGTACCTCAAATACACAAGTATTTGTTTATTCCTAGAAATTATTTTTATTGTTCACCTTTTTGGCAAGATTCAATTAAATAAATAAATCATAAGCTTATATATCCTTAAAAGTAAAAAATATACATAAAGTTTAATGAACGAAAAAAAAATCTTTTTGTTCCAAACCTTTTCAGTACGATAGTGTTGACCTACAGGCACACAGTGGGAAGAAACAATGTTTTTTCTGGACATCGCATTTTGAGCCTCTAAAAATTATTACATAAAAATCTGCAAATCAGTCAGTTTACCGTTATGTGAGTAATACGTGTTGTATGTCTTTTTCGTTGATCGGACTTTTTAAATATTTAAATAGATAACGGTTTGTCGAAATTTAAATGAAAAAAAAATAACCTGTTATAATTAATTAACCCCGACATTCCGCGGTAATTAAGTAAGTGATGATTTAAAAAAAAAAAAGTTGACTATGGCTTTAAGCTATCAAAAAATGTACCTGGATTCAGAATGATGGTCAGTTGCTGCCTATATGTTTTTATGGCTATTGTTGTCATTTGTTAACAACAAACTACTATACAATAACTAAGACTATTTTAGATCACGTTGGTAACATGGAGCGGAACGAATAAACTGTCTATAATTTTACCTGCTCCTAATTATATATACTTTTTTTTTTCTTCTAATTAATCTCTTTTTTATTCATATATATATATATATATTTTTTTTTTTCTCTTTATTCTATTCATCAATTAGCGTATAAATTCATTTGATGATTACTGCTTGAATTTCATCTTAACTCAATTATTTTAAATATAATTTAAATTATTTTAGTATTATTCTGAAAATATTTTATGTATTATTATAAAAATAGTTTGTAAAAATATTTATTTAAATATGCGTTATGTCGAGAAATATATGCATCAGAGCGCGTAGAAATATATGCCCCTATATATAGGCGCCTATTACCATTACTGCAATGTGAAAAAACTTGAGAAAATAAAATAACTAAGACTAAACATTTTGAAATTAATAAAATATAATTCTAAATTAAAAATTACAAATATTGTTTTGTTTTTCATAACTGGAAAAGGTACAAAATAAAAATAAAGGTTGATGGTTTAATAAGGTCGAATTACAACATTAGAAGTATATAAACTATGCCTAACCACGGATTAATTCGGCCATATTCGGAAAATAATGGAACGTATTTATCTCATTAAATACCTAAGGTGAAAGTCTATGAAGTCAATTTTTTGGACAAATTTGGATGTTTTCTTCAACACGCAATAATGTACTCGAAACGCCCTGAAAGTTACTCCAAATGTCATTGTTTTATAAGATCCTAATTCTTTCTAATGCTAAAACCATCACTACCAATTTTTTTTTTAGCTTGAATAGACTAGTACGAACTAGAAAGTAATTTGTTATTTGAGATTATGAGATATAATTATTAGTGAAATTAAAAAAGTTACAGGAGCAATCATAATCACTAGATACGATTTCGTTCATTTTTATGTCAATTTTCATTAACTTTTTATTTGAAACACAGCAGTTCCACAATGTATTTCTGAAACATTCTCACATTTTCTTTTTCTAAGAGGTTAAAAGATGGTGCAAAGTGTTCGGAGATTGAAATAAATTAGTTTTAATTTTTCGTACATGTCTGGAAATTTGGGTCATTCGTTCCACCCAAAAACCAACTAACACGTTCATAATTAACTTATTTGTGGAAGAAACCTTAATATATCGAATAGTTGATAATGATGTTTGCCGGATTGTTGTCGTAGTTTCGCACTACACTTTAATATTTTACTAACGAACACAGACCTGACACGGAGCAGCTGATAACGTTCGACCGAGAGTTGATTAACAGCCCGCGCAATGACGGGCAGCGATCAACCCTTTTCAAAAGCAATCTGCATTTTAACAGCTTCCACACAATTTCCCACTCATCATTAGCGGGGGCATCAGATATTACAGCCGCGTATCAGGCGATGTCATCGTTAATGCCTCCCACCCCTTCATCGCCCCGCCTTCCTAATTCACAACATGACGGTCATTATGTGTTCCGTTATACCTACGCTCTTTGGTTGGGAAATTACGCTTTTCGCGGAGAAAGGGTTGCGCCTGTAGATTATCAGCGGCATTGGTGGTGAAAGACATTTAAGGGAATAGAATGGAATCCACTTAACGTCGTTCAGAACTCGTATAAAGCTGAGAGTAACGTATTTCCCTCTTCATCAAAAAGCAAATGGAGCTGCAATTTCCACTGACGTTTCGTTCCTCTTTAAAAAAGATTACATTATTAATTCTTTGTTTTTTTTTTAACACATTAATAATATGGTTATTATTATTTTATTTGTTTATGGATTAAAACTAAATAGGAAAAAACAGTGTCCGTTTCAACAATGAAAAGATTTAATAAATTAATAAGGACAACAATGCCCACATATCAATAGCCTTTTTATTTTTTTTTATCTATTTATATTTTTCTGGTCGCTCATAAACTAAAAAAAAAACAGAAGATCTATTATCCTATAGTATAGTAATATGAATGATAATTTTCGATTACCTTATTCTACCTATAGTATTGGAAGGGGAGTGAAGGTTATGATGCTGTGGAATAATGTTCAAGCTCTTAAGATTCTGAAGAATATTTTTTTTTTTTTTTTTTTTTTTTTTTGCAATAGTTAATTATTTTCAAAAACATTGAAAAGGAAAATGAGGGTTTGGATCTTTTGCCTCTCTAGGTATTCTAAGATCTCAGCTATAGTTCTGGTTTCTCTGTAGACTGAAGGTCTTCTTCCGCTTGATGAGTGAAGAGGAAGGTAACCTTCGATCCTGGCAGATATGATTATCGTGTTTTGCAGAAAGGGTTAAACGGGAATAGAGAGTTTGCTTTTAAGGACGAAAAAATCTTTAGATCCTAGCAGATCTGAAACTAGTGGCCTTCAGTGTGTTTGGGTTTAATCTAAAATCTATAAAACTTTTATAGATTTTATAGTGTCGAGATCTCGTTGATCTATATCCAAGTGGAACTATAATAGATGATTAATTCATAGGGAGGTAACTCCTAAGCTAGGGGCAATATTCAGTTTTAATTTTCATATTATCGTTAAGTCCTTTTCTACCTAGAGCACTAAAAAATTTATCAAAACTACGGTTGCTTATGTTTGTCCATTTTAAGCGTCCATTGTTACATACAGCCAGCAATTTCCCAGCCATATCCTCGACCTCACTCTGATACAATCCCTTGGGATGGCTGTTTGAGAATAAGACCACCATTTCAACTTCCGCAAAATTATGTGGCATTCACTGAGCCATGCAAATGCAGATTTAAATTATATCCTGTAATTAAATAAAAAAAGAAGAAAAAATTAGCGTGTATATCCCTTTTTAAGTGTGAAGGATTCGCCTGCAAAAACTTACCATGTACGATATTATACAACGACTCGATAGAAAAAATACTGCAATGATAGCAATTATCCAAACTCTATTAGCAATTTTCAAGCAAGAAAGATACAAGAGAGAGTTTAGTGTTTAAAACTTGCTCTAGTTGAATAATTTCTGGTTGCCTACGGATTTGTTTATTTTTAAGGGGAGTATTAGGCAACTATGGAATTCACCTTATTCTTGGTTAGTAAAACAAATTTTAGATATATAATAAACAACAATAATTTAAACGAAAAATAGTTTTAAAAAAAAAAAGACCCTGTAGAGCACTTCCTGCTTATAAAAAACGAGTGTTTAAAAAAAATTAAATAAAATGACATGAAGATTTCTTAAAAACCAATACAGTGGTTATTCAGATATATATTTTTTAAATTTTATATATATATATATATATATATATATATATATATATATATATATATATATATATTTTTCATTCTTGTTACTTTAAATAACTGCATTGAGATATTAATCTCCACTCACCCGTTATAAGGGTGAATTTCATCTGAAGGCCTACGCACTCTATAAATCAAGGAAGGCCGAAACGAGGGAGTCTCTCGGAATGTCGAAATTAATTCCCCAGGCCACCACGAAATAATTACAGCCCGGCAGGCCTATATCGAAGTCCTTCTGGAATGAGCTCAGATCTCTCAGCCTTCGGCCGCCAAATTGGATCACCTGTGGAATTAATTTTTAAGCCCTTTGGAGATTTCGTATTATTAGATCACAAATGATTCAAGAATTTATTATTGAACTTACAATACATTCATAGCAATCCAGAGAAACATTTTTTTTCTTTTTTCAATTTGCTGCAATTTATATAAAACTTAGCACACATATTTAATGTTTCGGATGTAGCTCTACCAAAAAATGTTTCAATTATCTCTCAGCTGTGGCTCCCGTTGTAAGTTGAGGTCACTGCAGAGAGTTAAATTGGTATTTTTTTTTTTTTATCAATTTATTGAAATTTACAACGGTCAAATTTATCAAATAAATGAAACTTGAAAAGAACTACTCATCAGTACACTTCAATAAAAATATACATAAATGATCTCACAAGTTAAGTTATTGCTATTATTGCCCATACCCAAAATTTAGACAATAACAAATTCCTAATCAAATTATATTAACCTCCAAAAAAAATAAATAAATAAATAAATAAAAAATAGAAAAAATAAAAATAAAAATAAATAAATAGTTAAATAAAATAAATAAATACAAAAAAAAAAATAATAAAAAAGAACATTAAATTTTGTCATATAATCCAATTTGCTTGATAAATTTCATCGTACTACAAATGTATTGTTTGTATATCAGTTCTGCAGTAAATCAGAACCTGCCTCCAAAGCACGGTAAATAAATTAGCTTCTTGGTCACAAAGAACAGGCTTCAAGTTTTCGACCGACAAGTCTCGTTGTGTGCATTTCAACCGCAAAAGAAACCCCGATATTCCACCTCAAATAGTTCTAAATAACAATCCTTTGGTTTACACCAATGTTATCCGATTCTTGGGTCTCCATCTAGATAGTAAACTGACCTGGTCCATTCACATAGAACAGCTGAAAACGAAGACTAAAAGCAGACTGAGGATACTGAAAAAATTAGGGAACACAACATGGGGATCGGACAGGAAAACCATGCTCCGTATTTATGAGGCATTAATACTTAGCAAAATTGATTACGCCAGCTTCATCTATGCCTCCGCAAGTAAAACCAAAATTAAAAGGCTGGATTCAGTCCACCATGCCGGCATACGCCTTTCCACCGGAGCATTCAGAACAAGCCCAGCACTCAGTCTTAATATCGAAGCGGGAGTCCTACCCCTCTCTTATCGCCGCCAGAAGCAAGGGGCCAAGTATATAACAAAAATTTATACACAACCAGATAATCCGGCATATCTTTCAATTTTTAATCAAGACACTGCCTATAAATATGAAAGATCGAAAAATTCCTCTCTTCCATTTTGGTACAGGATGAGATGGTTTATATCAAAAGTAATGAAACATCAGTCTCTATCGATAAGAAGAAACCTACCTCCATGGACATTATCACCTCCTCATGTTAACGTTAAAATGCTAAAAGTTTCAAAAACAAAAAAAATGTTCTCCTCAAGAAGTCATTCAAACATTTCTCTCTGAAGTAGATAATTACAAAAGTAGCAAAATTATATACACCGATGGTTCAAAAACAAATGATTCAACATCTTGTGCAGTTTGGGACAACAGCAGAGCGCTGAAGTATAAGCTGGATGGTGTCTGCGGTATTTTCACAGCTGAACTGACGGCGATATTAAAAGCGCTTCACCTTGCTCAAACATTTGAAGAACAGTCGATAATTATCTGCTCTGACTCCTTGAGTGCGATTAAAAGCCTGTTTAAAATTTTTTTCGGACAACCCTTTAATCCAAGAAATCAATTTTATTATAAATCAGATAAGTAAATCATCAAAAAAAAACTAACCTTTTCTGGATCCCCAGCCATTCCGGTATACCCGGAAATGAAGAAGTGGATGGAGCAGCTAGAGAGAAGTCCACCAATTAGAAACTATTACACCCACTTTCTTGTCCGCGGCAGACATGTTCCGACCACTCCACATGAAGATTTTGGATGACTGGCAGAGTGCATGGTCTGCATCAGAAAATAATAAATTGAACAAAAACAGACCGAACATCGGTGGCTGGGCCTCTTCCTCAAGACATTGCAGAAGGGAGGAGGTGATAATCACACGGCTAAGAATTGGACACTGTCGTTTAACACATGACTACTGATGGCAAAGACAGATCCCCCTCAGTGTCAACTCTGCAGAGTTGCCCTAACAGTGAGGCATATCTTTGAGGAGTGCCCTCAGTACAGGAGAGATATGGATAAGTATGGTGTGCCTCGTCAGCTCTGTATGGTCTGGATTTGAGCGGTTATGGAGCTTACTATGAAAGTAGAGGTATCTGGTTTGGGCTAACTCAGTAACATATGGAACATTTGTGAAGACCTTTATAGATAAGTTTATTAGTGACAGAGTAAGGAGAATTTAGGATTTTTCGAAGGATTTTGAATACCAGATGAATTGGATGGTTTTGTGTAGCCCCAAAAATCAACTCCCTACGCCCAAATAGTTCTAATCACACTTGTCAGTTTTACATAGTGGCGACGGTATTTAAATAGGGAAAATCAGTAAATTATAGATAGAGAAATCCAGGAGCTATTATTTTCCCCAGACACGGAGAAATTGAGTTTAGTAATAAATTATCGAATTAAAAAAAAAAATTACAATATAAAAAAATAAATAAATCCGGTAATACCTTTTATCTTGCTGCTGGAAAAAAACCGGCAATAATCTATTGATTTTCTATTGCTTTTTGCTGTTATTGGTAAACCCTGTAGCTGGTGCCAACAGCCGTTTATCATCAAGTTAGGCTGACCTATTTCCCTGAGGCTCGGAATAAGCAGAAGGAATGCAATGATTCGCCCTCTCCGGCCAATTTGTCAACGTCACCCTGTCGCAGAAACATGTCCTACGTCCTATCGTGAAAAAAACCCTTATTAGGGATAGCACGATTTATTACTTAACTAGCGCCTCCTACTGAATGCGAGCTATTCCAAGTTTTCGAATCTTCTTAATTCAACAGATAAGTTCAAGCAATGGGTGAAATATTATTTCAAATAATATCGTCGGTCGTTTACTCTACAGGCGAACAGCTCAATGCCTTTGTTATTCATCGACAATAAAACAGAATTTTTAGGAAACATTAAAGTAGCATCTTTTATTTAATACTGATATTACCAATATTATACGACATCTCACAATACTCTCTCCTTGAGAGTAGTTGCACTCTAGGAACTAGAAATTTTCAATAGTAATGATTAGCTTTTTATATGGAAAATTGACATTAACAAATACTTTATTTTTTGAAGTTTTAACTTCTTTTGGTCCGCTAAGCACTCTTTGGGATGGGTAAAAATAACAGGAGTGGGGACCAAGCGATGCAGTAGGACACTGTTCGACGACTTTTGACGTCCTCGTCTCCTCTTTCTCTAATAAGTCATAGATGTAACGAGCTACGATTGTCATTAGCATACCATTTTAGACAGGAAGAACATTGCTACATTTTGTTAGAGCATAATATAGATCTAGCACTTTTATTTTATCAAATATTTTTATGCGAAGTCGGAAATCACCTCTGTGGAACTTTAGATTAATTTTTTTGCACAAACTGAAACCACTACCTAAATTGTGGAGAGGCTGAAATGAGGTTTTTTTTTTAATACGACCGCTTTCAAACTTAAAGGGTTAATGCTTGATAGAAAGACAAGTCAACCTTCAAAGTCGGTATACTATTTTCGCAGATATTTTAAAAAGCAAGATCTGTTAGGATCAGGCATTTGTATATGGACACCGAATTTATCCTACCTTTTAAGCCTAGCAACTTTTTTTTTTTTTTTTTTTTTTTTTTTTTTTGATAGAACTAATCATGATATTCAAAAAGTAAGCAAAATAAGAATAACTTAAAATGCAGCTTACTTGATTTTTTGTTGCTGAATTCACACCATTTTTGAATTGAATATATTTAAAAAAAAATGATAGTAGAGAAAAGTGACGATCGTCCGAAGATCATGTATTTCAGTGTTGAGATATTTTGTCCCAGGAACACACTGATTTTATCCTTATTGGCCATAAGGCCTAATTAACTTCTATTTTTAGTTTTAAAAACGATAGTTCTAAGTTTTTTCAGAGTCACAGTTTCAATTTTTAAAGTGTCAACATTTTCCTAATTCTTCTGTTCTTTTGCCTTTAGATTTATTTTGGAATGTAGTTTACACTTCCAGCGTGTGGTCCTAAACACACCCACAGTACTTTTTTTTTATATACATTTTCTTTACCTGTATTTTATATGTTACCTTTAAATAAGGTTAAGCTCCATAATCACTTAAATCCGTTAGTTTCTAACTTGCTTCCCACTCCATTCCTGATAATCCTCCGAGGCGTCTGAAATGAAGATAGCCTAGAGACCTTCTAGTGTAGAAGTTTTAATAAAGTGCTACTGATGAGTAGTTCTTTTCATGTTTTAACATGTTATTATAATCGTTGTCAATACATTTACTTGATGCATATATTTTGTACAGTTGTAAATTTCAATAAATGTATATTAAAAAAAAAAAGTCTTTCTGAAAGATCAAAAAAAATTAATTAATAAAAATATTTAAATTTCAGTTATCTCTTGACTTTAAAACAGTTATTTTTCTTTCTTGCGTATTTTTATTCTTTTTTTTTTTTTTTTTGTAAGTTTTATTTTACAACTAGTTTAACTGTTGCTGAAACCCTTTTTTTTCAGCTTCTTGAGTCCATTGCCCGAAACCAAATAATGTGTATAGTTTTTTTTTGTCGATGTAGAATTACCAATGGAAGAAATGGTCAAAATAGGCATCGGACATTCCGGAAGGCCCCTTGGTAGGGAGTAAAGTTGTCATTGTACGATATCTCCGATATCGTTCTCCCTATATTTAAACAAATTTGTTTCAGTCACTAAAACCTATCATCAACTGCTATCAATCGATTCAATCGTACCTCCGTTGTTTATTCATATAATTACGTAAATTACAAAGTTATCACCGATTTTTTCTATAATATTTTTTTTTTTTTTAAGGTAGCTACGGAGCTTTGGGAGGACTCAACCCAGCCCTATACCGTAACCCGGGAGAACTGGAAGAAGAATTGCACTACCCTGAAGGACACCTCGGCCGACTCTGGTTCTACCTCCGCTACGAAGCCGGATGCGAGAAGTTACTTATCACTTTACTCAAGATTAAGAACCTACCAAGCAGAACTGTCGGCACCGCCAATGCTTGTGACCCCATTGTCAGGTAATTCATCCATTATACATAGTCAATTCGAAACGAGTAACAAAAATACATCCATATTTATACTCTGAGACCCATAGTATAGTGGTATCTATGTTTTTTAAGAGATGATTTAAAATTTTTAATCTTTACCTAACCACTTAAATAAAAACCTCTGACTGGGAAACGCAATATATAATGGCTATCTGTAATCTACTGCTTATATATCTATTGTTTCTCATTAAGAAACTTGTTGGCAAATTTTTAATCTGAGCAGCACCAACAAAGGTATAGATTTGTGTCAAAAATCACCTGCACTTAAAATAGGGTTTCATCGTGACTTTTTTCATTCAAACCTATATAGCTCCTAAACAGTAGTGACAAATGTTTTATATTAAAAATATTCTCCATTGAATTTCTGACAAGGGAATCATCGTCAAATTTTTGAGTATGAATAAAACATTAAACATTTTAAGGGTGAAAAAAACATTACAAAACAACAGACCCCCAGCCAGAAGACATACCCATTCCGAAATTATGTAAACAAAAACATATTTCGAAAATTGATTTAATACCCACCTACAAAGACCAACAGATAACATGAGACGTTGTTTTATCTATTTCTCTGAAACAATTTCTAGTTTTACTGAACAGTTGTTTGTGAAACTTTATGGGCACTTAACAGTAAACTAGGAGTCGTTAGGATTGTAAAGTGTTCAGAGAAAAAAAAAATCAAGATTCGCTAAGTTAGATGTATTGTTTGGTGTTTTAGTCTGCTTTGTGTCGTATTAAGGTAACACAGATAGTTATTGATATCTCAAATAGTTACGACACTGACTTAAAAATTTAAAAAAATATATATAATTTTCCAAAAATAATAAATCATAAAATTTCTTTAAAATCATACAACTCAACTGTGTAGAAATACTTTCAATTCAGCCCGTAGCTTAAATGATACCTGCAGAGTGTCAATAACTGATACTACGTTAGCTATTGTCACTATCTTGTTTGTTTTTTAAGGGCAAAAAACTGCTATGGTTATTATTTCCCATATACCCGAACTTTACATAATTACAAATTTTGAATCAAATTATATTAATCTAAAAAAAAAATAAAATAAAATATCTCTCACTATCTTGTGATATACATTCCAGGAATAATGTTTGGTGTGAACTTTCTAGTTAAGCTTGAAGTAACTAAGAAAAAATGACAGCAAATTTCATCTTATTTTAACTATTTTTTTAATAATTATAGTATGAGTATTTACGAGGGGTGTCGGTAACTGTCTGGTTTATCCTATGATTTTTAAATTGTGTAATTGTTTTATTCAATTTTAAATATGTAAAAAAAATGAAGTAATGAAAGTCATGTCAAAATAAGAATGAATCAACCTACCATAACTGTCGATATCTTTTATTCATTAACAGCTGTGGTTACGCTGGTACTTTATTTTTCTTTAAATCCGCTTGGTTACTATATGGCAGACCAGGTAAACAAATACGGTTGTCTAACTAAATCACTTTTAAGAAAAATTAAATTTGAGGTTTAACACACTATGATCCGTTTTCAAAGAGACAAAAATTATTTTCTCAAAAAATATTCCCAGATAATCGTTCCCCTCTACACTAAATTTCAAAACCAAAAAATAATTCTTATTGCCCAAAAAATAACGAGTATAACCAAACTGCTGATTGTTTATGGAAAAACACAAGGTAGGGTAAATCACTAGTTCTGGTCCATTGTTAAATGAACTTGTTAATATAAAAATAAATTTTATTGATAAAGTTTGTAAAATGATATTTGTTTACATATTTAGATTTACAAAAGTTTATTATATTGAATGTTAAATTGACAAATACACTTAAGCTTCCTTTCAAATATTTTGCTATAATTTTTTACAAAGAGTTAAAAATACCACTTATGGGCATGTTGTACAGGTTATGGTTATAGCCAAGGCTATGACAAAATAATCTTTAAACAAAGGTTTTTAATAATTTAAAAAATACTATTAATAATTGAACAACTAGAGCTGTAAAAATAATATTCCGTCAAATAAAATATTCATCCATTTTAATGTTATTATTACTAATATGTTTTTGACATTTTTACGCTATAAAATTAAGAGTATAGAAAATTAAAAAACAATATTACTATTAAAGTTTATAGAAACATTACCGTAATTTTGGTTTTGATTATTTTAATGTTAATAAACGTATAACGGTTAATTATGTAACAAATTACAGTACCGATTCGCTAGTCTCATATTATTTTTTAAACCCCTTTTTTTGTGATAAAAAACTAAAAAATATGTAGCTATGAAGTATTTTGTTAATAAATTTAATTATTTAAATTAATTGGAATCTTTAATGGTTATTTTGGCCTGTTACTAGGGTGGCAACGGAGACTGGGGTCACGTACTCCATTACGGCCTATGAGAGTTTTAAAGATGATTAAAGCCGAAACCAGCCCACCAGCCAGGTCCCTCATAGTTAAAAATATTTATAAAAGATATTACTTAATCTCCATTTAATATTATTATTTAATATAGTTAATATATTATAATATTAGTTATATTATTATTTTTTCTTTATAAAATATCACTAACCATATCTGTAAAAAAAAAAATGAAAAAAAAAATTAAATTTACCTAGGCCGAATAAAATGTCACCCGATTTTTTTTTTATGATAGATAGATAATTTTATTGCTTGTAGAGATACATCTCATAGTAAGGAGTTTGCCTAAATAACTAAATAAACTAACTAAATAACTAAATTCACAAAAATAGCTATATATATATATATATATATATATATATATATATATATATATATATACATAGACACACACATACTTACATATACATAAAGCATAACCTTCCATTATAATTGAATAAAACTAACAATGCACAGAAATATTCCTTAGTTTCATAGATACGAAATGAAAATTACAATAACCGGTTGCTATTACAGCTTTTATAAAAGTTCCTTTACCTTCATTCATTCCTTAAAAATCTTCTTGTTTTTAGTAAATTTTCAAAAAAATAAATAATGAAGTTCAGCTTTGGCATGCTATCCACTTCCAGTACAAATACCAGACAATGTATATTATAATTTGGTCCTACGATTAGATTTATATAATTATCCCTTATAATGTGGGCATACAAATATCAAATGAAATAAGTCTTCCTTCTAGTCTTGAGTGCCAAAAACGAGGTTTGCCATATAGTACTGTCATATACTTTTATAGTTAGAAATTACCATAATGACCATAATTTTATCAAACCAGATAGATCGATAAAAAATTGTCTGCCAAATTGGATGGTTTTTTGTGCACTTCAAACACATACTCAATGAAATTTAAGCAGCTTAAAAATTACTGCACTTCATTTCATTCATTCATTTAGTGGATCACAGTGCACTTCTGCAACATAGTTAGCAACGTTAAAACTACTGACCTCAACACTACCAAAATTTAACTACAGTATTTCCTTTGTTCTAAGAAGGTTTACATTATTAGTAATACAAAATGTACAGTGTTGAGGGGCAGAAACGAGGTTAGCTAAACTTTCATATACATTTACGGTTATAAATTAAAACACGTCCAGATGAAATCCATAAGATTATTTCTGCCAAATTACATATTATGGCCAATCTAAATTTCAATCCCTTGCTTTTGATATTGTGAGAAAATTCCGATTCATGGGCTTGGCGGATAATTTAATGTGTCCTCTTATTTAATAAATAATGGTAAGTGTTCAAAACAATATTCGCAAACAATAAGCTAGTAGGTGGCATAACCTTTATTATTATTGAGATTACGGTGACTTTAGCCGTGATTCTAAATGGTTCTAAAGCCGATGCAATAAAAGAATGTTTAAACTCTTTACTTACATTAAACAACTTAAATTCCAAAAAAAATATGAAAGTACATCTTGCCGGGAGAGGCTGTGAATTTCCAATTCAATTGCAAAATAATGGAAACAAATAAAGGAACTGTAAATAAAAAAATAGTTATAATAGTGAGTAAAATCAATCAATTTATTTAGATGTTTCAGATTTAGTATATATACTGTCCCATTGATCGTGCAAACGAGCAGTAATTTCACCTACAAATCTTATGCCAAAAAAAAAATTATTAATAAAAATTAAAACTCAATTAGTTAAAATTATCTAAGTGATTTACATATGAGAGTGGTTAAAGCAGCGAAAGGGTATTCGAAGAAACTACAAAGTTTTAGTTTCTAATAAAACTAAAAGTTTACTTTCCAGCAAACTTTAATAATATATGCCTTTAGTAGATGTCCGTTGACCTTATTTTAGGCTTTTTGGAGGATAACTGGCAATAGAATTGGTAGCAAGTTGATCCTTTGAAGTTTAAATTTATCTTTATTACTTTAAAACAAATTCGTTCATTCAATTTAATTCAAATAAAGTCGTCCGTATTCACCTTCCTCTAAAAGAAGGTCATCTATACGTCCACTTTAGTGGCTATGTGCTAAAGACTTAACAAGAGTGGAGGGAGTACCATTTAAAAGTGAACAAGTGACATCTATATAAAGTAATTGTATTTAATGGAGTGTACTTTAGATGAAAATTTAATTTTATAAGTTAATTTAATGAGTACATATTCTCAGAATTTATCAAGGTATTCTTGTATCAAGATTCCAAACCCTTTCATTATCAAACGGTGTTATTAAGTGGTTCCCGGCATACCTATTTCATTGTCTCCAATGAATTACTATTTCTAATAATCCCTTTTCCTATTTCTAAATGCTTTCCTCTTTCCCGAGGGTTAACAGGAACATCATATTTTTCTCTCCCTCTTTTCCCCCATCCATATTAATAACTTATCTAAATGCGTCCACTACTATGATTATTATGAATATGCTTATGATTGCCAAATTTACATATCATTTCACTCATATGAACTTTCAGCTATTGATAAATTGTAATATAATCTTAATAGGATAAGTAATTGATCCACTCCATCCTTTCCAAGCATTTTTCTAAATATGGCAATATAGTTTTCAAAAAAACTTTAGAGCCGTGTGTTATTTGATTCAAAAACGGCTCTAAAGTTTTTATCTCCTTTCCTCAAAAGATTAACAACCCCATCGATAAATTCTTCTTCTTTGTAAAGGTGTTCTTCGGGTTTCCGTCAGGTCAAACATTCTTTCCACTGTTCCCTGTCTCAACAATAACCGTCGATCAGACCTCTTCTTGCCAATTCCTCCGCTATTTCATCCTCCCCTCTCCTTATATTTCTCGGAGGGTCCGACTTTCTCACCATTTTAGGCAATCTTCCAGGAGGCATCCGACGCACATGTCCATACCATATTAACTTCTTCATAACATATTCCGTCATGATCTCCGTAATTTCCTTTTTCTTCCTTATATCTTCATTCCTTACATTATCTGCTCTCTCTAAGATAAATTTCTACTTTAAACCAATTCAGTTATATACGTGGAACAGTTTTACAAAAAATTCATTTTTATTTTTAGAAAATTAACTGTTGATTATATCGCCTTCAAATTATTTAACATAAAATCAACAATCTATAACCTTCATAATAGACTTGCTATAACATTAAAACTACTTAGAAGCTACCTTTTTTTTAAGTTATCTGAAATCTCAAAATTGTTACAGTAGGCCCCAGGGGTGGGATGCTATAATTATAAGATGGGGAACACTACGGTAGTAGACTAACAAATGCATTAAACAAAATAAAATTTTGAAAAAAAAAAATATTCAATCTCAACTATGTTCCATAAATAATGTTTGGTAATCAAAATTGAGCATTAGCAGTGTCCGTCTTTTGAGCTATTGTAGATGTATCACACCTAGAAAAAATATGCATAATTATAGAAGGCAAAACATGCCATGTAACCCTATGCTTCATATCTTACAGGTTTCTAAGATGGGGGCAAATGAGACTAACAAATGCATAAGGAGAAACCATAGTCAAATTAAAAAAAATTAGAGCTAATCATGATGTTACACTGTACCTCACTTGACCCATAGTTGACTCTGAATTACACTCTATCCTTGATAAACCAAATACCAAAATTAGTTCCTTTACTTTAATATAAGTATCTCTTACTTGCAGTGTTCTACAAGGAGCAGTTTTATCCTTAATCCTTTTTTCTGTGTTAGTGTTTTATCGAGTAGTATGTCAATGTCTATAAAACATGTTTGCGGATGTTAACAAAACTAAATACGCAATATTATAATTTTAAAAAGGGAAGAGGTATTGCGCTCTCAGTCAGCTTTCACTGCTTAGAGTGCAGCGCTGGGATCTCGATGGATCCGGTTATTCCGGCCAGAAGTGGAGAGGCAAGCATGATTCTGGTTTCCCTATGCTAAGTGTTTACATTGTATGATTGTATTTCAATTCCCTATTTTGTTTTTTATTTAATTTATTTAATTTTAGATAGTGATTGGTTTTATCTTGTCACTTATGTTCATTGTATATATTGTATGAATGGATTTTATTCAAATA
The DNA here is from genome assembly GCA_003667255.2 of Euschistus heros. Lineage (NCBI taxonomy): Eukaryota > Metazoa > Arthropoda > Insecta > Hemiptera > Pentatomidae > Euschistus > Euschistus heros. The sequence goes on along the minus strand of RCWM02000008.1, from coordinate 86,726 downwards.
ACGATACACATAGCTCTTATTGCCCCTAAGAGAGGCAGATTATAATATTTACGCCGTAAAAAAATGAAAGAAAAAGAATAAATAATTTCTGGTCAATTTTAAATTAAATGGATATACAAACAAAATTTTAAATAAATTATTATATCATGGATTTCTCTTGGATATACTTATTAATTTTTCTGCCAAAAAGTTGTACCCACTAAATTTTACTAGCTCTGTAACCTATAATTATCAAATTTTTATTGTCACAAACTCATGATTTATAAAAGGATTCTAAAGCCACCATTACTCTTTGACCACCATCACCAATGTTAACATACCAAGCCAATGACTAATGAATAATAGCTTTTATATTATTTTTCAAATCTAAATTTTTACGCATGAAATTTCATAAAATGTAGAATTATTAATGAGAAAAGTATAGTTGATTGTTAAGTATGAACAAAGATGAAGAAAAGATCCGAGAAGAAAAGAAACAACACGTTCAAGTAAAAGTACTGTAATAATGAGCCAACGTTTCGACCTGCCTTGCAGGTCTTCTTCAGGGCTAACAAACCACACAGAAAACGGTTAGAACGATGACTGGCACATTATTGTAGCATTTTTACTTTGACGTGTTGTTTATTTTGATTACATCCCTAATCATCTTCTTCTTTATTTGCAAAATTAATTATAAAGCCTAAGAAACAGAAGAAAAGCGTTTTAAAGAAAATGTGCTTTTTTTGCCTTCATATGTTTGCTCCTCTCTCTATCTCTTAGAGAACTAGCTTTTCAAAGCTTAATAGATTACTAAATTTGTTTGTTTTTCTTAAAGATTTATCTCCGGCAACCCCAGAGATACACATACTTCACATTAGTATGCAAAGTCGATGTGCTTTTCTCTAATCCAAAGTATTTTCTCGCTTTTTAAATTAATCTTATTATCCATTTCTAAAGCCTTTGTTATCTCTTCTTTCATCTTCAGTTTAATTCCGGATTTCACTCTTCTAACTCACGCTACCTCCCACTCTATCTCCATATTTGTTTCCATAAGACTACTGAATGTGACAAATCCTTCATTCGTTGAGCCACACCCTTACAGAGTTCTACTTCTATTCAGTTCGAATTCTCAACGTCCCTCTGTCTCCACATTTCTTTTTCTACATTTAAAATACGAAGAGCGATTTAACTTGAAGTCACTTCATGTTTGGTTATTCCACCTTCTTTCCTCCCACGGTCTCTTCATTCTTTCGGAATGCTTCTTCTTCCGTTCCTCCTTCCGTGATTTTAGTCCGGCATTCGTTACAATCATCAAAATTTTCTATATTGATTAGCCGCAGGTCCCTCTTCTCTCTTCAATCCTCTTCAACGATTCTCTGCCACCATTTGCTTGTTATAACATTGAATAATTTCTTTGCCAATCTGGAGCTTTCCATCCTGTAGATGTGCGTGTAAAATTTCGCTCGGCGTTTTCTGATTACATCTGTTATTATCCTGGTCTTTTAATAAAGTTGAATATATAATATATTTTTTATCATTATTTTTCATTTTCTTAATTTTTATCAGAGATCTTATAAGATCAAAACGGTTCCTGGGGATAAGGAAAGGTGAAAGAAAAAAAAATGGAGGTTTTTCAATATATGCCATTCTAAGCTCTATACACCTAATGCAATTCATAGGAAACATTTTTTTCCAAAAATGTAATTATTTTCCTATTCTTCCACAGCAACCTTAGCCTTTTCACACAAGACTCAGTTTCTGGTTGGAAGAGAGACTTCTTGGTACCCGCATATCGTCATAACGGCCCTAGAAATGTGGATAGGAGTATTGTCATGAAGAAGCCGAACACTTCCGAATTTCCCACCTTTTACATTTGGTGGCGTTTCGCAAACGGTAAAATAGGATTGTATAATAATCAAAATTACACTACAGTCCTTTCTTCAAAACCAGTCTTTTAGCGGATTCTTTTAGTAGTGACTTTTGCTTTTAGTCGAGGTATTAGTCAATTTCTTTTAAAACGGAATATGAGGACTGCTCTACTCCATCCACGCGTTCTTTAATTTACGCAGGATTGAAGTACTCTTTGCTAAATAATTTAATAACTGCTTGGAATTTAATCTTGTGATAGTGCTATTTTTTTAGAACTTCTTCAAGCTGAGTTTTGTGTGGCAATCATGGATTTGTTTGTTTATATTTAAATACTTTAGTACTTTATTTTTTCTTGAAAAAAATAAAATGTTTGGTAATTTTATTCTTAGTTTTTATATTTCTAAGTAAACTATCTAATGAAGTAAACTATCTAACGATTTATTGTGAATAACTTGGGAAGAATGATGTGATACTTATTTAAGCTTGAATAAGGTGTTAGAACTAGAATTGTTAGAATCCAATATAGATGATAATAAGGCAATAGGGTTGGTTTAGTGGTAGTTGGTAGTTTGTGGTTGACGTCATTACCCTGTGCAAGAGTAATTGATGATGTTACAAAATAAATCCTAAAATTTTATTTAAACACATATTTAAAAAAACAAAACAATAATCAAATAGTTTAAATTTGTTTACAGTAATAGATCAATTTATATCGAATTATGAGCTAACCTAAAAACGCATGGATACTTTGTTGGCATAGAAATTTTAAAGTTGAAACGATTTTATGTAAATTACAATATAGGGTCAGTTGAGGAATCCATGATTTTTTCGAATCAATACACTTAGGAGTTGATGATTTTTTTTTTTTTTTTTTTTTTTGTTATAAATTTTTAAAATATCTGCATTTTATATGTTGTTAGAACTGAAGATTGTTTAACTTTCGAATCTAGTCATATAATTAGGGCTGTGAATTATATGCAATAAAAACTGAAAAATATGCACATATATATATATATATTTCTATGTTATTTAGAAATATAAAAAAATTGCAATACATACTTATACATTTGTACAAACTCAAGTTTAAGTAACCAATTGTGTTGTAACAAGAAACGATTGGAATAAGATGATTAAAAAAAACAAAAAGTCCAGGCGAATTTAAAAAAAAAAAAAGTATGGAAAGGTCATTATGTCAGCTGGACATAAATCGGTACGAAACCAGTATTCTCTGATCTATTGGCAGTTTGTGTAACAGAAGTTTTTTGAAATTTTGATTTCTTACCTTTGTTATATTGGTTCTTTCCTGTTTTTATTGCCACTTTCCTGCTGCATTACTAAAAGCTGTGCCATAGTTGATACAACTTTATCGAAACAAACACGATATAAAACGTCCCACCGAACTTAAAAGTCTCAATAGAGGACTCAGAAACATTCTTTCCAACAAGATCTTTTGTCTTTGCCAGAGTGATTTTCGGCATTTTAGGATTACATAAATAAACAATTCACAAATGATGTGTCTAGGTAGACACTGTGTGAGAAACTGGATAGTCGAATGATGTTAGGGAGAAGGGAAATAAGAAAAAAAAACAATAATATTCCAAGTATTCGAGTGCAGCGAAAACAATGAATTAATCCAATTAAACAATTCCAAGAGAATCAAATGTGATCGAAAGTTAACATAAAGGGAAGGATCAGCACTTGTACAAATACAAGCTTATTCATTAGGCTGAGGAAAAAAGAACAGTTCAGACTATTTTTCGGATTTTATTTATATTTTATATTTCGTCTGCTCTGAAACATAAAAAAATTCAAAAGTAAAATGCTGATATGCCGGATATGTAGATAAATGTGCAATTATGTATTTATGGAAAACTTTGCAAAATAAAAATGCTGGATATGTATATAAATATGCAATTACAGTTTAAAATATGTAAAAATGTGCATTTTTGGTAAAATATGAACAAATATGCAAAATAAAAATAACTCGAATTGAGTCCAAATGCCCCCAAAACATATTCATTTTGATGATATTAGATGTTTTAGTTTGCTAGGAGAAATATGCAAATGCATATATTTCACAGCCCTACTTATAATAAAGAAAATACCGTATCCAATTTTTTGGTGAAACATTATTTTTCACCCTCAAAAAAGATGTAACAATTTGACATGCTGTAGCTTTGTTGGTGTTGTTCGGATGGGAAATTTGAAGAAATGTTGCCTACCTGAAATTAAATGGAAAATAGTTTTTCTTTGATAACATTTGTCGCTAGGACCTGTATTGGTTTGAATTAAAAAAGTCAAGTTTGAAACTCCAATTTTCTCTCCTTAACTTTGTTTATTCGAAAAATGATCAATTAGTAATTTAATTTGAATATTAATTTAAGTATTTTGATATTTTTTAATTCTAAATTGTAACGGGAAAAACAGTAGATTATTGAGAAATATTCTTGACTTTTCTAATAGTAAATAAAAATTTTAGTTAGTAGCTAATATAATTTTTTTTTTTTTATTCTTTTATTAATAGTAATTTACAACTGTATTTAAAAAAAAACACATCAAGTAAATATGCGGTATATATGAGACATAATGACATGTATAAAACTTGTAGAGGAACTACCCATTGGTAGTACTCTAATGAATATTTACAAAAGAAGATCACGGGGCCATCTTCTTTTCAGACGCCTCGGAGGATTGCCAGGAATGGAATGGGAAGCAAGTTGTGCAACAAGTGGATTTGGATGAGCAGTGAGTTTATTATGAAAGGAAAGGTATCTAGTTCGTGCCAATTCAGCAACATATGGGATATTAAGGTCGTTGTGGATCAATTCATTTGTGACAAAGTAAGGAGCATCTAGGATTTTTCGAAGGATTTTGGATTAGAGTGATTGGATGCGGGAAGAATTCGATGGTTTGGTGGATCCCCATAACTCTATTCCGTAAGTCCAAATAGGTCTAATAATCGTCATGTAGATGAGTTTTTTGTAGTGTATCGGGAGATTTGAACGTTTGTCAAGTAGGTGTTGTAGTAGTCGAAATCGACGAGCAGCTTCTTGTCTTTTCAATCTTGTATGAGGGTTCCAGGTAAGTCTCTTGTCCAGATAAAATCCAAGGTATCTTATCTGTTCTACATTATTTAATGGTACTCTATAAAAGGATACAGGAAGGCAGGATGAGGTAGGTTTTTGACGTAGGGTAAAGGTTATTTGCTGGAATTTATCTTAACTCTCCAGTTATGACACCATTCTTATATAAATTAAAAATCAAATTATTTCATTTCTATTTTTTTTTCTTCTTTTTTTTTATTACGCTCTAGCATTGTTGGTGTTGCCTGGATCGAAAATTAGAGGCTATTTCCTAGTCAGAAATTTAATGAAAAATATTTTTTGTTCTACAACATTTGTCGCTAGGAACTACCGTTCAGGATCTGTATTGGTCTGAATGGAAAAAGTCTCAACTTTGTTTCTTTGGTATTATCATTAATTGTTAATTTAATCTAATTATTAATTTAAGCAATTTTATCAGTTTAATTCTGAAATGTAAACTGGGAAATGAAATAGATTATAAATAGACATATCCATGATCTATTACTTTTCTTTTTCTGCGAAAACATGAATTTTTTTTTTTTTTACTGCTTCTACTATTTGGTACCGATGGTTTTTACATACTGCCAAGTGCTAGTGTAAGAAATACCTAGAGAACAAAAAAAACAGATTCTTTAATCATCACTAATTCTTTGGTTATCTATTTTCTAGATTCCCTTAAGAATATGGACTGGGATAGGAGCCGAAACGAGAAAGATAAATAGCACAGGATCGTCTGATTAATGTTTTATTCATAGGTGTCTCGGAACTCAGAGCAGAATGTTAGCTGAATGGTAGAGAAAACAAAATTTCTTTAAAATATCTGGATATCTCTGAAATTAAACCTAGCAATAATTTATTTTATAAAAATCACCCAGTGATTTGCCATCCGCACAAAACTTTGAATGTAATTTTCATAATTTTTTTAGATAATCTTTAAGAATTAATTCTTTTTTATTTAAATTATTACACCTCATATTGATACGACTAATCATTCCCATTACTTATTATCCTTGAATGAGACGAGTTATAATAAATATTCAATATAAAACAGTTATTATAAAAAATAATAATACTATATATTATAATATATAGAAATATATACAGTAAAATACTAGTATAATCTTGTATCATTATTTCATTAAAATACTAAAAAATATTGCGCTGTTGCCCCCTTCTTGTCCAGTCAATAAGCATATTGTAGGTGCATGAAATATGCGATTATTTTTTACATCAGGGATTCGTTAGAAGATTAACATACTAGGAGTCCCCGCCCCTTGGGGGTGAGCTAACGGTGGGGGGAGGGAAGAAGGTCCCATTTTTAGGTTTTTCCAGAAAAATATAATTCAACTAAAAATTAAAGTTAATTAAATTTCCTGTAAAATAAATTATATACATATTTGTCGAAATACCCACGGTTTTCGAGACATACGTTATTGAAAATCGATAAATTTCGAAAAAAAAAAAAAAAAAAAAAAATACCTCACTTTTTGTTGAACGTATGCTTCTAGTGCATTCTAAGATCGTTTCTCAGAAAAAATTTCGGAATCAAAGTTATAGCGTATTAAATTTACTTTACTTTTATCTATACGTTTCTGGCACAAAAAGCAAATGTTTGACAAAAAGTAAGATAAACATTTTTTAAGGGGGGAAAATTATATATTTTTATATTATAAAAATATATGTCGAAAACCGTTGAACGTTTGGCATATATGTATAGAAATAATTTTATAGGAAATTTTGAAAGCTTTAATTTTTATTAGTAACATATTTTTCTAGATTCCAACACAAAAAATGATACCTTCTTACCTTCCCCACCGTCATCTCACCCCTCAGAGGTGGGGAGTTTTAGTATGTTTATCTTCTAACTAGTCCTAAAGAAGCCCTATCGTCAAAAATAATCGCATATTTTATGCACTCTACACCCCTCATTTCAGCACTCATTGACTCATGACTCAATTCAGCTTTGATTTTTGTGCATACCCGAGACCACAATGTATTGTCCGCCTTATTTTGATAAAGCCTGCACTTAATGTTTCCATTCACTTTTAAAAGAAAACATAAAAAATATTGTAATTACTAATAAATAACTGTAAATATATTAATTATTGATAAAAAAATATGGTAACGGTTTAAGTCCCTGAAATGAGCAAAGACAAGATGGATGTGGGCCATATGTTAGTCGCCTTTGTTTGTGGCCATACGTCGTCGACATTTTTCATCACCCGATGGGTACCGCTCATCAATCAAATGTTGTCCTCCAGTTGTTTGAATTAATATTTTATAATAATTAATCATTATTCTCGTTTCAATGCGCTTATATCTGAAGTAGGAGATGTGATATCTGATTTTATAAAAATGTTTTGAGTTAAATTGTTCGAATCCACATGCAAGACTAAAACGACAAGAAACTGCCCGTCTCTATCGACTACTTCAACATTTACTTGACAAACCCTCCAACCTTCCAATTAATTACAAAAGACTCATTTACATAACAATAATTAGACCAATTTGGACATACGGAGTTGAGCTTTGGGGCTCCACTAAACCATCCAATTTATCTCGCATCTAATCCTTACAATCCAAAATCCTTAGAAAAATCCTAAATGCTCCTTACTTCGTCACAAACAAACTTATCCACAAAGATCTTAATATACCTTACGTTTCTGACTTAGCTCTAACCAGATACCAATCCTTTCATAGCAAACTCCACAACCATTCAAATCCATTAGTATCACAACTTCTCATTCCATTCCAGATAATGAAAAGAAGATGGCCTCAGGACCTTCTAATATAGTGCTTCATCATATAGAACCTTTATAAGTGCTACCGATGGGTAGTTGTTTTAAAAACAAGTGACGTGTCATTTTTATCTATTTCATCACATTTACTTGATGTATTATATTTTATATTGTATATACAGTTGTAAATTTCAATAAATAATTTTTTTTTTTTTAAATTGTTCGAAAACAAAAATATACGTATTTTTATCAATTTTTAGCGCTGATTTCAGATATCTTGTTAGATTTTTTTTTTTTTTTTTTTTTTTCTGTCAGGCGGGGTTTAGTAAATTCCATCCTTGGAGCCTAGAACCTAGAACCTCTGACCGCCGTTTAGACGAGTTTAAATCCCTACTTTACAATCTAAGGGATAACCCTTGGTGAGATAGATAAAAGCAATTAATACAGTAAAAATTCACTTAATAATTTCTAAATATTTTTCATGTTTTTGTTCCTAGAATTCATTAAAGTCGTCATTTAGTAAAAAATAAATAATCCCTTTATCAAAGCAACATGAATAAAAGAGAAATTTCTTTTTTAAGTGGCAGGCGTTACAAGTAAAAAGAAAAGGCCCCCTTTTTCGTTGGGGGTTTCAGCTCTGATTATTTTTTGTATTTTCCTTGTAAAGAAAATTTTAAATTCTTATATTCCTAACTTTTAATATAGGTTATAATATTTATGCAGCTCGTATTTTATGGTACAGTAATATTTTTATTTAAATAACAGTAATTTATTTAATTTAATTACATTTTTAGATGCTTTGTACAACAATACACGTTTCTTGTATTCGCTTTTATTTGTAGTATTTTAACAAAATCCTATCAGTCTTTAATAAAATATGTGGCATAAACCGGCATGAGAGAGACGTACTCTGTATAGCCCAAAGTTAGACAATGTTTAATCATGATTAAATATCTGACAACTAATTCCTGGAATAATTAACCTAATTGAAAAATGATTAAATCAATTTTAATTAATTATTGGTTTGGTAGACTGAAAAATCAATTAAAAAAATTAATTAGATGATTGATTCCAGGAAATTAGTTTTCAAGTATTTAATTATGTTTTAATTTTGCCTACTCTGAGTAGAGCATTCTCCTGACATTCTATCACGTAAATTAATGGGTCATAATAGTGTCTCATCCAACTTCTTTTGATCTATCACCGTGTAAGATCAGTTATTTCGGATATCAAAATTTCTTTTTAAAAGTTCGTTCACATTAACAATAATTGGGATTTTAATTAAAATTATAATTAATGAGGATCTTGGTAGTGATTAGGAATGATTTTTTTTTCTAGACAAATCATCTGCTTGGAGGTTAAAGTCATTAAGTAACGAAATCAATTTTTTTTCCGTTTCAATACAAAAACGGGAATATGCTCATTAAAAAATTTCTGAGATAGTTAAATAGTGAATTTTCTCATTCTCTAATGTGCATATGTAGCATTTATATTCACTTGGTGACTTTTTATACTTATGAGAAATGATAATATCATTATATAATGACTTTTTATCGAAATTGGAAAAAAATTGCACTTACAAGGGGAGGAAGCACTCAGTCTCTCACGGAACTTGTTGGAAATTTCTTTGGAGGTTCCCAGTCAAAAAATATTACACACGTATTTTGTCGTTCCGACCAATGGGCCCAAGAAACCGAGAAAAAAAAATAAAATAGCATTCAAATAATTTATTTTATATCTCGAGTTTAAAAAATGATATCAACATGATTCTTGCACTAAGATGTTTAGTTTTGTTTGCGGATTTAAGGAAAAATACAGCCACTCCATAGATTTTGGTTTAGGTTAATTAAATTCTGAAAAAATGATTAGATTTTTAAGCAAACTACCTCTATAGATTTTTTTACACAAAAATTGACGTCAGATTCTAATTTAGCATCCTAGAAAACATTGAAAAACGCTTATTCAACAAAATAAAAAAAATATAATTTTTTTCACGCTCTTTGAGGAAAATGAAATTTTTAAACCGATTATTAGTTACATACCTTTAAATCGCCATTACTTTGTCACACAATGCACTGTTTAGTATCGCTGGAAAGAGGAGAGCCCCAGCTTTCTTTTGATGTATATAAATGTAAAATTCCATGAACATAAAACCTATTAAAAAAATCCGAAAATCCGAAAAACATTTTGATTTTTAGCTTAAGTTTGAAACCAGATAGGATGATGAAACGCTTCAAAGTCATTTGAAGCGTATTACCACCCTATATTTTTTGTAAAAAAATTAATAAGTTTAACCGTCTAAACGTAATTTATGTTTTTGTCAATTTATACAAAAGTTGCCTTATAATTAATTAAAATTATAATTAATTTCTGAAAAAATGATTAGATTTTCAAGCAAACCACCTCTATAGATTTTTATAGAAAATTTAATCAAGCGAATTTTGAAGCTTACGAATTTTTATTTTTCTATTTGGATGAAATTTCATATTTAAGGGTTCTTTCGAATGCTGAATTCGAATCCGATGTCGGTTCTTTGGAAAAAAAATATATTGAATGCACTTCACTTGAAACATTTTAGCTTTTACACTGTAAAATGGGAAAGAAAATGTTTCTAGCTATATATGCTATTACAAATTAATATTTACATGACAGATAGAATCATATATTAGATTTGATGGTTAGGTATTTACAATTTTTGTTTTATTAAGTAGCTGAACATGTAAAAATATGATTGTGATATTTGACATAAAAACATTATAGCAATAACTGCCTCACTTCCGTTGCTGACAGGATTTTGTTGAATATAATGATAATGAAATTGTATGCTTCAGTTATTAGAACAACCCAGTCAACAAGAATGACACAACGGATTAGAGATGTGTTCTGGGTTTGAAGAATATAACAAAAATTGTAAACACCTAACAATCAAATCTAATATGTGGTTCTGTCTGTATATCATGTAAATATTAGTTTGTAATAAATTATTATTACAATAAATAATAAATAATATTAATTACTTTAATATTTACTATTAAAGTAATAAATTATTTCTCCTAAATAGTTTATATATATATATATATATATATATATATATATATATATATATATATATATATATATATATATATATATATATATACACATACGTTTCCTAAGTTTTGAGGGTGCTGAAATGGAATTCTAGGACTAAAAAAATTTTCTATCACATTTTACAGTGTAAAAGCTAAAATGTTTTAAGTAAAGGGCATTCAATATATTTTTTTCCAAAGAACCGACATCGGACCCGAATTCAGCATTTCAAAGAACCCTTAAATACGAAATTTCATCCAAATAGAAAAATAAAAATTTGTAAGCTTCAAAATTTGTCTGACCATTTATTTGGTAGACAACTTTTGTTTAAATTGACCAAAACATGAATTACGTTTAGACGGTTAAACTTATTAACTTTATTTTTTTACACGAAATATAGGTTAGTAATACGCTTCAAATGTCTTTGGTTTCAACATCCTATGTTTTAAACTCAAGCTAAAAATAAAAATGTTTTTCGGGTTTTCCAATTTTTTAATAGGTGTATGTTCATCGAATTTTATATTTATATACATCAAAAGAAAGCTGAGGCTCTCCCCTTTCCAGTGATACCAACCAGTGAATTGTGTGACAAAGTAATGGTGATTTAAAGGTATGTAACCAATAATCGGTTTAAAAATTTCATTTTCCTCAAAGAGCGTGAAAAAAATTATATATTATTATTTTGTTGAATAAGCGTTTTTCAGGGTTTTTTAGGATGCTAAATTAGAATCCGACGTCAATTTTGTGTGAAAAAATCTTTAGAGGTTGTTTGCTTGAAAATTTAATCTTTTTTTAGAATTTAATTAACCTAAACCAATATCATTGGAGTGGCTGTATTTTTCATGAAATTCGCAATCAAAACTAAACATGTTTGTGCAAGATTATTTTAATGCTCTTTTATTTTTTTTTCTCGGCTTCTAGGGCACATCGGTCGAAACGGCTAATACCTGTCTAATATTTTTTGACCAGAAACCTCCAAAAAAATTGCCAACAAGATCCGTGAGAGACGAGTGTGTCCTCCCCTTTTTAGTGACTTTTACTACTAAGCCGACGAAATATAGACTAAAAATCACATTCTTATCAACCATTTTAATTGTTTTGAGTGATCAGAACCGTGGTGAAAATTTAAAAGAGTTTTCAATTCATTGAATGATATTTATTTACTTCTTTCCTTGGTAGCCTTCCATCGGACATTCTTCATAAATGTCTGTACCAGCTTAAGGCTTTTTTCTTGATCTTTTTCAGGATATTTCTTGGCACCTCCATTTTTTATCTAATTACTGACTTTTTCCTTTTCGAAATTCTCGCTGATCGGTGCCAATGGTCCATTTCAGTGGCAAGAAGCTTCTTTCTGGAGATCGGCCTTTAAAGTCAATGTTCCAGCTCTATATGTCATTATAGTCAATACAATACTTTTGAATATATTCCATTTTGTTTTTGGAAATGATTTTTCTACTCCATAGTATTGCATACTATATGGAAATAACTTTTTTATGATCTGTCATTCTCTTTTTAGCTTTTATATAACAAGAGCCATTCAAATTAAATATACTTCTAAGATGTCTGAAGTATTAAGGAAATTATACCTGTTTATTATAAAAATGATTAAAATAACTAAGGAAAGTATGAGGGTGGAGAATAGAAAGAAGGAAATGAGTTAGAACAAGGAAAACCTGGAAGTAGGAAATAGAAGAATACCTGATGGGACTTTAAGAAATTTATTCTAAGAATTTAAGATGGATCTTTAATAGAAGAATATTGAGAAAAGCCTGTGTTTTGTAGTAAATTCTAATAAAAAAAAACAAAAAACAAATAAATAAAAAAAAATATATTCATAGATCCTTCAACCAATTCCAGTTTCGTCTCCGTTGGGTTTTCTCTGGCATTTTTCTCGAGGCTATTGTTTGTATTAAATCTTTGATATGTCCGTATAGTTTGTCATAAAATCTTTTGTAGTCTGGATGTGATCTTATACCATGGGTATGCGTAAGTCTGTATGTTATGTAATGTAATTAACGTACCATAGTAATAGTGTTATGATTCAAATTGAATAAAAAAAAAAAAAACTTTATGAAATATAATAACTGCTAATTATTCTAAATAAAAATTCCTTTTTTTTTAAAAAAAAAAAGAAAAAAAAAAAAAAAAAAAAAAAAGTTAGAAAAGGAAATAACATTTTCGTTGCCTACAATATTTTTCAAAGGAATATTTATTGTTCTACACAATTTAAATTAAGTCGTTATCGGCTTTGCCTACTTGAGCTAAGTAGTTTCTTAAGTGTTTGTTATTAAGTCAAGCTATTATCTCAATCCTAATTCACTAATCTAAATCTCGTTATTTAGCTTCGGACAGGATAAGAGCTCAGTTAATTCCTTGAACAAGTAACTTGATTTATTATCTACTGAGTTATTTTACTAAATTATTTAATTTAGTACTGCTAATTTACCGGTAATATTTCAAGCAAGCGAATATTCTATATCTTCTATCCGTATATTCCATATATTAATATACATTTCTGTGTTAATTACACCGATCATTAATTATTTGTGTAATTATAATTCATAACGCAATCATATGAGAACATATAAAAGTAAAAACAGGCACTGGTGTACTTTTGTTACTCCCTTATTACTGACCAAAATACCCTTGTGAACCAAGATCGAGTTATTACAATGTTTTCGTTGTTCGGGTTGAAGAAAAAAAAAATGGTGATTATCATTGCTCTTACGTTTGAGCTTAATTATAATGTACGTATTAAAACAATGCAGACTATTACATTAAATTTTAAAATTAGTAAATTTAATTGTGTAATCCAATATGTTTTTTCCAGCATTCGGAGAAATACGCGAGAACGGGCCTGATCAAGGTTTTTATAAATTTGTTTTTTTTTTCTTTGTTTTTTTGGAGAGATATTTGCTTCTTAGAAGCTTCTGAAGTCCATAAGTATGGAATTTAAACAAACTCTAAAATACTGAGATTTGAAAGTAAGGTTCTGAAAAGGAATTTTAGGCTACTGTGTGTCAATAGAGATTGAAAAAAAAAAACTCTGAGCTTATGCGCTTTATAACTTGAATAAACATTTAGTAAAACTTATTCTAGTAACGAAATGAAAATAAAATACGACCTAAAGAATAAGATTTTATATAGCTGTAGATAAAAATGAATAATAAAATGTACTGAGGAAATAAAAAGATATTGATCTGAAGGGAGAGAGGCATCTCGTTATTTTTACGTTTAGATACCGCTTCCTTCTGGGAATCGCCTCTCAAGAGCTTACGACATTTGTTAGGCTCATAATAAGACCCCCAACCTTTTCATTCCCTGAAATCTAAATTAATAAAAAAATAAAGTACTGCTCCTTAAAAGAATACCTAAAATATCTCCATTTCGTTTCTAAAATTGATGAACTTATATGCTTAAATCAAGAATATTTCTGAGCTCAGTGAATGGATTGGAAATGGAGTAAGGTACAACCCTTTGCTTAAAACCACTTGAAGCTGGATGAGCACAATTAATGATATACTATTATAACTTAAACCCACGCAAACACCTAATAGGTTCATTTGCCATAAAACCAAGAAGCAATTTTCGCTGAAGTTATACATTATTTAACCCATTTAATCCCACTGCCCTAAAATAGGGGCCTAGTAAAAAGTTGTAATAATACTTGTAAATAATTTTAAGAAGAAAATATATCTAATTTAGTTGGCAAGCTATAGCTTAACATCAACCTAGCATCATATTAGATAAGAAGCTGTGAGTGACTTTCTGATTTAGTGGGGAATCGCCATGTCGCAACCAAAAATATATATTTATACAATATAATTTGTTTATTGAGTGAATCTCACGAGTATTCAGGTGGAGCAATAAGTAACTTCCGATGCAGTTAAGTAGAACATATTGTTTGTATCTACCTACTATCAGTTATCAAGACAAGTTTTTGTTTTTCTGACTATATAGACGAGGCTTCAGATAATCTTTTGTCAATTGTTTTTTGTGATACACGTAACGTTTTTTTTTTTTTTTTTTAATCTCTAAAATGGAGAGTAAAAAATTACATATTCTTCATGAAATGCTTTGTGTATTTAAACAAGGCAATAGTACTAAGGCGACCGCTGAAAAAATATGCAGTGTATACGGTTAAGAACTAATAACTGATCAAGCAGCTAGGAATTAATATATAAAATTCCGTTCTTAAAAGAAGAACTGAGGACGGAACGTTCTTCTAATTTTGAAGTCAACATATTAAAGACAATATTGGAGGAAATTCCACACCAATCAACAAGAGGTAAAACAGAAAGCTTGAATACATCACACTCAGCCTGTTGCCCGCCACCTGGAAAAATTAAAGAAAGTCAGCTAGTTAGGAGTATGGGTACCTCACAATCTCAATGTAAGGAATAAAATAAATCCGATGACAATATAGTCCGCAAAAGTCAGTGGCTTGATAAGGATAAACCACCCCAACCAGACCCGAAAGCAAATATCCAAGGCAAAATGATTTTATTGTGTGTATGGTGAGATTTTCAAGGAACAATTCACTACGAGTCGTTGAATTCAAATTTAACGATTACTACGAATAGGTACGTTCAGCAGTTGCAAAGAGCGCAAGAAAAACTCCATGAAAAGAGTCCTGTACTCGTCAATCGTAAAAATGTCATTCTTCTACAACAAAATGCGCGACCACATACAGCAAGGTATGTGGTCGCAAGAAAAAATTCGTGAGCTTCGATGGTATGTTTTACCACTTCCATCTTGCTCCGACAGACACTACCTTTTCTGTCCCTTACAAAACGTTTTGAATGAAAAAACCTTCAATTATAAAGAGCAAGTCAGGTAGGCTGTCGAATATTTCTTTAAGTCTAAATCAACCACATTTTACAAGGAAGAAATTGCCAGGAAGAAGGGAAAAGGTTATAGATAATAGTGGTGAATACATAAAAAATAACATAATTTTTTTATTCAATGAAAGCAAAATAAATACCTTATAAAACAAAAGTAAGTTACTCATGACTGGACATAATAATTAGTGTTAACTTATGAACCCCTTGTTATAAACATGATTACCTCCACGCTTACTGCTTTAATTTTCTTAATATTTATAAACAAGGTTCACGTCCCATTTTTGATAAAGTGGAGTAGACTTAAGTTTTCACATAAAATTTTCTAAACAACATACCCTGCTGAAGAGGCTATTTCATTAATCGAAATATCAAATAAAGCATATCTAGCAGCTGTATATTTTGAAGGAACTTTCACGTCTCTCTGACTAACACAGAGCTGATAAAGGTGATCTTTAAGTTAACATCAATCGTCTTTCAGGCAAACATCAAACACCTTTCAGGCAACCATCTTCTTAGCTTTAATTTTGATCTTTCAAATGTCCATGCAATGATTCAGAAGAAAATGTTGGGAAAATCATAAAAGAAATCTTAAGAGGAACAGACATCATTCAATCAGATTTCAATGTCAAGTTCACAAACTGCTTTAAAAGTAAAACAGGATTTTTCTTCTTCCACTCATAAAAATAAACAGAAATTTATAAGAAAGCATACTGATGAGAATATGAAACAGTGGAGAAAGGTAGATATCAGCAAAAACAAAAGTACCAAATATGAAAAATACTGTCACTCAATGTGTTTTTTTTATTACTAACATTTGAATTATTTTTTTATGACACCCTTGTTAAAGAAATTTTCGATCGGTTATAATAGGCATAAAAGAAATATGACTTTTGGTATTATATCAAATGAGGTTTGAGGGTTCAAAAAATCAATGAAAAAGTGTAATGTAGGGTGTCGTATTAAATGAGAATTTTTCTAAATGTTTTAATATCCAGTTTTATTAAATGCATCTATTTGGTAGGACTGACTCCAATTCAGCAACGTAATAAATTTAAAAAAAAATTTAAATTCTGCTAAACTAAAAGGAAATCTATCATAGAAGAAAACTCAAAGATGAGAAAAACTGTGCAATAGTACAAACTTGTGTACAAATACCATTGTACTAAACTTTGTCAAATGCCTAAGCGGAATTCCAAACTAAAGCAATTCTGTATAACTTCTGATCTTGTACTCCAACTGTATAGTCAGTAACTCTGATGTGTAGTTTGATGAAATTTAAGAAAGTTTGCCATTATTCACACCAGTTCGTATAAATTAATGTATTACCATTGTTTATTTCCTTATTGTTACTCCTTTATAAGCTAGCAACAGAGAGATTCAATATTTGTTCCGTGTCTGTCATAATAAATAAGTTTAAATCGCAGTTCCGCTTCTATTTAGTATACTTCTTTACATATTATAATTTAAATTAATTCCTATTAACACAGAACAATTATGGATGACCCATTATTTTACAAAATTACAAATAGAAAAACAATCAATATGCTATCCTCATTAATTTTATCCATTTCTTCAGATCCTAGGGATATATAGAAGGAGATAAAAACTATACTAATATATAAAAGGACAAACTATTTTTCGTTTATGATCACTAACCTCGAAAACTAATGAAGCAATATGTACAAAATTTTAAGTACGTCATCTTCATAGTTCTAGGAAGCTTTACCAATAATAAAATTTATTAATTTTCAACTAAATATTTCTTAAAAATGCGATAGATATGTGGAACGCAGTGAAGTTTCAAAATAGACCGATAAGTAGCGAGCGCCATTAAGCAAGAGAGGTTACAATGGTACGATGTTCTCTAGAGATTGAAATTGATAATCAAGTTTACTCATTTACAATTAAATTGGTATTAAAAAGATACAAATATGTAGAGTTTAAAATTGACTAATATATTGCTAATAATATACGTATAATATAATATACTTAATATTCTCTGTCCATCTGGATTACAAACTCATTATATAAAATTGAAAATTAGTTTTACAATTATGTTTTTTCGTTAGTCTTGACTACCGAATTTTGGTAGTGATATATGTTTAAAATGACGGCTATGCGTGGAAATATCATTAAGGCTATAATTCTTACAGGAATAGCGTCCAGAAAAATTCGATGCATTCCTAGAATCCTTAAAATTCCTATAATCTACTATTTCAATTCAAACGACCACAATCTCCAATTAAAATTTCTTTTCCTATTAAAATTATCAATTACAACGCCATACTTACAAAAACGATGAAGTGGATCTTCGGAGTGTTTCTCTCACAGTCAATTATAGGTAGGATGTTTCAGAATTGGAAAACTTAGCTATCAAATCATTCTCATAATATCGTGTATAATACCGATAAATTATGAATGTTGCTTAATTCGAATACCTTATGAAATTATCTTTTCTTTTTACATGCTTTTTACAATACAATATTTTTACTGATCAATAAATATAATTTCAACTATTAGTTAGAATTACCTAATCTTTTACTAACGAGAGCGGGCGAAGCTACGACGGGGGATACTAGTGTATTGATACTGTAGATAAAAACAATCTTGACATATGTCATAGATGTATTCGTTAAATATAGATTGTAGATAAATTTTTCGGGATTACTATCCCTTCATCGGGTTTTTATGTCTCTTTCTAAGTCTATGCGATCAAAAAAAATATTTTACAAATGAGTATGTCCGCTTTGAAATATTAATTACTTTATATCCACCCTCCCCTATTTCTTACTAGTTTTGTGCGTGTAGTTATACTGTATTGTCAAAGAATAGATTAGAGATATTTATCAAGATTGTTTTTATTTATATTGATTTTGACATTTTTATATTAAGCTGTTGTCTATGAAATTATTTTTTCAAAACTATAGGAATTTTATTGTGCACTACGTTTATTTTTTAGATTACAATGAGATGTTATTAATCCTATTTTTTTTTTGTTTTAATAATATTTTCAATCATTTTAGTTGATCGCACATTGTTTAGCATTCCATTAAATATGACCTAGGAAACGTACGATAATAGAGTAATTTTTTTGATGAGTTTAAATGTGGACACAGCCCATCCAAAGCATTACCAAGGCTTTTGGAGAAGAGTGTTGTAGCGGCATGCCTTATGACCACCAAAACCATGTGATGGTCAATGATGGAATCAGGCAGGAATAATTCATCTATCCTTCTTCAATAGTGGCGTAACCACCACATACATCATATGGCAGTGTTATAGACATAATGCATCAAAAACCTATAAAAAACAACTTTAAGCTACACCCATACATGACAACGCTGCCTCATGTTTCACGACCAGCAGTCAACAAACTATAGTCCAATCAATAAATGTATTGTAGAGTGCATAAAATATGCAATTATTTTTGACTGCATAAATTTGTTAGGAGTAGTGTAGAGTAGGGAGTGAGCTTACGGTGGAGGGTAATAAAAATATATTACAATTAAAAATTAAAGCTAATTAAATTTCCTATAAAATTTATTATATAAATATTTGTTAAACTTCTAACGGTTTTCGTGAAATACGTTATTGAAAATCGATAATTTTCGGGAAGAAATTATTTGGACGTCATTATTTGTCAAACATTTTCTTAAAATGACTTTCACGGTCATTTCTAAAAAAAAAAAAAAAAAAAAAAAAAAAAAAAAAAAAAAAAAAAAAAAAAAAAAAAAAAAAAAAAAAAAAAAAAAAAAAAAAAAAAAAAAAAAAAAAAAAAAAAAAAAAAAAAAAAAAAAAAAAAAAAAAAAAAAAAAAAAAAATGTCAGATTCAAAGTTGTAAAACAATAAATCTACTTTAATTTCATACATACGTTTCTGACACTTAAAGCAAATGTTTGACAAAAAGTTTGGTAAAAATTATTCATTTTTCGAACATTATAGATTTTCATTAGCGTATATCTTGAAAACCGTTGGAAGTTCGACAAATATGTATATGATTAATTTTATAGGAAATTTAATAAGCTTTAATTTTAATATGTAGCATTTTTTCTGGAGTCCACCGTTTTCGAGATATAATCGAAAAACCCAAAATTGGGACCTTCTCCCTTCCCTTCCACCAGGGGCGGGGATTTTTTGTATATTTACCTTCTAACTTCTTCTAACGAAGGTAAGAAGTCAAATATACTCGAATATTTCATGCACTATACATCCCTCATTTCAGCACTTATTGACAGGACTACTAACCCATGTCGTTCTTTGGAAAAATTACATAAAAACAATTATTTGAAAATACCGAATTTATTTAACCTGGCGGTGAAGAATGGCCTTCACGTCAGATTTTACATTTCTCTTTTTAAAAATAATGCACTTTACAAGGTTGAAACCGATATTGCTGAATTTTGTCATTCTTCTTACACATAAATATTGAGATAATATTTCTTCTACCTACGGCATATAATAACGACCAAATTTTAAGTAATCTAAAAAAAAAAAGTAAATAATTATTTTGAAACCTTGCGGTTATTAATAACATATTAGCACCTACAATGTCAACCTGTGATATATCGTATTTTTTGAAGCCAAGGGTTCGTTCTTGAGATAATACGATTCGACTACGATTCCTGAGGAGAACCTCACCGTAATCCTGACTTGATAGAGACCCAGTGAGCGCAGGTGATAGGCGAGCTAAAAGCCCTCCCAGGTCAATATGAGACAACCTAAGCCTTTAGGCCTGCTAAGTCCATTTTGTGTTGGCGTCTTCTTGGCGATTCCTGTCCTCTCAGCTCCTCTAGCGACTATTTTTTCGTTATTGTTAACTGAGTGTTTTCTTCTTGTTTAAAAATATTTTTTTTTTTTTTACTTTATAACTTTATTCACACCTGTTAATTACAATTAGATAACCAGTGAATCCTTTTGTGAGAAAGAAAATGGCTTGAAAGGCATGAAGGGGATCAGAACCCAGCAGCAACTCCTGTATTTATTTTTATTTTACTCAATGAGGTCTCCCATCCAGCTCCTTTCTAGCCTTCTCTGGGTGTTGTCGGGAATATTTATTGCGGCCATGTCGTTTATAAGTGTATTAGGATGTCCAAGTAATTTTTCGTGGAATCGTTTGCGGTAGGTTCCTATTTGTTCGTTAACTGTAGGCGTGCGTAGGCCAGTATGTAAATTTATGTCGCTTACGTACCAGGGTGCTTTTGTGATTGTCCTGAATGTGTTAGCCTGGAAGATTCGGAATTGGTTAATATGTGTCATTAAAAAGAATTGATAAATGAATAAACCATTTGGATTTGATTGATGTTGCTCTTCGAAAGAAAATAGTGCACTATGTGATATTTATGAGATATAGAGATAGTGATAAATAGAAAATGAATGAGAGGGAGGGAGAGAGAGGACAAGAGAGAGAAAAAAAAAAGAGAGAAAAAGAGAGAGAGGGTGAAAGAGAGAGAGAAGAGGGCGGGAGAGGATGAGGAAGAGAGAAAGGGAGAGAGATAGATAGATAGATAGATAGATAGAGAGAGAGAGAGAGAGAGAGAGAGAGAGAGAGAGAGAGAGGAAGAGAGAGAGAGAGAGAGAGAGAGAGAGAGAGAGAGAGAGAGAGAGAGAGAGAGAGAGAGAGAGAGAGAGAGAGAGAGAGAGAGAGAGAGAGAGAGAGAGAGAGAGAGAGAGAGAGAGAGAGAGAGAGAGAGATATTTCCTTTTTATGGCTAAATGAATAGTTTTATTGATTTCATATGGTTGGGGTTGGATTTTAATTTCTAAGCCATCGAAGCGCTACTAATGGGTAGTTGCTTCACAAGCAATTGTCATTTTATTTTTTATTTTTGCCATTATCACATTTACAGGATGTATGTTTTTATGTACAGTTGTAAATTTCAATAAATACATATAAAAAAAAAAAAAAAAATTCTATGCATAAAAGTATATGACAGATTGGCGAACCTCGTTTCTGTTATTCGACATTGTACCTTTAAATGTTTATAATTGTAGATTTTGCTATTGTTAAAGCTTCCTAAAATTATAAAAATGATGGAGCTAAAATTTGTTACAGATGGTTTAGGTACTTAAGGTTTTTTTGTTCTCGAAACCTTTACGGATACCGAAAAATCTATTTCCGATTCTCAATGCCGATACACGATAAAAAAAAGAAATTCTATGACAAAAAAATATCTATGTGAGCTATAAAAGCAAACAATAAAAAATGTGTTAATATGAAAGTTATGCATTCAAAAAAATTATTATTTGAAAAATATAATCAGTTAATCTCAAATACAATTAATTATCTGCAACATAAAATATATGAGTTCATGACAATTCGATCTAGATCCCAATTCATCCTAGCACATTCCTACCATATCGTTAATCAAATGATTCAGGAGAATTTCTTATTGTCAATTCGGCATATTTTTACAGGTGTAAATAGAAGATAAAAGTAAAAAAAAAAAAAAAAAAAAAAAAAAAAAATCACGTAGATATACCCTTTAATTTTAGGTAATTCTATTAACCGTTTTATGTTGAAATATACATATTTGATAAGAATGCTATAATTGTACTATGAAATATATTTTCTTTGTAGTTCATTTTTTCATCTTGTATTCTTATTGAACTTGTAGACGATGATGACTATTTTTTGAAACACTAAATCAACTATAATTTATTAATATTTTTAAGAATTTAAATACGTACTTTTAATATTTTTATGTATTGAAAACCTAACTAAAATTAATTGTCATTCAAATTAAAATGTTAATCATTCTTGTATCGTTTTCATATTTGAAATTACCTTGAGCAGTTTGCATTTCCGTCTGTAAGGGTTCTTTGATAATAAGAAAATTTGATTATAAAGTTTGAAATGCCTCTCTGGTTTCCAATTTCCGTCTAAAATATCAACCTCGGTCGTTCCCAGAGATCGTGAAATGATGACTCCGCGTAATCAGTGCATCCTGCCGTCAATTTGAAATTCTTTTCTGAAGCGATCTGATGGGAAAACAAATGTTAAAATGTGACATTATTTTATCTTTTAAGAAAGAATAATAATAAAAAGAATATAAAAATATATATATATTTACTGATTTACATAATACATTATATATTATATTATTTAATTTTTAGAAGCAAAAGATCGCTAAAGAGCATGTATCTACCATTTTTTAATATGTTATTAGGACTCATAAGGTTAGTTAAAATCCAAGTTTGCAGCCCTAAAAATCTTGAGCGATTTTTTACTACTTGAAAAACGGCGAAATTTTAGAAATATTTTTAGTTTTTCGCTTATATCTCGTAAAGTATGTGAATTTGCTCGGTATAACATTTTTACAATATTAAATGGTTGCGTAAACAGCTGTCCAAACAATGGTGATTTTCTATTAAATTGGAGTCAAGTTCTCGGCCACATACTGACGAATGTTTGCCTATTCCTGATCTGAGATACGTCAATAAAATCAAATTGTAACTTGTAAGATTCTATCTTGCACAAATTTTAATGATCTACAACTTTTATTTTAAACATTTTCTTAAGAATATTAAAACGAAAATCGGTCGGTTCCTGCTGACTTACACAATTGTCAAGCGGGTCTACACAATTTTCTCTCCTAATCTGATTTTCTATAGTAATCTTTTATATATATATATATATATATATATATATATATATATATATATATACTACCCAAACAGGAGTCCCATTACAGTTAATATTTTTTTATAACTTAGAGTTTTATCGAAAATACAAAAGTTCTCAAATTTAAACATTTTCTGAATAAATATATTTATATTCAGAACATCGTATTTATTTATAGATAAAAACATATTTTATTAAAATACTTACAATTTCAAGCAAAAAAAAATTGCGAGTAGCTAACAAGGAATGCGTGGAAATAGAAATTGACTTTATTCTGGAACGCAAGTGCCATAGAAGAAATAGAATGTATTACTATACTATGTGCTTTACAAGAACCAACAATAATCCTTATAATCAACAAAAAGTAGGTATATATAAAGGTAAATAGGTATACATACACTTAGAGACAAAGCTACTATCAGAATTCAGAGAAGCAAACTTAAAGGTATTCAGTTCTGTGGTTCCTCAACGGAAAGGGGGGGAGGAGTAGAATTGTAGTTCACATCAAAGGTTTAGATACTCTCGAAACTTAAGTTGTGATGCTTAGATTTCTAAAAGTGAATAACCACATATTTAGACGATGGAAATTATTCATGTAAATTAAACTGAAATTTGTATTTTCTTTCAAACAAAATGTTTTTATTTAAAAAAAACAACAACAATAATATCAAAAAATATTTTTATATAGCTACCTAATTTTATATTTAAATAATTACAAAATACTTTTTTTTAAATCATATTTTTTAATTTAATAATAAAGAAAAAAAGAACATAATTTAAATGTTTTTTCAAACGTAGGTTTTCACTTATTTATTATTTTTTTCAGGCTTCACTTGATCCCGAATGAGAGAAGAACTCAACAGTCAAGGCAGAAGAAAAAAACTTGTAACCCATTCTTTGATGAGACATTCGTTTTCCAGGTTATCATTTTCATCTTTTTTTCAAAATAATAATTGGTTAATAAAAAGTAATTAACTTATTCAACAATTACCATTGATTCAATTTCTATAGGTTTCCGAAAAAGAACTTGCTGATCATTCTCTGCGTGTGACCGTCTTAGACACCGGAAGGAACAAGAAAAGCAACGTTATCGGACATGTCACATTTCCGCTCCGCCACCTTGCAACAGAACATCCGACGGATCAGCTGGAACTTTTGAAGATGGACCTTGAAAAGGTTTGATTATTTTTACTTTAAATTATAATCTATATAAGCGTTTCTAATTTCTGATATTTTTAAAACATCGAAGATTTTGTCGACGTTTTAAAATAAATTGCTTATAACTAAATATTCTCATTAATTTAGAACAAAAGGGAGTCGTATAGTAAAATTAGATAAGGTTTCGGAAAATATGAAAAAAAAAGGATATTGAACATAATATAATATTAAATAAGCAGGTGGATAGTCTAAGATAATATGATTATATTATGTTAATTACACTTGAAAATCTATTAACAGGCGTATTTGGGACCAAGATATGCTCCAATAACCAAGTCTTTGAATAACCGATACTCCAAAAAAGTAACAGAAAAACATAAGAAAAGATAACGAAATACTTTTATCTATTTAATAACGAAATTATGTAAGCAATACTAATGTATAAAAGTATTACGAGACTTTACTTATTTATATTTATTATTCACTTTTATTTATTGTTCACTTTCTTTGTTTTTTGTTTCATATTGTACATATGTGTGAATGGATCCATTAAGCCATCCATATTACTTATTGCCCACATTGAGGCAGATCGAAATACTTTCCTTAAATAAATGTTTAAAATAAAAAATAAAAAAATGTATAAAAGTATAATTATTACATATGTACATAAGTTTATAGCTTGAAAATTATCACTATTTTTTTTTTGTTCAAGAACATCATGCACATTCTACATGTATCCGCACGATCTCCGATTTTTCTAAAAACCATCAAATCGAATTATGTATCATTATGCCTTCCATTAATTGAAGTGCCTTTTCCAACCCGCATACACTTCTTTATAAGCAATTATTAATTTTGATTCGTTTCCTAGTCTACCGTTCTCACCATCCTCTTTAGGTCCAGTAAAATAAGGGTTCGGCGAAGAAAAACTGCAGAACTTTTATTCTCAAAGGATCATTATGTTTTGGGATGCTGGACCCGAATCTGAAGTTTATTTTGTTCTGATTTATGTTCTACTTTTATTTTAATTCGACAAAGGAACGTCTTATCGATCTCACATTTACGAAGATACGGAACGTAGCTGTCGTGAAGTTTCGTTGAATTAGTATTTGCTGTTTGAATTAGTTATGTATTTGAATAATAATATTGCCATGAATTTTTCTATACCTGGTTCATCGAACATAAAATATAGTTGTAGTACATAATCTTTAGCTGATAAAACGTAAAATATAGTCGTAATAAATAATAAAATAAAATAGTTCACAATGATGATTTGATTCGACGACGATCTCTTATCTTATCTTTAATTACTGCTCACATAACCTTAGAAATTTAATACGTTCCGTTAGCTGAAGAATCCCGGCTGGTTTTAAGTTTTATTTTCAGATTGCTTTAAGAATCGAATTCCGATAAAAAATTCGAATAAAAAAAAAAATAAAGACTTTAAAAAAATACCGATTATTGTGGATTTTTTACCAATAACACAACAACGAAGAAAGTCCTTATATATCAACCTTTGCTGGAACCAGGACCTACAAACAGACCATGTTTTATGGATTTAGGGTATTGTGAAAAAATCTAGAAATTGGATAACTCGCTGTCAGTCCGACAGCAAAAACAAGTTTTTGCCGCGAAAACAAGTTTGCTGTACTCTTTTAGCTATAACTCCAAAACTATCAGTTTAATCTAAAATTACCTTTTTCCTACTTAAAGCTAGTTAAATTTGCTATCAGGCTCTGTATATAAAGTTTTAATGAAATCCCTTAAAAAAGTCATACCACGCTAAAAACCGCGATCTGTTGAAAAATACAAGTTTTTTTGGCACATTCTTCGCTGTATTTGTCTGATCCTGAATTCTATTTACCGATGACAAAGCTAGTTAAATTTTCTATTGGATCCTAAATATATAATTTATATTAAATTCAGGGAACCATGCCAGCACGCTAACAGTGAATGTTTTGGCAAAATATGACATTTATGACCTGTTCAGTGGTACAAAAATTGCCTAATACCTCGTCCAACAATCGATTTTTTATGAAAAATAAATAGTCAATGAATTTAAATAAAAAATATAAGGCTCAGTTGATCGCAACCTCGGTTGTTCGAGACTCGTTTAATCGAGTCCGAGTGTGTTAATTTTTGGAGGTTTGCAATCACCATTTTTACCCTTTATTTATATTAATCAAAATTATTTACATTAAAAGTTTGTATAAAATATATCTTTTTACTAAATATAAAAAAATATATCTTTTTACTATATTTCAAAATTAAAACCTATACTATAAGAAGTCATGAACGCTGCTGGGTTCAGTACTTAGCAAGGTTGTGCAATGAGGAGACCAGAATCTCAACCGCTAGGTTTATCCCCATTTAAACCTCTTTTTATTGACTGAGTATGCTCCAGGAGGGTCTACTGACCCCTGAGTCGATTCTCAGCAAAAATAACAAAACAAACAATTAACTGCCTCAGCCGAAAATCGGATCTTTGTCTAAAAGTTAAAGAGTTGAGTACATTTTGTTCCTTACTGTACAATCAAAATAAAACCTTGTATTAAAACTGTTTTAATATTTCATTAACAGTTAACACAACAATTATAATTATCTAAATATGCACATTTGTATACAATACCATTGTGGCTCACATATATTCACCCATATTTAGTGTGGCAGGCTGATAATTATAGAGGGACCGTCGCATGCAAGTCCGTTCACGCAAAGCAGATACCAGTAATCTTATGAAGGTTTTACACAACACTGACACCATTATAAAAGAAATATTTGTTTGTCTTCTCTATATACTTCGAAGTTTGAATATAATTTCTCACAATCATTAATTAATCATAACATTTTTTTTTTTTAATTTGCTATGTTTTTACGGGGACTAACTCGGTTTCAAGAGTGCAACCGTCTGTCCGTTAACTTTCGTAACAATTATTTATTGTTACTCATTAATAAAAAAAAAAAATTATTAATTATAATAATATTAATAATCTTATTACTATTAACATTATGCTAATGTCACACATTAATGACTTTCAGTATAGCACGTAATGGTTTTTGTATTCATTTGGTGTTAGCACGGAATATTAACATCGCCAGTAAGAACTACGTTACCTATTTTAGTTATCATAAACCGATATTTGCTATAACCAAAAAATGAATGTACATTCAAATGTAAATATATATATACCTATTTGAAAAACATGTACCATGTATCCTTTGCTTTCTTCCTAAACTGGGATAATCCGTGGGCCCCTCAGAAGTCATAAAACAGAGTAGGTATGCACTATGATAAACAATAATCACAGAAGCAATTTTTTTTTTTTCAACTATGTTTTGGTTTATCTTTCCTAAAGAAAAATTTTAAATTTTAAATCATTTTATTACCTATATTCAATAATTCGATTAAAATAATTCACGATGAAAATGGTTCTATGAATGCTGGGCTAGACACACAAACTAACAATTAAACACATCATAAAAAATTAAATGATATTTAAATATGATTTCTTGTCTGATTATTTTGAAAACCTTTCAATTTCGTTCATCTTTTCTTAAATTAATAGTATCTATTTTTTTCTCTGATAAAGTTTTGTTTAATTTTTCTAAATGAAAATTAATGATTTTAAACTATTTGATTACTTGTTTTTAAATAATTAAGTTAAAATAATCTACAATAACAATAGATATCTCAAAATAATTAAATATGGAAACGATCTACCTAAATTTATTTATTTCATTAATTTAACTTCAATTTTAGGTTCTGTATGCAAAGGATACGGTATAAAAATAACTAACTATTTCATTCATAATTTAAATAATATTATAGTAAGCAAATATAAGAATAATTATACCTGCTATAAATACACTAAAACAAACAAGTAACTATAAAAAAGAAGAGTTGGGAAAATTTTAATTATAACTAATTATCTGACAACTAATTTCCTGGGATTAATTAATTAATTCAAACATAATTAAATTAGATGATTAATTTCAGAGAATTAGTTGTCAGATAATTAAGTAGTTATGATTACATATTTTTTAACACTGTATAAAATGAATACAAACAAAAGAATATTAAGAACGAAAATCTAATCTCAAGAATCAATAAGAAAAAATCACAACAGTAATGTTTTATTTGAAGGAAAGTACACAATTATTTACAGTTCTTGGGTTTCATCATCCGGAAATCACAATATAAATATCCTAAAAGTACAAAGATATCATCCTGAATATTATTTTTATATGCTTTTTTGATATTTACAACTGTGTACAATTCATAAAATAACTAAATTTGCTGTAAAATGGTTATAATATCCTGCCAAAAACTTGTGAAGAACTAGCACAATACACCGGAATATAAATATAAAAATAAATATATTTAAAATTAAATAACTATACTGCAAACTAGTTTGTAAAAATCGAATAAGCCTAAATATTTCATACAGACTTAAAAGACAAGAAACAACTCGTCGTTTCCGGCCTCACCAGCATTTACTAGACAAGCGCTCAGATTTTTCAATAAATTGCAAAACACTTACTTACATGACAGTAATTAGTCCTATTTGGACATACGGAGTTGAGCTTTGGAGCTTTACACGTCTTCTCGTATCCATGCATTACCACCCAAATTCCTCAATACTAATATTCATACTCAAAAAAAAACTCCAAACCGATCCTAATGCTCCATATATTGCTGTTTTGGTCCAAACCAGATACCTATCCTTTAGTAGTTAACTCCATACCTACTCGAATCCACTTGTCTCCTTACTTGCCTCACATTCAATTTCCGATAATCCTCCGATGTTTCTGAAAAGAACAAAATGGCCAAGAGACCTTCAAAGGTAGAGCTTTTAACGAAGTGCTCTTATTAAATGGTCATTTACATGTAATTGAGATGTCATTGTAATTATGTTACTCAAATTTACTGGTTGTATACAATGTATACCGTTGTAAAAATCAAGAAATCGTTAAAAAAATGAATAAATAACATATGCAAATTATTAACTTCTTAACTGTCAACTAAGTCTAAGAAGAGCCAATATTCTCTAAAATAACCAATATACATTAGTGTATTAAGATATATATATATATATATATATATATATATATATATATATATATATACTTTTGTGTGTGTGTGAGGATATATTTCTTGATTAATATATGTTTAGTAAGGTTTTTGTGGTCCAGTTAATAAATAAATATATATATATGATTATGAGAGCAATATAGTCTTGAAACGTCACCAAAATAGTTTTTTATTTATTGACTGAACCTCAAGAACATTATTAAACACACACACACACACACACACACATAAGAAACAAAAGAAAAACTGAATAAACAAAAATGTGCTTGAAACGGAATAAGGTGTAACATTTCACGTAATAAAAGAACCAGGACAGCTAGAATTAAACTCCGGTGTCACTGATAACTAGATAACTAAGATTCTGCATTTAAACATTTTAATATGGAGCTTATTTATTTACTTCCGTCAATCGAGAGCCTTCTTTTCCTTTATGACGGAAACACAAACAAATTCTTTCTACTTTCACGAACAGATAGATGTTTATCAATTTTATTTTAAGACTAATCAATTCTTTGGAATATCGATAGCAGACCGAGGTCCGCTTTTAATCTATGAAAAATAACATAGACTACATAGATAACATAGAGTTTAATTACAATATTTATAAAAACAAATTTTTTTTTTTTATAGTTAAGTAAAGCCTGGGCCCTGAAATCGTAGATTGGTGTATTTTTGTTCGAATGTTGCACTTAGTTTAATTTTGGGCATTTTGCGGGTTGGTTGGTTTCTGCATAATGCCGTCCAAATACATTGAAATTTACTATATTTCAAAAAGTAACAAATGAAATATTCTTCATTCAATATAAACGTCAAAAATCGCTCAATATGTTTCTACCAGAGCCGTACCTATAGACAAAATATGGTCACTACTATAGTGACAGAATGTCAAGAAAACTACCTACCATTCTATTGATCCATAGCGGGCAATAGAAAAAATGGTTACATTCTAGGTCCATTCGGAATCTACATTTCCTTGAACGGAATATTTTTCATATTGGACCATGCCTCCCCCCCCCTACCTGTCGACAACAGCGCTCCTTAGAATCTGTCAGGGATTCTTATCGCTCCCATTTATCTCCCAATATCCTTTCCTGAATTTCAATAGACTCCAATATATTCGGGCACTCAGTGAATGCCTAATGCCCCGAACAGCCAGGAAATTATATATATATATTATATATATATATATATATATATATATATATATATATATATATATATATATATTACCCCAAGTGCATGAAAAAATAATATAAAATTCGAAATGATCAATGTAGATACATCAGCAACAATGTTCCTAGTTACTGGTTCATTTAATATGAAATGTACGTTTTCACAGGAAAGACTGTAAACAAACTTCACAAAAAAAAACAAAAAAAAAAAAAAAAAAAAAAAAAACTAGAAACACACGCTTGTATAGCAAAACTAACTAAAAGGCTAAGTGTGGTGAACAATTTGCAAC
Source organism: Euschistus heros (assembly GCA_003667255.2). Lineage (NCBI taxonomy): Eukaryota > Metazoa > Arthropoda > Insecta > Hemiptera > Pentatomidae > Euschistus > Euschistus heros. Next base: position 55,812 of record RCWM02000008.1, on the reverse strand, counting down.
AATCAGACCTTTAAATTTTTAAGTTGAAGGTTCGAATCTAATTTTTTCCCTGTACTGTTCGTGATTTGTTTGCAATTTCAACACAGTTTATCCAAAATCAACACCATGTTTTTTTTTGTTTTTTTTTACTTATCTCAGAGTAGGAAAAAGGCAAATTATTACTTTAAAAATCCTATTTTGCACAAAATGTAATATATAGGGGAAGCTGTACCTAAAGCACAGTTATACCAGTGGACATTTTTAATTAAGAGAGAGTGGGAGGAGGGAAATTGAAATTGTTAGATTGGTAGTGCTGCGAGCATCTCCCAGCAGTTGCACGTGTGTTTTTAAGATTGTCAGATCAACAGTTTAGTAGAAATTATTATTTTTAAGTTTTTTTCTTTCAAATCCTGACCAATCCAACCAGTGATTTTAATTTTTTTTTAGACCTACAGTTAGAAATTTTCTTGGCAGTAATATTTCATTGGGTTGTCCAATAAATATATCATAACTTCATATGTTTTCATATTAGTTAGCACTTACGGGTTTTGTGAACAGAGCTTTCCGCACAACATGGCTTTCAGTTGTACCTGTGGACATCATTGCCAGCTCAACCTGTGGACAGATAGTTAAAGTGTTTTCGATTTTTCTTTTTGTTTATTAATTCATCATTTCAATTATAAATATTGCGAAAAAGTTTGAAGGCATTCCGGGTGATATAAAATGCCTAAATTTGGATACCTACTACTCATATAACTTTTTTTTAAGAGGAGAAAACTCGCCACTTACTATTTATAAAAAACTATTCAACTAGTGAAGATGGTGATTTCACAAATGTGATCTTGGCCGATCCATCAAGCGAAGATTGTAATTTTTTTGGATAAATTGATGAATGATTATCAACAAGGTAAAGATATTTAAGATGAAGAAATTCATGTTGGTAGCTATGTTTTGTGTTGTAAAGCATTTTAAAGCGTTGATCAAAGGAAAAGCAGACTCGTTAACGTTCAACATCTGCTACTTTAAGAAAATTTCATCAAATGATAGAACCCCAAAATTTATTCTTCCGGAAATCGCTACTGATTATGAAATTGAAATAAGAGATATAGAAAGAAAATTACCACTTCCATCTTTTATAACTGGTACTGGGAGATTATGTAAACAATTGCATTTTCCTACATCTTTTCATGAATACGATCTCTAATCATTCGATTTTTTTTCAATAAAAAAAGTGTGAGACACTCGTTAATTATAATTATAGGTATATAAAAGATTTATTTTTGTTAAAAGGTTTAAAAATAAGTTAAGTTTCTATTTACTTTCATACGCTAAATTTATTGTCGTCACCTTTCTAGTCGGCGTTCTAGTTTAATAACCAAGGTAACTTTTCTTGTTTAAATATTCTATTTTGTTTAGTACATTTTATAAAAAATTATTGCTGATGTGTTTCTCTAAATATCATTTCAATTATCCCTATAAACCTATGAAGAAATGAATGTCCATTGGTACAACCACTAATGTCCACAGGTACACAGGTACAAAGGGGGAAGGTACCTATGGACACTAATCAGTAAGTTACAAAACATTGTTTTCTGTGAGGGTAAAATTACTTTTCAAAATAAATACACCAGGGTTCGATAGCCCATGAAATTTCTTTTCTAATGATACAATAACCACTCAGATAAATAAAGCACCGAAAATTAGAAAAATGTATAAGTGAAAATTGTCCACAGGTACAGCACCTTCCCCTACAATTTATAGTGTATAGCATTTTTTGATTGGATTAGCCATTTCTGTGATATAGAGTCTTAAACATGGCCAAAACTAACTTTTTTTGAAAGTTGGAAAAATTTGGTGATGCTTGAAAATCGATTGCGGCTAAACCCCTAAATCAAATTCAGCTAAAGGTATGTCTTTAGACGCCAAATTTAATAAAATTTATTTTTGTTAGTTTAACATTTTTCGATCGAAAGCATTTTTATATATTTTATTTTCCAAAATCTGAAAAAAGTTCAAAAAGTTTGGGTTTTTTTGCCCCCAAACATTTTCCTCTTATCAAATTTAGTTTCATTTTTGATATTATATTTTTATGGACTATATAAAAATATAAAAGGTTGATTTAACTAGGCCAAGTGAGAACATTAGAACAAAGTTGAGCAATTATTGTATTTTCATTGGTCCTTGAAATGTGTGCAAATTTTCAAATTAATCAGATTGCTGCAAATTTGTGAAAATTGCGATGAAAGATTCCTTTACATACAGGTGAAGTTAATAATAGCGTTTTAAAAAAATGTTTATTCATAATATTTACTTCCAGTTTCAATACATTTACCTTACGTGTTATCAACTCTAACACCTCTAGAACTGAAAAATGCAGGTTTTATTTTATTTTTTTAAATAAAGTTATAAAATGAGTTTTAGACCAGAGAAACATTTTCAAAAATTGTTTATTTAAGAGAGTTGTTGATAGATGAATAACTAATAGAGAGATAGTACATCGAACGAGTAAGGTGGGCGTGAAAGGACTTCGTAACACAGCCCGTTCAGATTATTAATTGTATAAATCCCTTTAAAAAATTAATTATTTTCCTGAAAATATGATGATTAAAATGAGGTTTCCTGCAATGAAGAGACACTACAGACCGAATCATAGAAATAAGGAAGCGGCTTGGGAAGTGTTGGAATTGACAAAGTTGACCTTCATCTAATCTTTATAGACTGCCGACAAGCATCTGACGTCAGCATCGAAACAGCTTAAAGCTCAACCTGAATTCTAATATTTAAAGGAAATAATGAGATAAATAAACTTGACACTAACTAATCGTAAAATGTTGGCAAAAATGTGATTCAGAATTATCTTTATTAACATGCACATAGCAAGGTGATATAATGAGAGGAAATGTTTTAAATTCACATAAGTAACTATTATTCTAGTAAAATAAGACTCTAAATGGCCGTTTTCAAGAAAAAACTGCCGAACTTTTATTCTCAACGGATCATTATGTTTTTTGGAGTGCTCAGAATCTAAAGTTTTCTACCAAGATAGTCGTTGGCTTCATACCCAAAGTCACAAAACCACCAAAAATACCAGGCATTTTCGGCTTTTTACCTATAAAACGACAACAAAACTTTTTTCGAGGATGTCTTTATATATTGATTGTAACGACGCAGTACCTACTAAATGAAAAATACAACTCCGAAATCAGACCATTTTTCTATAAGTTATGGTCATAGAAAAAATTGGGCAACTTGCGTCAGTCCTACTCTCCTCGAAAACACGTTTATTGAACTTTTTTGGCTATAACTCCAAAACTATTATTCCGATCTAAAATTACTTCATTTCATCTTAAAACTGGTTAAATTTATGTACTGATAGTTTCGTTTTAACGACTGACCGCAAGTTGCCAATTTCTACAACTTTTCCCTCAAGACCACACATAACTTTGTGAAAAATGGTACAATTTAAGAAGTTTTTTTTTTTTTTTCATTTCGTAGGTACTGGTTCCAACTAAAATTATTCTATAAAGGCTTTCTCCAAAAAAAAGCTTTGCTGAGTGATATAGGTGTTATAGGACAGCCAGGAATATAAGCATCAATTTTATTTGTTTCATTATTCGAAATAACGAATAAATATAATATATAATAAATTATCTGTTATTTGAATTTTGAGCATTTATAAAGAGAGGTATACTTTACAAGTTGAGGCATTTTTCCTTATTTCTAAGCTTTTACGAAGTTTAAAGATGTGGTTGAGTGACCACATTAAGCACTTGCGTAGGTATTTGGGACTTGAAGCAGTTCCCAATTTAGTCTCCTCCAAAGCCTTTGAAGCTGTAGACTTAATAAAGCCTCTTTATGGGCAAACCTTGTTAATTCCATACTTTATATCCATGTTTTCAAAAGAACTTGAAACATTTATTTATAGAGGGATCCGAAACGCTTAATATATCTTGATAAACATATTGGAATATAATCAAATTTATTAGGTTTAATATTTTCTGCTTATTAACTATACCTATCCATAATTCGTTTAATAATAAATTGTCCTATTATAATTATTGTTATAACTTTTCTATACTTCAATTGTATTTCTTTTTAAATTTTATTCGATTTGTCTTTATGTCCAATTCCTTTTAAATTTATTTTCTGTCATCTGTTTTTGTTTTCCTCTTAGCCCAGACGAAGGCTTGTAATGTCAACAAAATAAGTTATGCACAATAATTCCATATCAATAAAATTGGATTTTTTCTAATCTGGAAATGAATCTGGTTCGTACGCTAGTGAAGGCAGTAATTTCAGAAAAAAATGCTCAATAAATGCTGCCAACATCAAATATTTTCTGCACGTCTTTATCACTTTCAATTTGTAGACTATTAATGAGTTCGCTCAGAAAAAAAGTAGTTGATTGTTTTTTTTTTAAATCGTTCTACTTTAAAATATTCATATTGCAAGCAATGAACGAAACTGAGATTACGGTGCCCTCTATTATTTAATAGTTGGAACACTTTATATCATCCAATTTTTACCTTTATACTTATTTTTATTTGTTTTCTTTAACACGTTGAGTGCGGGCGCAAAATCGGAAACCCCTTCCCAGTGACTGAAGTTATGTTTTTAATAAATTTACTTCATTTCACCGCAATATGCCGTAAAAAATATTTTTTTAAATTATTAGTTAACTTTTAAGGTACAAAAAATGTTTTCCCCAGTTTTTACAGCTCCGTCTGAAAAATGTATAAAATGTAATGAGATATATTCAAATAATACAATAATTATCTCTAGTAAATTGTACTTATAAGAAAAAAATCAATTGTTTTGAAAATCGGTTGAAAAACGACGAAAAAATTGCAAAAGTAAAAACGATCATATTTTAGTTGTTTTTTTTTATTTTAAAACCGTTACTGACGGCGAAGGAGAAAGATGGGATCTCTAATCTCTTGCTATCGTCATCCCCACTAGCGTGAAACCGAAAAGATCCTTGACGTGAGTGTTCACGTCACCCAGTCTGGGTTAGAAACATGAGGATTCATGTCATCCGCCGTCAACGAGTTAAATTCAAAGTAACAAAATAATCGTACTTCATAATAACGGTAATAAAGCTGAAAGGTCATATAAATGAAATTTGAGATATTAGCTGTATACATGAGAACATTGTGAGCCTATAATGGGGCGCGGTACCACATCCTCCTCCACCAAACATTACCAATCTTTTAGCAAGTAGATAAACATTCCTTACGATACGCAATAGTAATCACTAGCAAGGAGTCGGAAGTGGGATCAGAAGACTAATTGTAAGTCTTTGTTCAAATATTATTAGACTGTGAGGAGACTGTGACACACGAAAATTCCGCTTTAGTCGGATGTAATAGGCTAAAAGGTGCTTCAGAGTCTGCAAACATCTTCTATAACGGTTTGGGAACCAAGTAATCTAATAAGGAATCCCTTCATATCAGTATCTGTGTGAATATGTAACGACATATGTATATAACAGTTCTTATACATGATGCAAGGAACGCTGTGACATTTATGCTCCAAGTATTTGAATAGTTTTCTGTATTTTGTTTACTTTATAATTACCAGAATGCCTCTACGCGAATGAATGTCTAGCACTCAATTATATGTTTGCAGGCAATAAAAAAAAAAATCAAGTAAGTATGGGAAACGAAATTATCAAGCTGAATCCGAAAAATTAAAAAAAACAAAATAGCAGAATAGCAGCACAGAGAGATGCCTTCAAAATAAAACTGATTGACACACGATTCCGAATAAAGTTTATTTTTTCATTTCATTTCATTTCATTAATCAATCAATATTAGCATTAATGATTACTATAATTAATAATAACTTTGCTCAGAAACTCTGCACTGTATATTAAGATGAAGTTGGAATACTTTATTTTTGTTTTTAACGAATTGATACATATACACAATAAAAAAAAAAAGTTTAATTACACTGGCCAACAAAAAAAAATAAATTATTTGTTTCCTGTGACTATTTTGTTGTTTCTAACTCAATTTGATACATATTTTTTAAATATGTCAACAATGTTTCTCTAACAGCTTTTGTTTTTGTGTTAAAGCTTGCCAACCTTATTTAGTATTTTTACTTTGATTTTAAATTTTGTTTGACAGTAAAATATATTCTGTTGTTGTTTTCGATATGCATTCGTCCAGGCGGTGTTGTGTGCTTAATCCAGATTGTATTTGAAATATTTGTGCCGAATATATATTTGAAAAATATCGAAAACTATATTAGACTTTGTAAAAATTGCATATTATCAATACCTCAAAATAGATTTGTACAATTAGGACAAGCCATTGGTTCCTCATATTGTTTGCCAAATGTGTTGTTTTTCTACGGTTATGGTCCAGCTGGAAAAGAGATACAGTGAAGTTTGTAACTTCCATAATTTGGCGAGAACCTCAAAACCATCATGACGACTGCTACTTCTGGGTTGTAAAAATAAACGGAATAAACCCTGGAAATCGAAGTTTTTCGTCATATCCTAAATTATCTTATGCTCAACGATCTCAATTAAGATTTCGAGAAGTACAATCCAGCACATCTAAACCCTTTGATGATCCAAAGCTCTGTGAACGCGAACAAAATATATCAAGTGATGACTCTGACCCAGATTACAAATGTAGCCATTGAGAACCTCAACCATTGAATCAGATTAATAACAAAATGACTTAGTGAGGGATCTGAACTTACCGAAAGAATCTTCAGAATATCTTTAAATAAAACAAATTTGCTAAATCCCGAAACCAACATTACTTTTCATCGTACTCGAGAAAAGAATCTGTTACCGTATTTTTCTCAAGAGAAACATTTAGTCTTTAGTAACAATGTAAGTGGTATTTTGCAACAGATGGGTTTAATAAACTACAAGCATAGGGATTGGTGTGTATTTACGGAAAGCAGCGAAAGAAGTTTAAAGTGTGGTTTGCTCCATAGCAGTAACAAGTACTATTACACATTCGACGACTTTGAAAGAAAAATACACAAATATTTTATGCAAAGAGATCTACCTATTGTCATTTATTCAAGTAAATCCTATAAAAGATCATTTGATAATAAATTTAATAAAATTTTGTTAACATTATGCATTAATTTCCTTACATTTTTTAACCAAAACAGTAAAAGTTTATATATCCCTTATTTTGAAGAGAAAAGATATGCCCGGTTGGGATTCGAACCCAAGTCTTCTCCAGCGTGGCGCCTTATCCACTAGGCCACCGATGCACTTAAGTTACAAAGTTCCCTGGTTCGGATACGAGCTCGGTGGCCTAGTGGATAGCCAGGGCCTTTAAAATAACCAGTAACAATAAAAAAAAAAATTAAGGAAACAAAAATTGTGTTGACCAGTGTTGACTATCCCATATTTCGTCTGCTTGGAGATAAAAGTCATTAGTAAAAAAATCAATTCTTTTCCGGAAAGGAAAAAAAAACAAAACGGGAATATGCTCATCGAAATTTCTCAGATAGTTATATAGTGAATTTTCCAACATGCATATATAGCATATATATGCATATATATGCAGTTATATTCACTTGAGGACTTATTGTACTTATGAGAAATGATAATATCAACACACAATGACTTTTTGTCAAATTTGGAAAACATGCACTTAGTGACTTTTACCTCCAAGCGGACGATTTATAATGTGTTTTATCTTCCCTATACAACAAACATATTTTTTATAGATTGTAACTTAGTGCATGTTGTGGTGGTATAGCTCACGTATCAGCTCGAGACTTTGTGTATATTGTGTATCTACAAACTATAACAATTGTGAAGTTTTCCGGCTAGGTGAGTTCCTAGAAACTAATATATGAAGGTGTTCTGTTAGTGTTAGACTAGATAGTGGCGAGGCAGTCTCGACCTGCTCACGTCTGAAGCTAGGCTGTTACTTACAATTGGCCTACCTCTTACTTTCATCACTGGTGGCGTAGCAAGCAAGGCGCTTGAACCGCTATTCTTACGAAGCCAGTTCGTAGCTCATAGAAGCGGGACTTTTTTTTTTTTTTTTTTTTTTTTTAAATTTATTTACGTATTTTATATATGTAATTTTTTGTCTTCTCTATTTATTTCCTATAATTGTTAAAAATAATTAAAAAAAGTTAATTTCATCATGGAATTTGAAAAATCGTCGTGTTTTATTCTGATGAGGAAATGCCATGTTCTCACTTCAGTGAATCGGACTCCAAGTTTCTCAAGGCTAGAACTTTGTCTAAAAGACAAAGGAATACTGCTCTTGAGCCTACTGGGAACTCCCCCGACAAAAAAAAGAAAAAAGAAAAACAAAAAGATAAGAAGCCGAATGTAAATCCAACCACACCACCACAAACCCGCAGTAAGGCTATAGTCTCTGCAGTCACACCCATAGCAACAAACAATAGATTCCAACCATTAACAAATATGCCAACTGACAGACTCAGCACCTCAACAACTAAAACCTCCCCATGGATTTCAAACCACCTCCAATCTACGTCACCGGCGTAGAAAAATTACTTACAATTTTGTCAAAATATATCTGAGTTAATCGGTCAAACCAATTTCCAATGCTTCTCCAGATATGAAGACATCAAAATAAATACAGAAACAAAAGAAACTTACAAAGCACTGATAGCGCATTTGAAAAATAATAATATAGAATTTCAAATGTTATCAGTTACAAAAAGAGAAGGCCTACAGAGTAGTACTGCGTGGACTTCATCAATCTGTTCTTCCCAACGCCATCAAAAGAGACCTAGAGGAGTTAGGTCATTCTGTCAGGCACGTCGCCAATGTTCTCCACCGTATTGACAAGCACAAACTCCCATTGTTCTTCGTGGATCTGGAGCCGGCAGAGAAACATACTGAGATTTTTAATATCAAAAGATTGGTATATTCCGTCGTAAAATTTGAAGTACCTCGACTCAAAAAAGAAATTGTTCAGTGTACCAGATGCCAAAACCTGGGCCACACAAAGACCTATTGCAATCGGCAACCAAGGTGTGTTAAATGTGCAGGGACCACATTTAACTGAATCATGCTTAAAAAACACGCGAAACACCAGCCTGTGTGTCCTCTGTGGTGAGAGCCATCCCGCTAATTATAAAGGTTGCCAGGTATACAAACTTAGGCAAAAGCAAAGAAGCACCAACTCAGCAACAAATAGAAATTCAGTTCCTCATACATCCGTAACTGTAGGATCATCCTCCCAGAATCAAAGCATCCCAGTCATCAATAGCTCTCACAAAGACTTCCCTTCACTTCCTACAACATCCAAAGCACAACAGCCTCAATATCAACAACCCAGCCATTCAGCCGTTCAACTCGCAGAACCTTAGCCATCAACCTCAGCAGCAGGGTCATCTCAGACTCTACAACTAATGAATTCACGACGGTCGAACGAAGAAATCGACGGTCACAAAATCAGGCGCCTCAAACATCCTTTCCAACCCGACTTCCCAAAATAGTCAATCCTTCCCCACCAACTAGTCAACAGACACCACAACAAGTGAACCAAACAGATCAAACCTCCAGTACAAACACATGGGCAAACCATATCTCCTCAACAATATCCAAGCCAAATCCCATTCCAGGCACCGTCTTCAAGACAGTATAATCATCCGTTTCAAATATCAGAACCCTATCCTACTTCCTCTCAAAGTCTTGGTGATATCTCATCGATTCTTTCATCCTTCCTCCGTGAACTCCAAGAAACTATCAGACCCTTAGTCACCCTTCTCACAAGAGCCCTGTCAGAAATCACGTCCATTGTTCCTCGATGATCCAAAAACTCCTTGGCAGTTCTTTTATGGAACGCAAAAATGGTTTGCTCAATCACAGAAATGAACTAGACGTATTCTTACACGACAATAACATTCACATTGCCCTAATTACCGAGACCCACCTGACGCCTACCTCTTATTTCCACATCAAAGACTATATCACTTACAGAACTGACCACCCCGACAAAACAGCCCACGGTGGTACTTGCATTCTTATCCATAGATCACTAACCCACACCTTGATTCCTTCCTCTCCAACTGACACCATTCAGTCTACTTCACTAATCCTATCCACCCTTCCATTTAACCTTACTATTTCAGCTGTATATTGTCCTCCAGGAAATAGCCTTTCCCAAAATATTCTGCAATCCTTATTCCAATCCTTTGGGCGGCGCTTCATTGCAGGTGGGGATTACAACGCTAAACACCAGCGATGGGGCTGCAGAACATCCAATTCCCGAGGTAGTATACTTTCCCGTGTATCATCCTTAAACAATTACCCCATCCTTTCACCCAACAGTCCTACCTATTGGCCTACATCCCTAAGAAAACGCCCAGATATTCTCGACATATTTGTCACCTCTCAAATTCCTACTTCCCAAACTACAATAGATTCCTTAGATGACCTTTCCTCAGATCATAGCCCAGTTTTTGCTTACATTACATTCTACTCCTATTATCAAACCTTCTCCTCCATCCTTAATAACTGGACGAGTAGACTGGGACAAATTCCGTTCGGCTTTAGAAAACCAAATTGACTTAAAAACTCCACTAAAACATGTAAACAAATAGATAATGCAATAGAACATCTTACAAATTCAATACAAACCTGCATAACAGAAAACACTACACAAAATAGATTTAAAACTTCAAAAAGTACCTTACCACAGAATATTCGCATTTTATTAGTAGAGAAACGTCGCGCTAGGGCCAAATGGCATAGAACTCGATATCCAACTGACAAAACATATTATAATAAATTGACTAACAGACTTAAATCAGAACTTAAAAAACTAAAATATGAAAATTTACAAAAAACAAACTGAACAACTAACTGTTTCCGATAAATCATTATGGAACACTACCAAAAGACTGTTAAAAATTCAAAACCTTCAATCATCCTCTCCTTACTCCAGCTCAAACCTGGACCAAATCTGATTTAGAGAAATCGCAGGTATTTGGTGAACACTTACACAATATTTTAAACCTCATCCAGATATCCTAAATCCTAACCATGTAGAATTTATTGAAGCAGAACTGGCCATTCCTCTCCAAATGACCATTCCTCCTAAAGCCTTCCACCCTTCAGAAATAATAGCCATCATTCGTAAATTGCCCTCCAACAAAGCTCCTGGACACGACCTTATCACTTCAAGAATCCTCAAATACCTTCCAAGGAAAGCAGTATTATTCCTAACTTACATTTATAATGCTGTCCTCCGTACAACATATTTTCCCGATTCCTGGAAATCATCAATAATAAAAATGATCCCAAAACCTAAAAAACCGCCCGAAAATCCTTCCTCGTACCGACCTATTTCTCTCCTACCTATCATGGGCAAAATCCTTGAAAAGCTCCTTTTGAAACGCCTTTATCCCAACCTTGATTCCAATCACATTATTCCTGATCACCAGTTTGGATTTCGCCAGTCTCATTCCACTATCCAACAATGCCATCGTGTGGTGGACGTTATCTCATCTGCACTGGAGCGCAAGATGTACTGCACGGGTGTCTTTCTTGACGTTGAACAGGCTTTTGACCGAGTATGGCACCCAGGTCTGCTTTATAAACTTCGCCAATTCCTTCCTTCTACATATTTCCTCATCCTCCGATCCTATCTTTCTGATAGAATATTTAAAATTAACCACAATTCTACATACTCACCCACCTTTCCCCAGACCGCTGGTATTCCTCAAGGTAGTATCCTGGGTCCCATCCTTTATAAAGTGTATACAGCTGATATCCCAACCCATCCTGATACTATTCTCACAACCTATGCTGATGACACAAGCGTGTTATCAGTCAATGATGATCCATTTGCTGCATCCCAGACACTCCAGTCACATATTAATTCCATTGAAGAATGGTGTCATAACTGGAGAGTTAAGATAAATCCCAGCAAATCCCAGCAAATAACCTTTACCCTACGTCGAAAACCTACCTCATCCTGTCCTCCTGTATCCTTTTATGGAGTACCATTAAATAATGTAGAACAGATAAGATACCTTGGATTTTATCTGGACAAGAGACTTACCTGGAACCCTCATACAAGATTGAAAAGACAAGAAGCTGCACGTCGATTTCGACTACTACAACACCTACTTGACAAACGTTCAAATCTCCCGATACACTACAAAAAACTCATCTATATGACGATTAGCAGACCTATTTGGACTTACGGTATAGAGTTATGGGGATCCACCAAACCATCGAATTCATCCCGCATCCAATCACTCCAATCCAAAATCCTTCGAAAAATCCTAGATGCTCCTTACTTTGTCACAAATGAATTGATCCACAACGACCTTAATATCCCATATGTTGCTGAATTGGCACGAACCAGATACCTTTCCTTTCATAATAAACTCACTGCTCATCCAAATCCACTTGTTGCACAACTTGCTTCCCATTCCATACCTGGCAATCCTCCGAGGCGTCTGAAAAGAAGATGGCCCCGTGATCTTCTTTTGTAAATATTCATTAGAGTACTACCAATGGGTAGTTCCTCTACAAGTTTAATTCAAGTCATTATGTCTCATATATACCGCATATTTACTTGATGTGTTTTTTTAATACAGTTGTAAATTTCTATTAATAAAAGAATAAAAAAAAAAAAAATAAAAAAAAGTGCATGTTGTAACGGGGACTAACTCGGTTTCAAGAGTGTAACCGTCTGCCCGTTAACTCTTGTAACAATTTATTCATTATGTCTAGTGTCTCTTTAACAATAAAAATTCCAGCACAACATGTAGTGGTTCTTGTAGGGGGGTCCCTCAGAAGTCATAAGACTTAGCAAGTTCCATACTAAACACAAATCGCAGGCGGAAGTTTTCTTCTTCACTTCTCGTCTTTAATTTAGAAAACCTTATTCAGTACATAAAACGTTGACACATAAAAGTTTTACGGCATGCTTTCTACCCTAATGAACCCCCTTTTTTCTTCCTTGAATCCTCTTTCTCATCCAACCAACTGGGATGGAAGGACGAATTCCCGTCTCAACATTATCTTTTAATTATATTTGCTATGTATTCATTTAATTTTATAATTTTATAATTATTTATAATTTTCTTATTTTTATTACTTATTATCTTCTGTCGATTTTTTTTCTTTGATATTCTGTTTATCTCAGTACATCACCACTGAAACTATATCAGTAACATCTATTACGAATGCTTCGTTCACATCAAAACATCCGGTAGGATAATTCGTAAACACTTTTTTTTAGATATATTATATTTCAATAGTATAATGTACTATTTTTTAAAATAAAAATGTATTGAAGAAACGAAATAAATAAATAATGGACTGATTATTGTTTCGCCGTTTCTTAACGTCGCACCTAACTGGACATTACGTGTGTGTATTCTGACGATAATCTTCCTATCGGCAATGACCTATTTCTCTCAGTTATTATAGGCTTTGTTTTTATTTTTTATAGATAAAGTTGATTCATGGTCGGTCCCAACTGAAATTCAACATTAACCTTTATTTTTAAAGCCCGTACAGCCACGAAAGGAAAACTTCTTTTTTCTGTACTAATTACTAGAAACTAGATTATTGTATTTACAAATATATACTGTCGTGTAATATTTGTGTAATTGTAGTAACTCATTTATTGCAATTGGTTTTAACATGGAATAAATATTTACTAAAACTGTCTTATTGTTATAGGGTAAACAACTAGTTATGATCATCTTACCTGTTATGGGCAGGCTAATACAATTTTCGCAATAAGGATCTAATTCATTTATTTGTTATATCAACAGGAGAAATATTTCTGAAAAGGGTTTAAGATTCATCTACTTATGAAACCCTCCCTCCTGTCCCTTTCTAGTAACCATTAAAAAATAGTTTCGCGAAATACCTCTTTTTTTTTTTTTTTAATAATATCGGTATTTAAAGTGAGGAGTCTTAAGGAATTACAGTGAAATTGCTTCATAAATTTTTGGTTTTTGAGATACATAACTTTTTATTAAAATTCAGGCTTTTATACAAGCTCCATTATGTTGGAATATCTGAATTCAAACAACAATAATTTTTAGTTATTTCGATTTTCTTAGGTGTTACAAACGTTCTTTCTACTATAACTAGTCTTGACTTTGACTATAACTAGTACAACATACCCATAACTTATATTTTCAGCTCTTTATAAAAAACATATAAAAATTTATTTGAAAGCAAGCTTTAGTGCATTTGTCAAATGCCGTATCACTGCTGCTGAGATGAGGTTCCTACGCAGAACAGCAGGAAAAACTAAGCGAGATTGTATTAGGAACGAAAGGATCAGAGAACGGTTAGAGATGCCTCCATTAAAAGAAACCATCGAAAAGCGACAACTTAATTGGTTTAGACATGTCTAAACCTATGCCAGTAATGGCTCGAAGAGGAAGAGAAAGAAGAAGAAGAGAAGATAATCGTTTGTCCTCTATGCCAGTAATGGCTCGAAGAGGAAGAGAAAGAAGAAGAAGAGAAGATAATCGTTTAATAGTTTTGTCCACTTTTATTGTTAAAACTGCAACTGGTAAATAAACAATTAATAACCAGCAGGTATTAAGGGGTTATGAATAACTTGTTTTAATTCAAACAAGTGCCATATTTTTCTCTAGCCCAATACAATGTACAGTCTTTGATTTATTGTTTTGGATCTTTATTCTAATAACTTTAGAGACAAAGAACTGCGAAGCTTTACAAATGAAGAAATTTGTTATGGAGGTCAAGATATCGGGAGAAGTAAAACTTTCTACAGGGTTGATCTGTCGATTGGTCCATCATCAGTAAGTAGTAACAGGGAATTAGCTGAGAGAATCATCTTGTATTGAGGAAGCTCCAAACCCTACGCAGAGATAAACTGCCCGAGTTTGCCCAGCTTCCAAAAAACAAACACGGCCGATCCAAACCATCAGATCGATAATTATTCCTGATGTAAGGCAGCAGTTACACTAATACTGGTATATGTAATATGGATAGCTCTATGTAAGATTTTAGCTTTACGAATAATTATTACATTGATATATAATATCCATGATTACCTACCGAATTAAAGATTTTTTCAAAGTTCAAAACCCAGATTTTAACGAATAATTTTACATAAAAATTAAAACCGAATACGTCTTATTCGTTCATTACGATTCGAAATTCAATTCACTAATTTACGTATTAGTTTTGTGATACGCTACACCTTTAAAGCAGTGAATTTATTTCTTTAAATAGTAAATTTAGAAATGTATAAAAACACTACAAAATAAATTAAACATCCTACATTTAGTTTATGGAGGAAACTGACCAATATACTCAGGAACACTCGTTTCCCTTGCCCTATCCACAAGAACGATGTCGCAGCCTGGCACCAACCCTGCTATTTCAGCCCCATATAAATAACTTTAATTTCCTCCCGGTTCCCTCTTAAATAAACAGCGACCTCTCTAACTGTTAACTGGTTCACTCCTATAAGTTAATTTATTTTCTCGCTTCTTCCGACGTGAAACTTCCCATTCATTCCAAAGGAAATAAACCCCGGTGGTATTTGCCAAAGGGAAAAAAGTTCTGAGACTTTAAGCCTTTGGACGACTTTTATTCTTTGAGAGTGGAATCTCGGAAGCTTGTACAAACAGTGGGGAACTAAACTTTGCCAAGAAACTCTTATATTGTGAAGCAGGTGGAAATGGAAATAGTATTTTTATTTTAACGACATTATACTAACAAAAAAGTTCAATTCTTTCAAATTCATGTATTAACACATTCATTTTACCTAACTCTAAGAAGAAACATCTCTTTTTTTAACTTCTTTCTATTCAACTTTTTATTAATTTACGTTGCTATGATTTAACAGAAAAATAGAATGCTAATTATTAAGAAGATATTGAAAAAGTTCATTTATTTATTTATAGAAGTTAGACAAAGCTCACCTTGATAACCACTCAGATGGGTGAATGAGAGAGGCTAGTACCTACCTATAACATAGGTCTATGGACCGTGACCAGTAGGCTATGGTCTAACTTTCAAGTTATTGTGAGCTGGTATTGTAAAAGGAGAGATTTTAATGAGCCTAGGGGCGTTGTGGGACGGACAAAAAACACTAGAATGCTGCTTTCCTATGAAAGGAGTACAACGGTTATAAGAATTAAATCAATAGATTTATTGATTGGGAGGGGACGGTGGTTTTGAATTTTAGGACATTGCCAATTAATGACGGCCGATGACTAATAATGCAATAATAAAAAGGGAAATGTTTCAAGTATTGTATTTGCAAGTAGGGGAAGAGCCAGTCTAAATCAGCCCCTTTGTATCAAAAGCTGATGAAGCTATTATATCAACCAGAAATGAATCTGATATAATCTTTGATATTCACACCAATCCTTATGTTATCTTATTTTTATTCATTTATTAATTTTTTATTATTCGATTGAGATTTAGTTTGAGGACGAACAGACTCAGATTAGGTAAAATTTCCTTAGTCATATCTGCAGTAGGGTCACTAATCAGCCATAGGCCATAGATCTGACATTGCTGAGTAATGATTATCTGCTTGGGTCCAGGCCTATAATACAAATTAAAATGCAGCTTCAGTTATAAATTAAATCACTCTTTGGAAACTCGCTTTCGTTTTTCTTTTTTTGAGCTTATGAACAGATAACTCACTTAAAACGAATAAGTTTTTAAGGTATTTTGGAATATAAAAGCTTTAATTTGACAAAAGTTTTCTATTTCGGCAAGTGTAAGATTTTTCTTTTATATTATGTTTTTTATTATATCATGTTACTCTTAAGTACAATCTATTAGGAACATAAATGAGCCAATAACTTTATAATAAATACATTATAAAAAAATAAATTATATACATAAATACTTGGACTAGTAGGTGAAATGTAACGCTATTTTATACATCTTCGTAATTGATGAAATTAAACAAAAGGAGCATATCGAATAACAAAAACATTTATGATAAAACCTGCATATCAAATTATGCATTACACCACAGTAGTGAAACCAGAATGTCTAAACGCGAATGAATGCCTAGCACTCAATTATAAGTTGGGCAATTTAGGAATATTAGCGAGAAGAATTATCAGGAAAACTTTGGGTATAGAAAGCCTTATTAATTTCTGAGAAGTGTATGTCAAAATGGGTTTCAGTAAGTAAGTATAAGTATTCATTTTTTGTGTAAGTTGCAGAGTTGAATGTTTGTAGAGGAGTGAATATAAAAGTCTTAGTCTTTGGTTGAGCGTTATACTTTTTTTCTTTATACGTGGACCTCATGTCATTCTTCGGTCAATCGTCAGACCAAGGTAGAGTACAGTTTCTGTTTGAGGAATCGGTGGAATCCAAAAAATAAAAAAAATAAAAAAAAAAAAACAGCAGAAGAAGCAGCACAGAGCCTTCAAAATGAAAGTCTTTAACTTGCGATTCCGAAATACAACGAATAGCGAGAAGAAGTACAAAATAGCCAGAAGATATAAAAAGGTGACATGGTGAAAAGATGTTGGAATATTGGAGGAGAAGAAAGCATCAAATGAAAAAAAAAAAATTCAATTTGGCACGGGGTATGGTTGACCGAAGATTTAAAAAAAATAAAAAATGATTTGCTTGAAACAAATTAAATCTCTAAAATTACTTAATACGGAAATATTTGTTTTTATAACATTTGTCCCTCTACTGAAAATGCGTAAATAATAATAATTTTAATAGGCCTTTAACACAAATGCATATGGAATCATGCAAGTTCATCAGTTTAGAATGAGTGAGAATCTACCGAAATACCTAGGAAACGATGGATACGAATTCACTTGATCAAGCATTAGAATGTTAAAACTTTTTAATTATTAGAATCTTCAGTGTGTTACGTGGTGTATCTTCTCTTCCAGAACTTTATTTCTAAAAATATGATCTTTTATCGAACCTGGAATAATCTAGTATAGCCTCCTTTGCCATAAGTACACAAGTAAAGAAGGGGGGAATCTAGGACATGGGCAACAAACCCCTCCACCCACTGCCAGATTACGACGTGGTTGTCTCATGAAGTCGTTAAACGGCAATAAATGACAACCGGGTGATATACGATGAAGTATATGAGCTTGGCTAAGTCTTACGGATTATGACTTTGCCAGGTTAGCTGAGGTAGGATTAATATCAAAGGTTAAGGTATCTGTAGTTCTTGGTACGTCAGGGAGGAGTTGGAGAGTGGAGGGGGGAGAGGTTAGGGCAGTGTTATTGCATTTTCTAGGGCCTCTATCTTAAACAAAACGAGCACTTAGACAAAAAAAGCCTATATAAAAATAGAAATGGATCTGTCTCATTCTCGATGCCCTCACTTACATTTTCTTAGCATAACATGAATTGCTAGTACGTAGATCTAAGCTTACGCCTTTTTTATATTTACACTAGCATCCCCAGTCACAGCTTCGCCCGCTCTTATAATTGAAGGACTTAGATAGGTTTAAATAATAAATGAAATTCTATTTTTTAACAACAAAAATCTTATCATGCAGTTGAGAATTATTTTCTCACATTATTTCTATATATTTTCACTTAAAGCTGTAATTTTTTAACCCGATATTATTGGAATGATTACATGGGTGTAATAGTTTTACTACAACTCTCTTGCAGTATGATTCTAACCATATATCGTTCGATCATTAAACATCCTTAGGATCCACACGTCACACTCAATATTTATATTTTTTTTTATAACGATTTATTTAAATTAAGCCAATTTTATTATCAATTTATAGCTCTATGTAAAACCGTACCATTACAACCTCCCTTAAATGGTACTCGCCACATATCGGTCAATTTTCAAAATTTACTGTGAACCACATATTTATTGCTTTTTAGAAACAATTTAATAGAAAATATGTTAATTTTCTTATTGCTAACCCTTCCTTCAACTACGAAGATTCGGTAGTTTTTGCGGTTAGTGATCACAAATGAAAAATGGCTTGTCCTTTTATATAATAGTATAGATATAAATTAATTTAGAACATCTGTTTTATTACTAATTGTTTACAAACACCTGCACTAAAGTAGTATTTTTAAAAAAAAAAATGTAATTTTTATATTTTTGGGATATTTGTTTGGGAACCCCAACTCTGATTTTAAAACTTTTTTTCAAAACCCTTCCCGGGGATATACCTAATAATTTCCCAAATGTTCACGGCGATTGGATGTATGGTTTTTGAATCTATTCTAGTACAGACAGACAGACACATTTATTTTTATATATAGAGATTAAACCTCGATGTTTGGCGACCCTTTTTGTAAAATTACTTAATAAATGTTTTTTATAAGATTGGCATACTCGCTTTACCTATGGCTATCTTATAATGAGATCAACCTCACTGAAGTGTGTATTGCAAAACTCAATCACGCATATAGTCAAGCAATACCCGATTTACGAAACCTATTTCCAGCAGGAAAAGCTGAAAAGAATACTCTTGTTAATGCTTAGGGATAGAAAAAAACCAATATGCCTAGATAAAATCAATATGATTTCTTTAAAAAATATACTAAACCAAAAAACAAAAAAAAAAAAAAATAATAACGTAACTCCAGGCCCTGAAGACGATAGATGTTGCGTAACAAAAATTATCTACTTACCAATTTATTTTCAAATATATTAGATGAATTAATAAGTAGTTTATGAGAGTATTGTTTCCTCTCTCCTACATAAATATTCCTATAACATTTATTATATAATTCAATTTTAAAAACTTTTATAGCAGTTACCATATGATTTGTGAAAGCTAGAACACGCTGTAGTATTTCTCTGTGTTTGTTTTGATTTTCTTCAAGTTACGAAGTGTTTTAGATTTCATATTAGCATTTTAACTCTAACTATTAGATAAATTGATCATTTTAAAGAAGTTATATATTATTTATAGACAGCTTCAAAGAAGAATAATTAGTTATAATTTGGAGAGGTTAGGATTGAAGCTCCAAACAGGTAATTAACAAGCTTTATTATAGTTGGTTGCCATGGCGAACAGGGCGAGGCTATGGCCGCCTGACGAGTCTAGTACAGCAGCCAAAATACAAGCGCTTCCCAACTCTTATGGAAATTTAATTCCAGATCTAAATTTAGACCATTTTCATACTGACCAAAGGCCATTACTAAATACATCAACTTCTACACATCCTTCATCTGATTCTCCTCCAAAGATTCCACCAATTATTATTTCAAACATAACGAGAAATGAATTATTAACATTTTTCAACTCTCGACCTCATATAACCGCCTCTTTCTCCTCACTACGATCTGGAGACATTCGCCTACATCCGCAAATACTGAAGAGAGAACAGAAATCATGAATTGGCTCACTTCGAAAGAAATCAGCCATCATACATACGGATCCGGACCCAATGATAAACGATATTTCATAACCGGCTTTTTAACTGACTTTCCTCCTGGCGTCAAATCTATACGAAGACTAAAGAAAACACTTTAAGATGGAACCAAAATGGATCTCCCTGAGATTATAGTCACCACATCCCCTTCAGTAAAACCTGAAAATCTCCAGGCTCCCGGATTAGTCAATCGCATGAGATACAGGGTTGAACTACCACGCATCTATAAAAGATTCACTTTCACGTGTACAACATATGTTACCACTGCTCTTCTTAAAAATCAGTACTGCTATGATCTCCCTTGATTGTAAGCTTTTGATTGCGTAACATGAGAAATCAACTTCTTCATCACGAATTTCCTCCTTTCCTCTTTAATCTACTTCGGTCTTATTTCTCAAATCGTTCCTTTTGTTATAGAGTTGGAAACTCCTTGTCATCAATTATAAGCCCTCTCGGATGGTGTTCCACAAGGCTCTGTACTTTCTCCTATCCTCTACTCCATTTACACAGTAATGTCATCGGCACTCGTTACCCACGCGTCGAAATATCAGGCTTATGCTGACGAGATGCCGATCTACAGCTCCTCCATCAGCACTACACAAAAGCCCTTCAAAATATACAAGCGGTGGCTCAACAAATTTCAGATTCCCTTTCCAATTTAGGTATTTGTATAAATCTTCTAAAACTGACGCCATAGTTTTCTCATTTTCCCGTCAATCCCAAAGGAAAAAGATCCAGCCCAATCAAGCTTAATAATACCGAAATTCCGATTGTATCATCTATTAACTACCTTGGTGTTCGACTCGATCGACACCTAACCTTTTCCAGTCATTTCCGTCATCGTCTAAACTTCACTCGACAAACATTCACTTCTCTTCGCATCTCTTTCGCTCTCTAACTTTATCTGGTCCGATTGAAACTTTTCTTTTGATAAAGCTATCCTTCGGCATAGCCACACCACATTAGCAAATTATGATATTAAACATCCATTGTAATATTTGGGGAGGAAACCAGAAATTTAATCAAAACAGATAAAACAATCATCGAGGTTACTGTTTATTGTGTATGGTTTTTAATGCTAATTTTACGAAAGTAATGAATTTTAAATGATTTATGGGCTAATTATCGCAGAAATAACCAACTCTTTATCTCCATATATAATACATTATTTCAATTTTATTTACTCTTATTTTATCGTATAGTGTGGTACGTATCAAGTTAAATTAATGAATGATATGATTTATCGATACTTCTTTATATAAGCCATTAAAAAAAAAAATAAACAAAACGTAATTAAAAAATAAAATAATGTTTTACTTAATACTTGCATCCCCCCGTTACGGCTTCGCGCGATCTTATAAATAAACTTATTAGATAATTTTAACTAATAATTGAAGTTTTATTTGTTTATTGATAAAAATCATGCATTGCAAGTTTGCAATCATTCTTTAATGATATTTTCTTGCATAGCAGTAGTTTTTAACCTGATTAAAATAGAACAGATTAGGTGGTTAAAGATTACATAAAAGCGTAATTTGACAGAAAATTTTTAATTATAATGCATGAGTTGGTAATCTAGATGTACAAAGACTATTAAGAAATCCTGGCAGATAATGGAATGCATTATCAGTGCTTACAACTAAAGGTCCATGAATCATATTTTTTACATACAATAACGTAAAGCAAAGGATCGACATTTTGATTTGGTAATCATTTTCATTCGCCAGAAATAATATTATTGATTTTATGTAGTTTAATTTTTAACCATAAAAGTATATGACAATGTGGCAAATCCCGTTTCTGCCACTAAACATTGTACATTTAAATTTTGCTATTGTAAATATTATAATTGCTAAACCTTCATGAAAATGATTTAGTTAAAATATGGTGCAGATGGGTTCAGCCGTTTTGTCATTGCAAAATCTATTGCAGAATGGTACTAATCAAATATTGGTTGATTTTTAAACTTTACTGGGATTCACACGTCACATTTTTTTCTTTTTAAATAATTGAATTGAATATAAGTAAATGTTATTATCAATTTCAAGCTCAATATAACCCCGTACCTTTGTAACCTCTTATGTAGAATGGCGCTCACCACCTATCGATTAATTTTCAAACTTCTCTGTTATCCACATACTATCGTGTTTTTAATAAAAAAATTATTTAAAATCAGTAGATTTTATTATTCCTAAACCTGGTAGCTAGAGATCACAAACGAAACACACACATATATATATATATATATATATATATATATATATATATATATATATATATGTGTGAAACTGTGAGTGTGTGTGTGTGTGTGTGTAGACCAAAAATGAAGGAAGAGACGAAAAATGAAGGAAGATGCTTTTGACCGCACCTTTCTATTTTAATCCGTTGCAGATGTATAGAAATTCTAGGATTTTTTGGGGTAACCTACGTTGTTTGCCATAAAAGCTGTAATATTTCCATTCGGAATAACGATTTATCAAATTTGGACCACATTTAAGGATTTAGCATCAAATTTCCTATAAGGCCATAGCACTTTAAATTATATCCATATCTTTAAATTTTACAAACTGGGGACCTAAAGAATAACTTAATCTTCAACTCATTTATGAAAGTTACAATTTCTTATATTATTGCAACGCTCAACGTGTTTCGAAAAAAAAAAAAACAATCTACAAAACTGCAAATATTACAAAAACTTGACTTGCATATTTAACCAGCTTTTGAATAGTATGATCGAATAATTGATTCCTTGTTGATTCCACAGAGAAATTCTCTATTAAAACCGAAAAAAACACGGTGTTTTAATTTGCCAAACAAATCAGGAAATTGGGTAAATAAAACATTCTGATAATCCCTCGATGAAAGTCTGTATTTAAAAAAAAATAAACTCTTCATTGCAGCAAAAAGCAAAGAAAAACAATCTTGTTTATTAGAAAATAAAGGAAAACCAGATCAGAGGAGTCCATTATTTTATTAGATTTTCAAAATGTCCTCCGTTGTTTCGAATGCAGCTTCTTGCTCTCTTACAGCTTCTACGGTCGTTCCTAACATCAAAGGATACTGTGTGTATATATATATATATATATATATATATATATATATATATATATATATATA
Source organism: Euschistus heros (assembly GCA_003667255.2). NCBI lineage: Eukaryota > Metazoa > Arthropoda > Insecta > Hemiptera > Pentatomidae > Euschistus > Euschistus heros. Next base: position 32,375 of record RCWM02000008.1, on the reverse strand, counting down.
TATATTGTATATATTTACTAGGGTTTGATGGAATATAGAGGGACGTGGAGAGAAGTTTATGTTAAAAACCATTTACATAAATAATACGTTAATACATAAACATTGTTTTAACTTGATTTCTTCCTCTTTGGAAATCTCAAGTACACTTAAAATACATAAAGTATTAGGTTCATCGAAGTTCCATAAATATACATTGGCAAAGAGAGAAGAAAAAAACATTTCCCTCGGAATTTTAAATCCAGAATATCTTGTAATAGGATATCTTATCCTTGTGACTGATGAACGCTTTTCTTAAGATTTATCTCAAGTCTATTTCTTTGCTTCTGGTTTCTAAATTAGTTGATTTACATTAGAGACAGCTATCTTGGGAACATCTTGCTCTAAGGGAGTGGAACGCTGCCGCATGGCCGATCAAAGCCCCTGGTTCCTCGTGTAGCTAATGTGCCCACCACTAACAAGCTTCTATAGACCAAATGTTTGAGTTGCTGTCTTTTCACATCAGCAGAAATTAATGCTTGAATAATTGCGGGGTGTAAATAAAAAAAGTTGATTTTGAGATTAACAAAAAACCTAGCATTAAATTAAAAAAAGAACATCAGTTTGGTACTCCGGGAATGAGCGAGTGGGGAAGCATAGCTTTCTTCAATCTCTGAAGTACGATTTGACATGTAATGAAATTGATTAATGCTGAATATTGTTAAAACAAATAGGCAAAAGAAATATTGATTTTTGTTTATTTAAACAATATATATTTATTTTTTTAAAGAGCATCACATAATGTAACTTTATTGATATCAAGGAAAAGTAAATAATAAGTATGAACACGTTAGTTTTTATCCTGCTGACCATCTATGTCCTCATGATCATTATTTTTTTCTGCTTTCCTGATTTTAAATTACTTAAATTAACAATTAATGATCATTCGAAATAAACAAAGTTGAGAAAAAACAGCGGTTTTATAACGTACCTTTTTTTCATTCAAAACGATCCAATATACTTATCCTAAAAAAATATTTTCCATTTTTTGTATGATAAGCAACAAATTTCTATATAACAAAAAGAGGTTTCAAACATATTCTTCATTAAATATTTGATTAGTACATATTCACATATTCGATCCGAGTAACTCCAACTGAGATAGAATGCGTCAAATAATGTTTATATGTTCCGTTCATTGCGTTCGCTCATTCGTTCGCTGCTGTTTTCATTTTTTTGTTTTTTCATTAAAACCCATATACCTCCTAAAAGGTAGGTCCTAGCGACAAATGTTATATGACTACAAATGTTTTCCATTAAATTTGTGGCTAGGATAACTTCAAATTTTTGATCCAAGCAACACCGATCAGTGTCAAATATGGTATATTTCGTTAGTAACGTTCGTTCGTTTGCTGTTGTTGTTTTTTAGTTCATACATCTCATTGAACCAACGCTGTATGAAGCATGAAATATATTAGCTGAAGAATCCATTGATGCTGAAAGTACTTGACCCTCCGGCAGTCGCTTTATTTTAAAGTACACAAACACACAGGAGCAATTGAGGTAAGAAGCATATTGAGGCGCGTAAATGAATAGGTCAGCGTGAATCGACGACATGGCGCAACGCAGCTTTACTGCCAAGTAGTGATGGGTCGTTCTGAGTGGAACGGAACTTGGAACTAGTTCCAGCTTCCAACAGGTTTGGAACGAAACGAGCTACCTAAGTTTTTCGTTCCAACTGGAACGAAAACCAAAGCTAAAAGATCTCTGGTTTCGTTCCGTTGGTGTTGATAGGGTACATATAGCATCTCCCGTTTCGTTCCACCCAAGGTCGTTCCGAATGATCTCTCTCTCACTTGATCCCTGCTCAGAGCCTTACAGCCGTTGATCTTACTGCTCTTGGTTCCCTCCCCTTCTCACCATCACCTCACCAAACCGCGCATAGGCATCTTCAAATTAAACAGCTTTCTGTTAAATTTTCTGTTCTACCGACAGAACTCGGCTACTTCTTTCGGATTCAAATAAATTTGGTTTTTAAGAATCAGAATCAAGCTGAACATGCAAAAAGCCTTGTAAAGGATAGGTTGACTGCTTTAACCTTCCATCGGTCGCGCCAATTTCCGTACCACGAGCGGTCGCGCGTTGTACAATGTACAAAACCCTGTTGTTGTTTTTTGTCCCTTTTCGTCCAAATTTTGTGTGTAATGTATTAAATAAAATATTTAATTCTACATTGAAAATAGACTACATGTACGAAATATTAACAACAACAATAATGGCGCTACGGTCCATGCAGAACCTTGGCCTCTTCCACGATTCCCCTCCATTTGTTTCTGTCACCAGCTGCTCTCCTCCAATACCTCACACCAAGTGTCTTTAAGTCTGCCTCAACATCTTCCCTCCAGCGCAATCTAGGCCTTCCTTTTTCTCTCTTTCCTCCTTCGGGACGCTCATTCAGCATGATTTTTGTAAAATAAAAACGAAATATTACCTGAGAGAATAATATTTTGAACGTAAATGAAAATATGATTGAAAATAATATTTTCAAAGTTATAACTAGATAAAGTTTTATTTAGAATATTAAGTTCAAATATAATTATTTGCAGTTCTAAAATGGACGTTTTTATGATCAATTATTGTTAAAACATTTTTTTGAGGAATGATTTTTACAAATAAAATGTAGATATCCCCTGGTTGTAGTCCCCCCCCCGCGTCATTTTCTGATCAGATTTTGGCATTATGATATAGAATATCCTCTGTTTCCTCTTTACTCAAGTCTAAATTTTTATTTGATTGTCCGGTTCTTTTTGCTTCGTCGTCTAGTTCTGCAAAATTCGAGGAATATACTCCAATTTTATAGGTTTCCACCAAATCAAAACATCCCGAATACTATCGCTGACTAAGATAAACAAAAATGCAAAAGAATCCTACTCGTACGTACATTTTATCGAATCCAACTGATTGCCGTGAAAGGTACGAGAAAAAAACAAAACGAGAGCTGTAGCTTTTTGTACTTTGTGCGACACTGAGGGCTAAATATTTTTTAATCAGGAAACCTTCCTAAGATTATAGTAGCTATAAATTTCTTAATTATAAAATAGATGGTCATTAACAGCCCAAAGTAAATAGGTAGTAGGTTAGTCAAACTGACGTGGAACGAAAAGTAGAACAGACCGTAAAATCTAAGTCGGAACGGCCCTTCACTTGTAGGTAGAAGGTTTGTCATAATTACGTGAAACGAAAATTGGAACGGAACGAAAACTGGAACTGGTTCTAATAGTGGAACGAAACCGAATATCTCATTCCGCTTTTAAGTCGGAACGGCCCTTCACTACTGCCAAGACACAACAAATGCGTGAAACAGTGCCTGAGACACAGTTTCTCGTGCTACACGAGCCTACCACACTAGTGCAGTTATTTTTTCGTGAATGGTTGTCCGAAAGTAATATGTAAAAACAGAACCGCGTAATTATGAGGGTTTTTTTATATTTAACTCGATTGGTTTTTCATTTAAAATGATAAAAGTTATACAAGATTTCAGTTCCTTGCTGTCAATAAACACATAAAAACATAATCTGAATTAGATCCTAAGCTAAAATCTAATAATTGTAGTTTTATTCTTGCTTCATTCATTCTAAACTTTCTAATGAACATAATTTTTACTAACAAAAACCCGTGTCTACTGGGCGAAAGTTAGGGAGCAATTGCGTGGCAATCGGCGTTCCCCAACCCCAAAATTGGCCTTCGACTTCAAATAACCCCATAAAAAGTAATATTTATAATAGTTACGTTTGCTACGAATGGTAGCAAATTCTTATCTTGTATTGACTTTGGAACACCCTACATCTTGAGATCATTCGGAAGATTTTTTTTCATACTGATGAAATGCAGATACAAATTATGAAAAGCCAAAATAGGTAAATCAATATTAGTTGATTCGCTTAAAACTTGATCATATCTTAATCTGATATCATCTTTAAAAGCAGAAGATCAAAAATAGTTGTTTATCTTTTCCAAAATCAACCAATACCATCTGAATTCGGTTTCATTAATTTTATTTTTTATTTAAATTTTCTTATAAAAATTCAATGGAAGGAATTATTCATTATCAGCTTGCTGTACAGTCGTTGTTTGATCAATGAAATCATTGTCTGCAAGCAGAAGATACATACATTAGCAATAAAATTATGGTGTTAAAAACGAAACTCATGGAAGGGTTGTTGAATCGCAAAGGGCAAAAGATTTAGTAATAATTCACATAAGGGTGCCGGAAGCTCTCAATATCTGAAACGGACTTCCGGAGTCTATATAGATCCTGTCAATAAACCATGTTCAACCTTTTTCGGCGGATTTATACCCTAATTGGGTTTATTGTAACCCTTTGGATTTATGGTTGACAAAGTATTTTCCGATTCCTTTCATACCTACATATTCCGATCACTAATTGTATCATATTAAAGCTAATTGTATATTATTGCAACTGAAGCTATATATTTTTTTTTAAATAAATTGGACAAGAAAAATAATACAATTACAGAAATTTTAGATTTTTACATTGACTGATACATATGATTTTGGTTTCATTCCAAGCAAATCTGTTGTTTATTTTGATTATCTTTATTATAACCCTCAAGATGGGAAAATAATCAGCATATCCTTGCAAAGCACTCTGCTCAATTAACAGTCAAGTATTTACAAAACTGAAATAAAATTTGAGAAATTATAGAATTCTTACCAGCAGCCAAACCTTCACTGTGGTACTCATTCAGGATTCAGAGCTACTTGCTATTTCAAAGTTTATTAACTATTTGACATTAATTTTGAAATTGGAATGGAAGCAAGGTAACTGAGTAGGTAATGCACTGAACTTCGTACTGTCGGGCTCAGGTTCGTTTGCTGACCGTTAAATGAAATACTGGCTGAATCACCTTTCGCAACAGATTCTGTAACAAGATACAGTTAACTAGAGTTGAACAAAGTTTAATCATTCACCTAATTTAATCATGATTAAACATTTCAGTCATTTTTTAGTGAACTAAAGATTATTTGACTGAATTAATTTAATCATTAAATAATTAGGTGATTAATTCCAGGAAATAAGTTGTCAAATAGCAATGCTTATATTTTTTCCAACTCCGCAGATGACTAACCAAGAATTTTAATTTTCTAAATTAAAAAAAAAAAAATTATCAATATTTTCAACGTATTAATATTTATATTATATTTCAACATTATACTAGTGTAAGAAGTGATGTTCGCTAACTGCAAACAATTTTCGAAATATATTTCTAAGATCAGTCTGCCTTTGGGGATCAGAATGGTCCTACATATAATGCTAAACCTGCCATAATTATAAATAAATAAGAAAAAAAAATAGACACACAAACATAAAAATGATAATAATATATGTTTATTTTCATAAATTAGATTTGTTTTTTATGTTGTATATCTCCTGTATCCATGATATTTCTCTCTGCACTTTATATATAACATTATCATATGAATCATTTAACATTATATGAATCTAACAGCTTTATCAGAGAGATTTGTTTTCTTTATTTTTAATTTGTTATAATCCTTCACCTAACAAAAATGTTATACTGATTGGTCAAAATTCAAAGTCGTTCTCTTCTCAATCATTAAAACTAATAGTGGTACTACGTTTAATATTATTAATTTTAAAAAAGGTTCAAAAAAATATAATATAATTTAAGCACAATTTCATGTAAACATATCTTTTTTTCTAAAAATATATTTATAAATTATAACCATACCAGAATTTTATACTATTTATATTAGTTTTGTCCATGTCTTTCATAGTTCTACTTCATTTATTATATATAAGTTTTTTTTTTTTCTCTTCTTAATATTTATATATACTCGTAGTTTAATTATTATTATTATGCAAAAAAATAAAAGACAAATTTCTTGAAATAACTACAATTTTTTAATACTTTGTTATTTGTTAAGGGTAGTTTATAAGTTTGCAACCCTCCAAACATGGTGCGATTTGTGTATTACTCGAAAAACCGCGCAATTTTATCACTTTTCAGTTTTTTTACTTATATTTCAAAAACTATGTGATTTTCGTTGATAGGGCATATTTAAACTATTAAAGAACACAAAATCTGTGAAAATTTAAAAATAAAAATGACAGTTAAAATAGGTAGGTATAAAATCTTGTTTTGAAGTATGCTATCGTGCATTATTTCTGCAATAATATTTTCACACATATTAGTAATTTTCAACCTGGTTAAAATTGTACTGATTAGGTTTTTGAGGATTACAAAAGCATAATTGGACATTCAATTTGTCACATAAAACTGTAAATTCAAATGATTATTATAGTAAACTTTACTATTGTTAACCTTCCTAGAACTATGAAGATGATGTTAAAATTTTGTTCCGACGGGTGTAATAGTTTTACTATAACTCTCTTGCAGTACGATTTTAACTACACATCATTCGAATTTTAAACTTCACTGGGATTCATACGTCACACAACATATTTAAAGTTTTTTTATAACAATATAATAGAATTAATCATTTTTTTTTTAACAATTCGTACCTCTATATAACACCGTACCTTTGAGACCTCTTTTGAATGGCGCCCACCACCTATCAGTCAATATTCAAACTTTACTGCGCTGCGCATATTTATCGCTTTTTTGACAATATATTAATAGATAATATGGAAATTTTATTGTTGCAAAACTATGAAGATAAATGTAGTATGAAGATGATGTAGTTAAAATTTGGTACTTCTCGGTTCACTAGTTTTCGTGGTTAGTGATCACAAACGTAAAGTGGCTTGATATTTTACATATTAGTATAGATTTCTTAGTATTAAAATTATTCGTTTACTTATGAGAGCGGAGATTAAAATAATTTTCACTCCAACTGTGACAAAAAACTTGATAGGGCTCTAAATAAACGGAAAACGAGAAGAGCCCTTTTCTTTGATGTAGATGGCTTAAGCCTCACAAGGAAAAAGAACCGGTATTCATTGTTCGCTAAAGTGGGAGCGGCGAGGTAGGCAGCCTGTAAGTAGGCTGGGGGTTAGTTAAGAACTTAGGGCTTTGTGTGGAGGTGCTTGAGATCTAAGTCCTGTGTTCTCTGTCCCCAGGAGAGCGACGGCCCTCTCTCAGACCTTGGTGAGCTCCTCGTGTCACTCCTCTACAACGAGAATCTACACCGCCTAACTGTTTCCGTCATGGCTGCAAGGAATCTTAAGGTAACTATTATCAATGTTTATGTATACATTTTGAAGTACCTACATGATTTTTCAGGAATCGTCAACTACTCAAGCAGTTTGTTACAATCGTTGAAGTAAGCTAAAGTCATATAAAAGTGATTAATAAATAATAGTAAGGTTGACTGCATGATATAATGGTTGAGAGATGGTCAGGGATACAATCAGCTTAATAAATTACACATCCCAGTTTAAAAAAAAAAAAAAAGAAGTATATTTATTTACTGTTTTATTGCTTATTCTTATTTTAAGGAATGATGAATTAATTGCCACTTCTATTGGAATTGTGTTATTAGAATACTTGTTTCAAACATTCATCTTCAGTTCTAAAACATATAAAATTTTCAACACATACTAAAGTTTTCAAAAATGTAAGACAAGAAATCAAATATTAGTACTCACCTGAGGAGATCTAACAGATATCTGAAATATATCCGTCGTTAAAAGGGGAAGGTTGCAGGTAGGTTCAATTTTTCCCCTATGACGAATTGGATTTTTCCATTATTATTGGAAACAAATTTAAAATGGGGCTATTGGAAATGTTTATCTGGTCATTTAAACAAAATCTGGATCGGTTTTAAACGATTTTATTATTTCTAATGATTCATATATATTTAATTTTAGGCAATTTTATACTTTGTGTATTATTTTTATTCCTGAGACTTTATTGAATGTACGGTTATTTTCATTTAGATCCATAGCGAAATTGGAATTTTGGATCTTATTGGGTCTTATACCTTAAGTGATTTATTGTGTTTTTATTTACTTTGCATAATAAAAATTATTTCCATTCAAATTATTTTTAAAAAATAAAGAAAATTTATAAATAAAAAAAAAAATTAAATTAAATTAAAAAAAAAAAAACATTGGAAAACGAATATATTTATTCATTTATAGATATTTATATTTATTGATTATGAATCTGCATGTAACAGATATTTTTTAACAACAATGCGCTCTTAATCCATTATGTACTTAAAAATCCGCTAATCCCTTCAAATGTTCGAATGATTTAACTAAAAAAAAATATAAAACTCAAATATACATTTTTTTACTCAAAATAGATTAGTTATGGGTAATTCTGAATATATATATATATATATATATATATATATATATATATATATATATATATATATATATATATATTGATTTTCATAAATTTGTAAGTCTTGGTATAAAATTTAAAACTTTTTGTTTTTCAATATCGTACACGTTTTTACGGGGACTAACTCGGTTTCAGGAGTATAACCGTCCGTCCTCTCTCGTAAAAATTATTTTTATTGCTACTCATAAATAAAAAAAAAAAGTAATATTATTAATTAATAATTTTGCATGAACAACCCTATTGAGCACCATCACCAAATAGTGACTTATAATGCTTTGTTGGTCTCTAAACTACTGGTCTCCTCAGAACCCTCTTAAAATGCACCTTTGTGGCAGTAAAATAATTCTATTATTATCAACGAATGAATCAAACTATGGAGCATAAAAAAAAAAAAATAATAAATAAATAATAATTATTAATATTGTCTAATGTGAAATAATAATAATATTATTATTAGCGAATTCTCCCTTGTTGGAAGGCGATAAGCAAGATGAATCAGTTTTTCCTCTTGTCCCCACTGTTCTCCCAATATTCTCGCATTCGTTTCACGAATGCCTGCTTTCGTTCTTCTAACAACTTTGGCCTGTATTGCTTCTGCTTAGCTTGACCTGGTGTTATCTTCTTGTCCACTTTGTTCCAGAAGACATTTCTGTCTGTAGGTTTCTTTTAGGTTGGCTTTCTTGAGATCCTTTTTGATTTCAGTTATTAATATTATTCAAGTGTGACTCATTTATTACAAAAATTCCATTAAACACGTTGTGGTTCTTGTATTAATTTGGTTAAGACATTAATGGCACGTAATATTAACATCACTAGTAAGAACTACGTTACCTACTTTATTTATCATAAACATATACTAGCTATAACCGAAAAATGATTTTACATACTAATGTTAATATATAGACATTCCAAAAACATGTGTATATTTAAACATGTTTCTTGCTTTGATCCTTAATATAAAATGAGATAACCGGTGGTCTGGACGTGTCCCCCAGAAGCCATAAGACAAAGCATGTACCATGATAAACACAAATAACAGGCAGTAATTTTTAATTTATTTATTTTATTTTTATTTTTTTAACTTTTAAATTAAGGAATTTTAGGAGAAGTAGATAATTAGGGTAGGCAGTCATAAGATACTCAGCAGATCTATGACATAATTCCTCATTATCTCAACAACTTAGCATCTACACTGTTTATGTTCACCAATTATTTTGTCGAGATTACTCATTAGCATTTATTAACTATCACACATTTTAATTCTCATTTTAGCCTCAATTCAATAGTCTTTACTGGCCTTATGGCCTTTATATATTGCCTTTATGTTACTATCCTTACTCTTATACAGTTATTTATTTTTCATTTTATGTTTATTCATTTTTCTCACTCATTCCTATGTTTTGTGGTGTGTGTTTATTCATATATTTTTACAATGTAGTCATACCTTTTTGCTTGTTTTCTTTTTTTTCTAGCATTGATGAAGGCTTGCAATGCAAGTCGAAACGTTGGCTTTAAGAATTAGAATAAAATAAACATTTTATTTTGATCTGCTGAGTATCTATGACTGAGTATCTACAGCCTACCCTAATTATCTACATCTCCTATATATCACAGTCAACTATACCTTATGATTAAGGAATTTTAGCTCAGAAAGATCAGTAACTATGACCAACACTGTACGCACTGCTGTTATAACATACAAACTCAGAGAGTGAGGTAAAAGAGAGAGGCAGAAAAAATAGGATTCGATAGAAATTTTCTGGACCCTTCGTTCATAAAAATAAAATTGAAGTGAAGATCTCGAGTTTGACGTTAATGGTTCAAACTATAATTTATTACCAGTTGTTTCAAACAGAAGTGTCACAGAGAGTCACGTGTTGGATCTCTGAAGCCTTAAATATTTTGTCTGTAGTGGCAAACGTTTCGCTGGTCACGGATTCTCTAGAGCATAAATGAGCAGCAACGTGACGAACGACATGCCCGTACGTTTCGGAAAATTGGAATAAAGCTTTGATGATTTTGATGCTGTGTATATTCTGTCTAGTGGCAGTTACAATTAAATCATGAATTCTAATATAATTATGCACAAAAATTTCAAAATCATAGCTTATTATTCACTACTAACTATATATCTGTACCAATTGGGAAAAACTTGAAAGTTGTTTCCTTCCCAAAATGAGATATATACTCAGAGCAACCCATACCGATGTCATATCGTACAACAAAACGCATTGGGCACTTTTAGACATACAGATCCATTCCAATATGAAATAGGCATACGTATAAGGATTTCGTAATAAAGTATAGAGAAATTGTAAAATAATGGTGGTTGTAAAAATAATTAAAAATATTAATTAAAAACCCAATTTTTACCTCATTGGGAAAAACAAAAATCATAGATCTTATCTATAATCTACTGATTTTCCCAATTTACATCTTATAATTGAAAAAGTCAAATTACTTAATTATCAAATAATCATTATTTGAAATAGACGAGGTTGAGAAATGAGCGGTTTCAAACGTGACCTGTTTAATTGAAATCAATATAGCCCTTAAACGGGCGATCCTAGAAACAAATGATATCTAACAAAAATATCTTCCATTAAATTTCTGACTGGAAAATTCCGTCAAATTTTCAATTTGAGCAACACCATCACATCTAGAGCGTGTCTAAATGTTACATTTTTCAGTGTGGCAAAAAACATTACACCAAAAAAGTATACCCTCAGCCAAAAGACATAACCAAAAAAAAAAAATTAATTTACACTGAAAAACTGGATACATCAAAGCGCTTCCCTAAACACCTGTGATTTTGAACATGCCTATTTTTCCCACAAATGGTACAGATATCTATGTTACCTGTGAATATCTTGTTAAGAGCAAAAATATTATTATAGGTAAAAAAAATTTTCCCCTTATAACCGTGAACACAATTTAAACAGTATACAGGGTGAGTATCTCTTAGTGTAAAAAAAAAAACATTGGGTGAAATTAGATCAAAAATGCAACAAAATGCCGCAGATCTCACTTTTCTATTCCCATCCGTTGCAGATATACGATAAATCAAAGACTTTTTTGAGGAAACCAGGTTTTTTTCCATAAAAGCTATAATTTCTCGATTTTGTTTAAATATTTTTCACTTTTTCGGATTTAGCATTAAATTATATATAATAGTTGAGTACCTGTAACCTTGAATTTTACAAACTTGGTACCTAAAGAACTGCTTGATCTTCACCTTATTTGGGGAAGTCGCAATGTCTTATATTTCTTCAACGCTCACCGTTTTTCGAAAAAAAACTATCCACAAAACGTCAAATCTCACAAAAACTTGCAAATTTGATCAGCTTTCGAATGATATGTTAAACGCAATGATTTTGTTTCAATTTCAGGGAGAAATTTACTTTTGAAACCGAAAAAAACATGGTGTTCTCATTTGGCATACAAATCAATTACCTGTGAAAATAAAACATTATGACAATCCCTTAATGAAATCCCTTAATGAAAATTTGCATTTTAAAGAAAAATAATAAACTCTTCATTGGACATAAATGGAGAAAAAAATTGCGTTTAACATATCATTCGAAATCTGATTAAATTTGCAAGTTTTTGTGAGATTTGACGTTTTTTGAAGTAGTTTTTTTTTCGAAAAATTTCGGTGAGCGTTGAAGAAATCTGATTAAATATAAGACATTGCGACTTCCCCAAATAAGGTGAGCGTTGATCAAGCAGTTCTTTAGATACCAAGTTTGTAAAATTCAAGGTTACAGGTACTCAGCTATTGTATATAATTTAATGCTAAATCCGAAAAAATGAAAAATATTTAAACAAAATGGAGATATTACAGCTTTTATGGAAAAAAATGTGGTTTCCTCAAAAAAGTCTTTGATTTATCGTATATCTGCAACGGATTGAAATAGAAAGGTGAGGTCTGCGGCATTTTGTTAAATTTTTGATCTAGTTTCACCCAATGTTTTTTGTTGTTTTTTTACACTAAGAGATACTCACCCTGTATAGGTACTGTTCAAAATAGTGTTCTAGGTTATAAGAAGGGATTTGACCTTAATCACGGTCAACCACCAGATTATTATCCCAATTAAGGGTTCCCACTTTTTATGAGGGATGGACGTCCCCAGAAATCTTCTGATCCAAAAGTCGATCTTCGGCTCATATAGCAGAAAAAGTAAATATTAAGTTCATCATACTTAATTATTTCTACACTAAAAAAAAAAAAAAAATTTTTAGAAAATATTATGGCATTTAATATATATTATTTTTAAAATTAATTATTTGACCACAGTAGGGTTATTTAAGAATTTAGTAACTTATATATGCACATACGATAATAGGGTAAGATACCCCCATAACCTGCAGAGAGAGAGATAGCCGTTATCCCAGAGATAAAATCTGCTCTCGTTGACTAATGCTTCTCACGTATTCCACGGCAAAATAGCAGCTAGTGTTTCACCGGTTTTCTTTATAACAAAAACTATTATTATGTTTAAATTTTATCCATGCATAAAATACATCAAAGAATTGTTGTATGTAACTGAAGTAAAATGTAACTAAGAAAATATGCTTGAAATGTTGAGCTGATGAATGAATGGGGGGGGGTTTATTTATTAATTTTTTTACTACTATCGAATAATGTGGAGCAGCACCTTTTAATAAAAGCATATTTTGCAGAACTTCAGGTGGAATATTGTGTTGAAGTTGTGGTAGGACATTTTGTAACAAATCCTAGTGATTCTCACTATTCAATCCGTTGGGCAAACTATGATTTGCCGACACTATTTCCAAAGTAGTACAAAAATGAATACCTCCCCCTCTTCACATGTATAGGTAGAAATGCCTTCCCCTGTAAAAACAGACTCGTCTGTTCATAAACTTTATCTCAAAAATATCATCTGCATTCAGAAGCCAACGGCAAAATTGATGTCTATGTTTATTATCATTGGGTTTTCAACCTTATATTGAAAATCTAATAAAATAAATCCTTAATAATAATAATAAATAAATAAATGTAATTACATAAAATCCTTTGGTCTAGTAAGTTGAAGATCTCTAAATAAGTTGAAGATCAAGCTGCTCTTTAGGTCCCAAGTCTGTAAAATTCAAGTTTTGTATGCACTCTGTTCATATAGGAAATTTATTGCTGATTCCGAAAATGTGGTCAGAATTTGAATAAAATTTAAACAAAGTGGAGATATTGCAGTATTAATGGTAAAAAATGGCGGTTTCTTCGAAAACGTCTTTGAATTATCGTATATATGCAACGGATTGGAATAGGAAAGTAAGATCTGCGGCATTATTCTTCATTCTTGATCTAGTTTCACCCAATTTTCACTAAGAGGATTGAACACCCTGTATGTATTTAATTGACTGAATATTAAGAACCTTATTAATCATATATATATATATATATATATATATATATATATATATATATGTGTGTGTGTGTGTGTGTGTGTGTGTGTGTGTGTGTGATTAGTGAGGTATTATTAATGTACATTGAAAAATAACTCATTAATTTATAAATCATATCTCTAGATCTCCGCTCTCTTTTTTATACTTTAGCCAACTATTTTTCAATAAATATCAAATAATTGGTGGATCTTTCTCTTTTTGGTATGGGAAGCATTTTGGTTTGCAACAGTTCAGGCCCATTCGGATTTAGCGTCCTGCAATAATCATTCTTCACCGATGCCACTTATCGACCGAATGTTGGATATGTGACCTCCATCCTTGTTTGTACTGTTTGCGATTCAACCTTTCAAAACTACTATTTATTATTTTTATTTTTTTATTTCTAAAACCTGGGAATTAGGTTTCATTACAATTTGTCAAAAATAATAACATATTTTTTTTTGGTATTGTGAAAAGAAAAAAAAAAGTGTAAAACCTATTATTTGTTAGTGAATCCTGAAACATGCTGATCCCTAGGTTCAGGCTACATAATTAGTTAAATACATAACTGACATTTGAAGCAAGAAAACTGGAAAAATCGTGTATGTGTCTGCTCATAATTTATATAAATTTTAATGGAATATTGTTCGGTAAAATATAAAAAATAACCCTTTAAAAAAATCTTGAAATGTTTTAATAACATCTTTGTAATAGAACATTAAATCCAGTCTCATTCACGGTTGATAAACAATATTTATGAAACGGAGATAATTCATATTGTATACACAACAAAAATAAAGGAATAATTTAATATAGAAGATAAAAAAATAAATAAAATGAATAATAGAGGGATAGAGGAATATTAAATAAAGAATATATCATATGTATAATATATATATATATATATATATATATATATATATATATATATATATATATATATATATAAGTTAAATAGTATGAAAAATAAAACTTAAAAAAAAAAAATAAATAGGGCTCAAAAGACACGCAATGACTGTTGGAAAACAGACTTTATTGCTCTTATAAAAAGGGACTCAAAAGCACACAGATAAAGTAATATAAAAATGACCTTTATACAATAATACCTAAAATTAATACTATTTCTTAAGCCAAACTTACAACTAAGATACACGCAATACTTTCGTTAGATAACCTTCCCTTTGCCCGGTTTTACACCTTCCTTCGAAATGGAGTGCCTCAAAAATTTGATTTCGCTCTCCCCTAAACGCGATTTTTCCACCGAGAGTTTTAAACCAAACTGCCGTACCCTTTCGATCAATGCCCTTAAATGTTCGACATGTTCCTACTCAGACTTACTAAATACTAGGAGATCGTCCATATAGATTTGACTCGAATTCTCATCGATTCCCCTTAACAGTTCATCCATTAGCTTTTGGAATGTGATGCGCGCGTTTTTAAGCCCAAACGGCATTCTAGTGAACTCATAATGTCCGCGCTCAAATGTAAAAGCAGTTTTACATTGATCCCTCGGGTCCATCTAAATCTGGTGATACCCCTCCTTAAGATCAAGAGTGCTAAATATCACCGACGCGCTTAGCCTATCTAAGGTGTCTTCGAACCTCAGAATTGGATATTTTTCATCTATGGTGTTTTCATTTAATTTGCGGTAATCGATAACAACCCGATACTTCTCCTCCCTGGATGTGATCTTTTTCTTAAATACAACGGACTATTGTATGGGGACGTGCTGTATACCACAATTCCCTGTTCCCGAAGACTCCTGATTTCCTCCCGGATGTGTGTCCTCAGAGCTTGCGGGTACCTCCTCTCCTTCACGTAAGACACGTGCTCCTCATTCAGTGGTATCTCATTTACCATCCTCCCGGTAACCCCTAACTTATCCCCTTCTTTAAAGAAGATATCCCTAAATTCCCTCATTATCGTCCCTCTCCAATCTTTCTTTTTGTTTACTACCCCGATTTGGTCGGTACACCCTTTTTTTACAACATCTATACTTCTTCCTTCCGATTTTAACAGTCCAAATACCTCTATTATTTCGGATCCTTCCCCCTACTCTTTCCAGCAAATCACATCCTAGGATCCCATCGTACGATTTAGACATGCCCTCCATTATGTGTACGCTCAACTCCCCTCCATCATCGGACCACCTGTCCAACGCAATTTCCACCTCTCCCTTTATCTTACAGGGGCCACCCAGAGTGATTAAACTACAAGCACATACCTTAATCTGGAGTGCCCCGTTGCCGCAACTCAAGCTCTCAGCCGCTCTCCGGCTCCTTCCTCTCCGCTACCTCCTGGTTCGTCCCTCTCCGTCTCTGATGTTGCAGACTCCTCTGACATCCTCGAGGAAGACTCGGATAGCCTCCTCTGTCCTCTCCATACTCGGTTTAATTACATTGGCTCTCCCTTTGGAAATCTCCGATGTATGTTGGAGCACTGCCTTGCTATGTGCCCTTCGTTCCCGCACTCGGCGGGGACAATTTGCCACAAGGTGTCCCGGTTTGGCACATCCATGGCAACGCCGGTCTTCTTTCCTGTAAGGCGCTACTTTCCTTGGACCTCGCCCTCTCTGCTCTGCTGGCCTTGACCGTGGCTCCATCTCCCTTCTTCTGTATTCCACCTTGGTCCAGCCGCCCGTGTCTTCCTTCTCAGCTCAGAATTCCTCCTCTCGGGCGCTCAAGTCCATTTGCTCCTGAGCACACTCAATGAATCTTTTTTCTCGGGAAAAGTTTTCCCCTTTTCCCGTTTCTCTGGCCAGCTGAATCTTTATGATTGTGTCCACAAACGCCATTTTGGCCTCTAATTCTGCTGCGCTCGCTGTTTCCCTTAACTTATCGGTGACCTTGTTGAATTTGGCCAACAGCTCCCCCCGCATATTTACCGCAGCTCTGTCGTGGATGTTTCGTCTCTCTGAAGAGCTGGAACAAGTCCTCTTCAGGAGTCCATCTGCCGCCACCATACGTTTATTTGAGCCGCTCCTTTATCCCTTCCCAGGGTGTCTCCTCATCCGCCTGAATTAAATTCAGGACGCTCCTCTTCACCCTGCAAATGAGGTCCGCCCGCAGCGATTCCGCGTCGTGGCCGTCCAATAAATCTTCTGCTCTCTTTGCCTCTATCCTCGCTAGCACTCTATCAACACTCTTAATAAAGTGATTGAGCTCACCTGTTTCCCCGGTGAACCTCTCTATGTCAGAGACCGCTTTTCTGAGGTCCTGAGCAGTGGCTGTTCTGACCTTGAGCCAGGCAAGTGTGTTAGCATGGGCCTCAGTCATCGTCTCTCTTGGAAGTGGTGGCAATCCGTTGTTCACCTGTAGAATGGGTGGCCTCAGGATGCTGTTCTTCCATCCGCACTCTTCTGACCGGAAAAGAAGAAAAATAAAAAAAATTCTCCTACCTCCTCTGCTCCTCGCAGTCCCGGGTTTCGGCACCAGTTAAATAGTATGAAAAATAAAACTTAAAAATAAAAAATAAAAAGGGGCTCAATAAAGACACGCAGTGACTGTTAGATAACAACTGACTTTATTGCTCTTATGCGGCTGCTTATATACAGTTTTACATTGTTTATTTATGTTACTGAGGATTAACTCTAATACTGTATGGCTACGGACCTTAAATAAAGAATATATCATATGCATAATATATATATATATATATATATATATATATATATATATATATATATATATATATATATATATACACAATATAAAACCTTAGCGTTTTCAGCTCTCTCAACTGTCCCACTGTTGTAAGAATCCAGTTAATTCAGTATTTACAATAATATAAAGTCTCATTTTTCTAACTGAAACAGGTATATTAAATTTTCAATAAAACATTAAGTTTTCAATAAACGATTCCTTGCTCTTGTAGATAAAATAATTGACAAAACAAATTCACAGCTATTCAGATATTCACAGCTATGGGAGTTACTTAAATCTCAAATAGCTTTTTATACGTCATGATTTACATGATATATGTCCAACGGGGTATAGTTATATAAATATATAATACACATTACAAGAATATCTTGTTGACCGATGGGATCAATACGGAATTGACTTTAGAGTTGGAAAATTGCTTCTTTTTCTAGTAGATCATTGCGGTGAGATATAGCCCCTGAGGTAGACGGGAGCGCCATTCCAGTCCATTATCTATCTCCCTTGTTGATACTTTGTTCCTTGAATAGGAAGAAATTCCCTTCAGGATCCAGCAACCCTTTGGCTAGACTCGTCCTAATGGACTCTATCCTAGGTAAATAGTTCTTTCCTTTTGTTCTCTTAACCTTCTCTCTCCTCTTAAAGGATTAACTCAAAAACCATATATCTAAGTCAAGGTCTACTTCTATTAACTAGAACATTTTAAATGAGCTAAAATGGATTTGAAGACATGTTAAAAACAAATAATTCCCGCATAATTCATCTTTATAATAATAAAAAAGTTTTATTGAAATGAAATTTAATAAATCACAATTGTAACATATTTGATATTAATTAACAGTTTTGATAATAAAACAATTTACACTACATATTGATGTTAGCTATAATGGATATAAATTGGAATGCATTTTTAACGGAAGGAAAAACTTCATCTGTGAAATATATTTAAATGATGATGATTGTTTATGTAATGTTTTTAATTATTTTCTCAAATAGTTGTCTGGTTTTTTTAAAATTTTTATGAGCGTTAATACTGCCTTTACCAAGGCCTATTAGTTTCTAACTATTCTAATCAATAATAATGGATGATTTAACTAAAAAGTTTATATATTACTTCATTAAGTTATTCCCCGATGAATTTCACTTAATCCATGTTAGAATATCCCTCAACAGATCCGCAACCTAAGACTTCTCTGGATGAACGTCTTACTTGGAATTCACAAACAATTACTAAAACGACTAGAAATTTCTCGTCGTTTTCGACATCTTTAACGTTTACCAGACAAACGTTCAAAGCTTCCGATTGATTACAAAAGACTCATTTACATAACAGTAGTTTGCCCTGTTTGGACATACGAAGTAGAGCTTTGAGGCTCCATCTTTATTTTATATTCAATACCTAAAAGAAAAACTCAATACTCCTTACTCTGTCACAAATAAGCTTATCCATAAACTTATTAAAGTCCCATTGGTCGCAGAATTAGCCTAAACCAGATACCTATCCTTTCATAGATAACTCCATAACCATTCAAACCCACTAGTCTCCCAACTTTCCTCCCATCCTTATTCCGATCCCGATGCGTCTCAGTATATAACTCTCTCTCAGTCTCTTTATTTGACCTCGGTACCTTCCTTATATAAAACTTTCATTGAATTGCTACCAATAGATACCTGCTTCACTCCAACTAACCTGTTATTAGCATCATTTTCACATTTACTGGAGGCGTTTTCTTTTATTTTGTATTTAGCTGTAAATTTCAATAAATAACTAAAAAAAATAAATAAAATATTCTCCGAAAGTAAATTTATAATATTTTACTTGAGGTACGCATGGTGAAGGATCAATACAATTAGGATTCATGAATTAATTACCACTTCTATTGGGATTATTTTATTAGAATACTAGTTTCGAATGCTAAACATTCATCTTCAGTTCTGAAACATACAAAATTTTCAACTCATCAGCACTATGTTACATGGATTATATATACTAAAGTTTTCAAAATGTAAGACAAGAAATCAAACATTGGTACTCACCTGAGGAGATCTAACAGATATCTGAAATATATCTATCGTGGAAAGGGGAAGGGAACATGTAGGTTAAATTTGTTTAGGTTTACCATAGAGTTCTCTTTATGACTCATAGGATTTTTCAATTTTTATTGAAAACAAATTTAAAATGGGGCTATTGGAAATGTTTATCTGGCCATTTAATTAAAAATCTGGCTCGGTTTTAACCGATTTTATTATTTCTAATAATTCATAAATATTTAATTTTAGGCTATTTTCTACTTGGTTTATTATTTTTTCTCCCTTGTATTTGATAAAATTATGATTATTTTCATTTAGACCATTAAAATATAGAAATATGAAAAAAATACAGAATTAACTAATGATCATGTAGAAAAAAACAACATAAATAACATCCGAGTTAATATTTTAAATCAATATTAAAAATTAAATGCCACACCAAAAGATTTTTATTATAACTTGGTATAAAATACAATAAGCTGGGCTCAAGATGAGAAATGATGCGGTAACAATGCATGGAATTCTGCCTATAATTAATTATTTGTTTTTATATATTAGGTGGTCCATGGGTTTATTTTTATTTAAGATTCCAGGGGAGTAATTTCTGGAATTTCTTGGAAAACTTGATCACGTGCCAATTGATTCGAGTAGGTTTGGTATTTCTGATGAAAGTACCAATAATGTTACGGGGAATCTAAATATAGTGAATTTAATATTAAAATAATTCATAATAAAAAGGTTTATTTATGATCTGATTAGGGTCATTTCATCCATTTGACAAATGGCTTTAGTTTTGTTTTCAATTTTTTTTTTCTTAGCGGTAGATGATATGGTTTTTAACTGCATAAAGATTATTTAATAAATACTACAATATTTTTTACTCAGTAGCAATGGTGATGGAAATGAATATATTCGTACAATATTTACAACAATATTAAATAAACAGTATCTTAATTTACAAAATATAAGCAAAAATAAAAAATAAAATAAATAATACAATTTCAAATACAGTCATGGAGCATACTGATAAATGAATACATTGGGAATCAGGCACCAAGATTGCAACCCCAGATCCTGAGGAGAGAATCGGACTCCTAGATCTGCTGTTTCCCTCTCAGTTGCGTCACTGGTGTCAGAATCTACTGAAGCATGGGAGCGCATTATCACAGATGCTTAGGACGTATGCAGATAACCACAACATTGCTAGAACTCCATAATACATGTTAGAGAATATATTTGAAATAAATCATGATTCTACATACTCATCCGATTTTCCTCAGAATGCTGGTATTCCTCAAGGCAGTATCTTGGGCCTCATTATTTATATCGTGTATACGGCTGATATCCAGACTCTTCCTAATACTAAGTTCAAAACTTTTTCTGATGACACCAGCGTGCTTTTTACTTCATCCCAGACGCTCCAGACACGTATCGATTCTCTTGAAGAATTCTATCATAACTGAAGATAAATCCTGGCTAATCTCAGCAAATAACGTTTACTCGGCGTCGAAAACCAATACCGTTCAATAATGATAAATAGATACATCTTCGATTTTATCTAGACAAAAGACTCACATGAAACCCTCATACAACATTAAAAACCCAAAAGCTGCACGTCAATATCGACTGCTCTAACACTTACGTAACAAACTTTCAAATATCCCGATTCAATACAAAATAAAAATCATTTATATCACCAGTATCAAATATTTGGGCACACGTTATACAGTTATAGGGTTCCATCAAACCATTGTATTCTTCCCGTATCTAATCTCTTCCACCCAAAATCCTTCAAAAAATCCTCACAGCTTCTTGGTTGGTTACGAGCTAACAGTGACTTATAATCTGGCACGAACCGGATACCATATCGTGAAGAATGGTAACTGTAATTTTCTAAAAAACAAAAAAGCGCTATTTGATATTTAAAACGGCTTTATATTTATAAATTTATAAAGTGAGGCGTAGAATTCCAAAACCAGCTTAGTCTAATGTTCAGATCTTTTTTTGTATAGTTTTCTGACTAGATTATCTTTAGGTGGAAAGTTTTCTTACAAAACTAGTTAACTCACATTGAAAATGGCCACATAAAAAATAAGGACTCTTCCTAATCCTACCAGACCTTTACCTTTATCGACCAAATGTGAAAAAGTTATAAAAAAAATGGTCTTCCATTTTGTATTATACGCCTCAAGTTAACCGTAGGCGTATTCATTGAAGCGAAGTTTTCTACTTTATTATGGTAAAATAAAGGATTCCAGGGTGGTACTTAGACTTTGCTTTTCCGTTATGATAGTTGTTAAATCACGCCTGTAAATAGTGAAATCCTAAGTGGCTCTGACAGATAAGAGAAAATATAGCAGCTTTGAACCATGAAGCAGCCCCGTAAACTTTGATCTCACTAAGACCCAGACATTACTGAAGTAAAAAAAAAAATGAAAAATATTCTTCGAAAAACTTTTAAATCTCTTTATTTTATCATAGCGAGAAGTTATGATAAAATATAAGAAAGGTAAAAAAATTAACATTCAGAAAAAAAAAAAAATATTAAATAAAAAATAAAATATCTTCCTTTAAGTTTAATTCATTAATATGTTTGAACAATGCTTATCGTTTATTTATTTAATATCTTAGTTCAGATATAAGAAAAAAAAATTAAATAATTATATGTATATGTATTATTTTTAATTCTTATTATAATTCATAAATGTGCATAATATATAATAATGAAAAATAAATACATCTCCTCAATGGCTTTAGTTTTAAGCCAGAGGCTGTTTATTTTAATTTTCATTCTTTGTTTTATATCATTGTACATATTGTATGAATGAGTTTTTGTTATACAAATCACTGATCACTTGAGTGAGGCAGCAAATAAAAAAATAATACCGTAAAAAAATTTGAGAAGACAAATGCTACCTATTCGAACGAACACATGGAATTAAACGAAAAAACATATGGAATCACATTCAGCATAGCAATACAAAAAGAAGGAAAGAAAAATGGGGCAAATGGTATAGAAAGAAATAAAAGTTAGAATAAACTATGCTTCACAAATTAAGTTAATAATGTATTAATGTATAATTAAAGTTGGTGAATAACCTATGATGAAATCGAAAGTTGCCATACCTAAAATTATTTAATTGCGTTTCCCTGAAACCTTTTCCCAATTATATAATTAATCGTATTATAATATCATTCATTAATAAACGTTCTTAGAACTTTTGTCTAGTCCAATTCAGCAGTTGATAATGATTTGAAATGAGTTCTAAATGACAACGTTGACTTCAAACATCGAAGTCAAGTAAAAAAAAATGTTGATACTAAACACAATAAAATACTGAAAAAATTCTACATAGGTTTAAGTGGGAAAATTAATACTTATATGTTCTTATTACTATAAAAAAAAATAATATGTTCTTATTACTATGAAAAAAATATAAATATATAAATAAAAAAAAAAAAACGGTTAAGAAAAAATATTGCTTCTACCAAAAATGATTTTTTTTTTTTTTTTTTTTTTTTTTTTTTTTTCCCTATGAGTTGTTAACGTACCCACATTCTTTAACCCAATGATACTTTAACAGAGGTCTTTTTTTTTTCTTTTTCTTTTTTAATTTATTTTCTTTTCTTTTTTTTACCATTTATTCATATTCACAACTGCACACAATATAAAATAAGAAAATTTGGTCATAATGGTAACAATGACATTTCAAGCACTTCAATAAAAAGTTTACATTAGAGGGTCCCTGGGCCATCTTCTTTTCAGAGGGCTCGGGGGATTATTAGGAATGGAGTGTGAGGCTAGTTGGGATTCAAATGGATTTAAATTGTTATGGAGCTTACTATGAAAGGGTAGGTATCTGGTTTGGACTAAATCTGCAATATACGGAACATTAAAAATAAAATTTTATAGATTAGAATTTGTTTGTGACAAAATAAGGAGTATTAAGGATATTTTGTAGGATTTAAAAAAAAAAAAAATTCATTTATTGATATTTACAACTTCACAGAATAATATACAACAAGTAAATGTGTTGACAGTGAATACAATGGCATGTAAATAACTTGTGAAGAACTACTCACTAGTAGCACTTCAATAAAATCTACGATAAAAGCTCTCTAGCCCATCTTCTTTTCAGGCGCCTCGGAGGATTATCAGGGATGGAGGAGGAAGCA
The DNA here is from genome assembly GCA_003667255.2 of Euschistus heros. Lineage (NCBI taxonomy): Eukaryota > Metazoa > Arthropoda > Insecta > Hemiptera > Pentatomidae > Euschistus > Euschistus heros. The sequence continues at coordinate 8,770 of RCWM02000008.1, read as the reverse complement.
AGTTGGGAGACTAGTGGATTGGAGTGGTTATGGAGCTTACTATGGAAGGGTAGGTATCCGGTTTGGGCTAACTCAGCAACATATGGAACATTAAGGTCTTTATGGATAAGCTTATTGGTGACAAAGTAAGGGGCATTTAGGATTTTTCGAAGGATTTTGGATTGTAAGGATTGGATGCGAGATGAATAGGATGGTTTAATAGAGCCCCAAAGCTCAACTCCGTACGTTCAAATAGGTCTAATAACAGTCATGTAAATACGTCTTTTGTAATGAATTGGGAGGTTTGATCGATTGTCTAGTGAATGTTGAAGTAGTCTGTTTTAAAACTAAAATTTAGAATTAATATAAGTTATTAGATTTGCATTAGAGTGAAATGCCACAAGAGTTTATTTAAAATCACATGAGTCATATACCCCCATCGAATGCAAAAACTTAATGAACGCTAAGGGCGGATATAAAGCTTATTAACAAAAATATTGTTATAAGTCGCAGAAATTTTGGGTTATTAACTTAATGTCAGTATTAAATTATTCAAGAAAGTATTATTTAAGTTTTAATTGACTTGATGATACTAAAATAAATTCCTGGGCCAAGAGACGGAGTCCTTTCGGTAGGAGGGAGGATTCTAATAGTGAATTATTTTTATAACAAAGTGCCATGCTAATTTCAACCTTTAATAAAGACCGGGTCAAAGGTCGGCTTATATGGAACCTATGCCTGGTTTAATTTCCCTTCTCAGCCTCCATGATAATCTTGTTTCCCTTCTATAAGCTCCTTTTGTAACGTTCATTTAGAAAAAAAAATTCTTTCATTTCAGTCAATATAGACATTCTTTTTTTTTTATTTTTTGTTCAACCCACTTTTATCAGAATTTTGCGAAAATTATCATGTCACGAGGCTATAATAGATCGAAATAAATTCGTTGAATGTATAGTTTCCAATTGTGTTTTCTGAAAGTACATTTATCAGAATACAATGGCATCAATAAGTGGCAACTTCTCCATTGGATAGTCCTATTCTTTACGAATAACTATGTACAACAATAGAAATTCGCTATCTATATTTTCTCGATAACTAATGCATTTTTTTATTCTCAAGAAAATTTTATATCCTAACAAATAATTTTGTAACAATAATATAAAATCTACTTATTTATAACGACTTCCTGTCCTACAGTATCCTTCAAATATATTCCACTGTAAGACCTTAATGTTCCATAGGTTGCTGAGTTAGCCCAAACCATATACCTATCCTTTCATAGTAAGCTCCATTAGTTTCCACTCAAGTCCATTAGTTTCATAACTCGCTTCACACTCCATTCCCGATAATCCTCCGAGGCGTCTGAAAAGAAGATGGCCTAGAGATCTTCTAGTGTAGAATGTTTATTGAAGTACTACTGATGAGTAGTTCTTTTCAAGTTTTGACATGTTATTGTAATCGTTATCTGCTCATTTACTGATGTATATATTTGCACAGTGGTAAATTTTAATAAAATGATATAAACTCTTCAATCAGGCTTCCGTTCAGGTTATTCTACCCAATCCGCTCTTTTAAAAATTGCTCAAGACATTTATTCCTCAATTGACTAACAGAAAATTACGATCCTATTCCTTTTCAATTTCTCCAAGGCGTTTGATTCCGCGGATCATAAAATTCTTCTCACTAAATTACAAAACCCAGCTCTTGGCTGGTTCCAGTCCTTCTTGTCTCTCCATTCCCAAACAGTTATTTTTCCTACCTCCTCCGAAATCTGTGCCTCTAACGCGAGGTGTTCCTCAGGGAATGTTCGCTTTAACCAACTCTCTTTTCAGTTTATATTAATGATTTGACAGACACTATTCATAATTCCCAATATCATTTATATGCTAATGACTTTCAAATCTACTTATCATTTCATCTTTCTGAGATTTTTGAGGCAACTCGTAAGATTCAAAATGACATTTATAGCATCAACCAATGGGCAGTGGAGAATAAGTTAAGACTAAACCCAGAAAAAACTAAGACAATGCTAATTAGATCGAAACACTCACTTAATTCCCTTCCCTGCTATCCACTTCTTTATCTCAATAACGTTCCTATTCAGTTCACAAACTCTGTCAAAAACCTCGGAGTAGTATCCGCTCAACATCTGTATTGGAATAACCATATTTCTCACATTACCCGAAAAACCATCTCCATCCTCAAACAGTTCCTAAGATTCCGTGAATCTTTCCCTCGCAAAACCCGTCAATTGTTAGTATCCTTCCTCACCCTTCTCCACCTCGATTATGGATGCTTAGTACACGGAGGACTGTGTAGAGAGCTTTAAATGAAGCTGAAAAGATTAATGAACTCCTTTATAAGATCCAGTTTTGGGATCCCCAGGCGTTCTCACATCACTTGCTAGTATTCTGCGTTAAGGTGGCTTTATCCATGTGTTCGGCGACAATACTTCCTTGGTTCCTTTCTATTCCAATCCTTAAAGTCCAAATTCTTGCCCTTCGTTCTTCCATTCATCTTTTGAATACCAGATCTCAGCCTATAGATTTGTATATCCCTTCTCATCGAACTGCTTTCTTTGAAAAATCCTTTATTAATCGTGCAGCTTTATTTTGGAATTCCATACCCATTTATCGAGGGCTCCTTCTCTCACTTCCTCTAAATATAATTTATTCATCTACCTCCTCAATTATCAATCTTCCGAAATTATCTAATAATATATTAGTGTTAAAATATTTATTTTTTTTTTTTTTATTTTTCATTTTTGTTTTGTTTTCTTTTTATTTTGTTATTTATTTATTTTGTTTTTCTCATATAAACCCGAAGACCAGTTTTTAAATCTAAAATTTCACCTTATATATTTATATGTATATAATTTACACTCTATATAAGTTGCTGCCTGATATGTACGCAGCCAGACAATAATACCCTTTTATTGTACTTTTATATTATTCTTAGGGGACAAGGTGTCCCAGAATAAAAATTATTTTTCATTTTATTTTCATTTCATTTCAAAAAAAGGCTCTTAACACTTTATAGGATAGCTCTACTCATATACAAATTTTAAAAATATTTTTAATGATTCAGTTCCAAGTACTTGTTTTGATCCTGAGAAAAATAATTTTTCAGACAATTTTTTACACCGATATTTTATAGACAAACTATAATATGTAAGTTAAGTGAAGGTATTGCAGATTTGAGAAAAATCATAACATCAATGGATACAAGACTAAAACGGACAAGAAACCAGCTCGCGTTAGAGTCTACATCAACATTCAGTTTAAAAAAATTATTACCGTTAAAGATTTAACAAAAAAACTATAAACGAGTCTTAACATGACTGTTCTTACTAGGTAATAGACCTATTGTCATACTGAAGTTAGAGCATTGGGCACGCCAAAATTCTTCGTGATATCAGACAATCACGAAACATTAGCCTTCTCTTTTACATCACAAATATACTTTATCCATAATTTCTCAGATCTCCGGTCAAGTGTTGACCTGAATTGGCCCCCAAACCAGATACCTACATACCTGCCTTGTAAGCTCGAATCTAGTCTTCCAACAAGTTCCATGCACCACACTGATATCCACATACTACACATGGTAGAAAGAAGAAATCAGAAGACGGCCTCTAATGTATAGTGACAACGTTTATTGTGTTTATTACTAACTGCGTGTAATTCTTTAGCGATTAGTGCTTGTAGTCATTGCCAAAAGTAATGCTTGGATGTTTTGTTGTTCGTACAGTTTTAAAAGTATTAATAACATAAGACCCATATATTTGTTTTATTTAATAGTGTGATTTAATTTTCAAATACTAATTCATTCGTTTATAATTGGGTTTGACATTAAACATGTCTCATTTTTTCCTACAAAATTACTGACATGATGAACGTACACTACTGTTTTTTTTTGTTAAAATAACTGTTATTTCCAATTAGACAGGGTAACGTATCTCTTAGTGTAAAAAAAAAAAAACTTGGTAGTGAAAACGTGATCCGACACCTTTTGTAATTCCAATCCAGTTGCAGATATACGATCAATCAAAGCACTTGTTTTGAGGAAACCACGTTTTTTCCCATAAAAAATTGTAATATCGCCACTTTATTTAAATATTTTTCAAATTTTGAACACATTTTCAGGTTCAGCATTAAACGTTTGACTAGAAACAGCTGAGTACCTGTAACCTTAAATTTTACAAACTTGGTATTCTAAAGAACAGCTCGATCATGACCTTATTTGGGGAAGTCCACAACGTCAAACTACAGCCACAAAAACTTTCAAAAATTTAATCAGCTTTCGAATGATATGTTAAACGTAATGATTTTGTTTTAATTCATGGAGAAACTTGCTTTTGAAACCGAAAAAACATGGTGTTCTCATTTATCATACAAATCAGTTACTTGTATAAATAAAAACATTATGACAATCCCTTAATCATGTTGCGTTTTAAACATAATAAACTCTTTATCGGAATAAAAAGCAAAGAAAAAACTTATCATGTAAACACAGACTAATCTGCCTATATGAAATTTGCCTCAAAAAGTAGTATTCCCTCTCAACACAATCTGCATTCAGAAGCTACCGGCAAAATTGAGGTCTGTGTTCATTACCACTGGGTCAACAAAAAAGAAAAAAATTATTTGTTTCCTGTGACTTTTTTGTTGTTTCCAACTCAATTTTTCCAGTGTCACATTTTGAAAATATGACAACAATGTTTCACTAACAGCAGCTGATGTTTTTGTGTTATTTTTTACTTAGATTTTAATTTTTTGTTGGACAGTACAATGTATTCTGTTGTTGTTTTCGATATGCATTTGATCCAGGCGGGGTTGTGTTGTTTAATTGTTTTCGCTGTATTTGTGGCGAAAAATATATTTGAAAAATATCAAAAAAGTATATTAGACGTTGTAAAAACTGCATATCATCAATACTTCAAAATAGATTTCTACAATCAGGACAAGCTATGGGTTCCTCATATTGTTTGCCAAAAATTTGTGTTGTGTGTCTACGGCTATGGTCCAGCTGGAAAAGAGATGCAGTGAAGTTCGTAAACTCCCATGATTAGTAGCGGGATATCACTTAGCTCAAACCTGTTGGTATCGATGAAGTTGGCTGACTACTTCTGCGTTTGAAAAGTATCACCGGAATTAACCCTGTTAAAGCGAAGTGGTCATGTATGCCTACCTAATCTTCTGCTCAACGATCTCAAGTTAAATCATGAGCATTGGTACAACACAACACAATCTAAATTCTCTGATGATCCAAATATTTGTGAATGCGAACAAAAAATATATCAAGTGACGACTCTGATCCAGATTAGCAAATGTAGCCTTTCAGGAAAGACCTCAATCTATTTATCATGAGTAACTCAACGACTTAGTGCGGGATCTAAACGTACCGCATAAGAAACCCCCCCTCAAAATTTTTTTGCATCTCGTTTTAAAAGAAAAAAATAATTGCTTGAATCCCAAAACCAACAGTACTTTTTATCCGTACCCGAGAAAAGAATTACGTTACGACGTATGTTTTCTCAAGTGAAGGATTTAGTCTTTTGTAACGATGTTTGGTGGTATTTGCAACAGATGGTTTAAATAAATTACAAGCATAATTGATTGGTGGTATTTTTGTGATGAACAGCAACGAAAGAAGTTTAAAAGTGTGTTTTTGCTCCATAGCAGTAACCAAGTAAGATCCCATACCTATTTGCACATTCGACGACTTTGAAAGAAGAATGCACAAATATTTGATGCAAAGAGATGTACTAAGTAAAGTCGTTAATTCAAGAAAATCCTATAAAAGATCATTTTTATGATAATGTTCAATAAAATTTTGTTAGCATTATGTATTAATTTTCTATGTTTTTTAATCAAAAGAGTAAAACTTTATATTTCCACAAAATAAAGCTGTCTAGCAATCTCGCAGTATTTTTTTCATAGCCAGGAGCCTTTGAATACCCCAATAATAATTTAAAAAAATGAAGGAAAACACAAAATTGTGGTTGACCAGTTGTTATCATTGGATTTTCCAACATTGCATGAAAACTAATAAAATAAAATTTACTATTAAGCTCATATACAAATAACGTTTTCCATTCATAAGTCCTCAAAATTATCCAAAAATGTTGGATTTCATAGCAGTTAGCTGTATTAGCGTAATGGAATGGGTAATTTAATGGGACTGTTGATCAAAAAATTTAATATATAGAAGCTAATAGTAAAATTTATCCAGATTTACGATTAAAAAAAAAAAAAAGGTTCGAATCGGACAAATTAGTTTCGGGGAGTTATAACTTAATGAGTACTTCAAAACGGGGGGGGGGGGCGACTTTTCGTGGAGAGCTTCCTAACGCTAAGCGGAAATTTCCTCACAGCAGAAATTTGACTTTCCTTACAAAACACAGTACTGATACCCTCTTTTAAATAAAGAACTGATTACTATATTGAATAGGATATTAATAAACATTAAAATTGAAATAGGTTGGTTCCAACCGGATTCTATAAAATTGTCAAACCAAGTCTATATTATTTTCCTCTCCAGAATCCCGATTTTGCCTAATTTCCAATCTTTTCCTGTGCCTCAGAAAATGTATTTATATATATGTATATATTATATATATACAGATTATATATATGCGACATTATTTAGGTCTCAAATTAAAGCTGATTAAAATTCCTTTAATATTATCTTTCTAAGGAGGATTTTGTAAAATCCAGTACTTTTTCAGTATCCCGACCGAGAACTGTGTTGACTCTTAACAGAAAAATTTCAAATTTGGTGAAAACTCAGCTCATAAATAAGGTATTTCAACGTTCACAAGTGTAAGTTCTCCAACCTGAAAGCTATAAATAGTTGCGTTATTTATTCAATACATAATGTAAACTAATATTCAAACAATATTTAAACAAAAACACATATTTTTTTTTTTTTAACTATTAGACAGAAATATTTTTTACGAATGATGGGCGATTTAACATTGATTGCAGATTACTTAAAGTTCAATGGTTTGTGAAAGTAAAAGATATATAAATTCTTTCCATAGCCCCAAATGAGACAAGTAACTATGTAAGAGCACATAATCCATATTTTTGAATCTGCGAACTAAGGTTATTGGGCTAGTTTACTCTCAAAATACTAAAGACACCCGTCTTGATGGAGGGAAGCCACAAGGGAAAACACCTAGAACAGGACAGTTCTTAGAGTCCGCATAAAGTAGGATCTGGACTACTTTGTCCAAGTTGTTCCTGTATAAATTTCTATAGCACGATTTTGAGAAAGGAGAAAGGTACAAGTCCAGGAGTAATAGCTTGTCATAATAACTATTGCTTAATATCCTGACCTTCTCTTACTTGCCCATTTAACAGAATGGATAAAAATAAATTTAAAATATTAAAACTACTCTCTATAAACTTTCTTAAGGTACTATGTGAATCACCTTTACCTTTGACAATAAAATATTTCATTCTAAAAATTAAGTCCTTCACGTTTTTTTTAGATTAAGTCTGTGGAAATTCAGGTCCATCAGTATCACCTCTCCCTATGCCACTTCATATATTATTCGACATTGTTCCTCACCACTTTTAATGTGAATGAATAAAATAAATAAATCTTTATTGGCAAAATTAAAAGTTTTTTTTTTTTTCTAATAATAATAAATACTTTAGAATTTTTATATTGTTACATATTTAATATATGTTAAAATTTTATTTACTTATAATCTGTTAATATATGCAGGTTTTCCCCTCAGGGACAGTGACTGGCTAACCTCCCTGGAGACCAATTTCTTACTAGTAAAATAGGGTTTGCTGTTTCTCTCTTCAGTTTTCTTCCAGACTTCTTTTTAGGGCTGTTCTCATCCTATTTGACCCTGAAAAACCATTTCTCTTAGGTATTCATTCCATCTCCTTCTTACCTGCCTAGGTCTTCTTTTTAGGCCAACAAAGCAAATCCATTCTGCTGTCCTTTAAAGACCATCTTCCTCCTGTGAATTTAGCCAATTACTGTTGACCCAATCTATCTCCTTTAATATATTTAAAAGAAGAACTGTTTTTTCAGCCAGTTAGTCTGTTTGCCTTGATTTTGGTTGTGGATTTTTCCATATAAAACATCATGATTATTTCATATACTTTATCAGGAACTAGAGAATCATATAATCAGCTTTATATTATTAGCTAAATAAAGTAATAACATATCGTCAGGAGACTTACAATTGACCAGGCATTAAGAATAAAGAAGAAACATTTAAAATTTTTAAAAGAATTTTATTAAATACAATTTAAAAAAAATAATAATATTTAATACTTTTCACATAATTAATTTAATGTTTATAGTTTTAAAAATGACGTTTTTCATCTACTTATAACATTATTTAATTTACCATATTTGTAAAACTTTTGTAATTTACTTATTTCTGTCTTCATTTTCATTTACAATGTATGATTTTTTTTGTTTTTTCTTTTGTTACTAATATTTTAAACTTTTTGAAATATTTCATCCTTGCAATCGGGTCAATCGTGTTTTTTTATGTAATTTTTCCAAAGAATACGAAACGTGTAACCCGCAGGTTTGGTTGTTTTACTCACTTGAAGGTACGCATGATGTTATAGAAGGTATCAATACAATTAGGATTGATGAAATTAAATGCCACTTCTTTTGAGATTATTTTATTTGAAAACTAGTTTTCGAATGTGTGAAATACATCTTCAGTTCTTAAACATACCCAAAACTCAATTTTGGATAGTTCCATAAGACCCAATTTCGCTTATCCATCTAAATATGAAAATAACCA
>RCWM02000009.1:6395000-6525654 GCA_003667255.2 Euschistus heros | reverse complement strand
ACTCTCATGTCTTTTGGATTTTAATGTAGAACTATAGATTCATGTGAGGTAAAATGTGAAGAAAATGTTTTTGTTTTTTTTTTTCAAAATATATCTAAATTAAAAATTATAGACGTGTTAATCTTAATAAGTTGATATTTTCTGTGATAAAATTGTTCAGACATAAATAAGTTTTCCACCATGAACTAAAGCTTTGGCTTTGTTCAACTATTCTGCACCCACTGCAATTTTATTATAGTGGTGTAAATGTTCCTTTTTTGCTTACTTATGTGGTTCTAAATATATCAAATAACCATTTTCTGTCTCCATGGACCATAATTTATGAGTTTACCTTTTAGGTGGTATTATGCCAGGCATTTACCATGGTTTGGATTTGTCTGAGGCAAAATGAGAGAAAAAGATTTTTCAAAATTTTGAATAAAGTTTGATTTAATATAAAATAATAATACAATTCTATTATTAAAAGAATCTTTAATCATATAAAGCATAGTCTTTTGTCTTTCGGATTTTAATATAGAACTGTAGATTTGTGTGAGGTAAAATGTGAAGAAAATGTTTTTGTTTTTTTTTTTTCAAAATATATCTAAATTAAAAATTATAGACGTGTTAATCTTAATAAGTTGATATTTTCTGTGATAAAATTGTTCAGACATAAATAAGTTTACCACCCTGAACGAAAGCTTTGGCTTCGATCAACTACTCTGCACCCACTGCAATTTTATTATAGCGGTGTAAATTTTCTTTTTTGCTTACTTATGTGGTTCTTATGATATCAAATAACCATTTTCTGTTGCCATGGGCCATAGGTTACAGCTGTAATTCATAATGAATTTATAAGAAACCTCCTCCTTCTCATGCTTTGTGATACCATTCTTTCATTAATAGAATCATTAATAATATAAAGCCTACTCTCATGTCTTTTGGATTTTAATGTAGAACTATAGATTCATGTGAGGTAAAATGTGAAGAAAATGTTTTTGTTTTTTTTTTCAAAATATATCTAAATTAAAAATTATAGACGTGTTAATCTTAATAAGTTGATATTTTCTGTGATAAAATTGTTCAGACATAAATAAGTTTTCCACCATGAACTAAAGCTTTGGCTTTGTTCAACTATTCTACACCCACTGCAATTTTATTATAGTGGTGTAAATGTTCCTTTTTTGCTTACTTATGTGGTTCTAAATATATCAAATAACCATTTTCTGTTGCCATGGACCATAATTTATGAGTTTACCTTTTAGGTGGTATTATGCCAGGCATTTACCATGGTTTGGATTTGTCTGAGGCAAAATGAGAGAAAAAGATTTTTCAAAATTTTGAATAAAGTTTTGATTTAATATAAAATAATAATACAATTCTATTATTAAAAGAATCTTTAATGATATAAAGCATAGTCTTTTGTCTTTCGGATTTTAATATAGAACTGTAGATTGGTGTGACGTAAAATGTGAAGAAAAAATGTTTTTGTTTTTTTTCAAAATATATCTAAATTAAAAATTATAGACGTGTTGATCTTAATAAGTTGATATTTTCTGTGATAAAATTGTTCAGACATAAATAAGTTTTCCACCATGAACTAAAGCTTTGGCTTTGTTCACCTATTCTGCTCCCACTGCAATGTTATTATAGCGGTGTAAATGTTCTTTTTTGCTCACTTATGTGGTTGTAAGATATCAAATAACTATTTTCTGTTGCTATGGGCCATAGGTTACAGCCGTAATTCATAATGAATTTATAAGAAACCTCCTCCTTCTCATGCTTTGTGATACCATTCTTTCATTAAAAGAATCATTAATAATATAAAGGCTACTCTCATGTCTTTTGGATTTTAATGTAGAACTATAGATTCATGTGAGGTAAAATGTGAAGAAAATGTTCTTTGTTTTTTTTTTAAATATATCTAAATTAAAAATTATAGACGTGTTAATGTTAATAAGTTGACATTTTCTGTGATAAAATTGTTCAGACATAAATAAGTTTTCCACCATGAACTAAAGCTTTGGCTTTGTTCAACTATTCTGCACCCACTGCAATTTTATTATAGTGGTGTAAATGTTCCTTTTTTGCTTACTTATGTGGTTCTAAATATATCAAATAACCATTTTCTGTTGCCATGGACCATAATTTATGAGTTTACCTTTTAGGTGGTATTATGCCAGGCATTTACCATGGTTTGGATTTGTCTGAGGCAAAATGAGAGAAAAAGATTTTTCAAAATTTTGAATAAAGTTTTGATTTAATATAAAATAATAATACAATTCTATTATTAAAAGAATCTTTAATGATATAAAGCATAGTCTTTTGTCTTTCGGATTTTAATATAGAACTGTAGATTTGTGTGAGGTAAAATGTGAAGAAAATGTTTTTGTTTTTTTTCAAAATATATCTAAATTAAAAATTATAGACGTGTTAATCTTAATAAGTTGATATTTTCTGTGATAAAATTGTTCAGACATAAATAAGTTTACCACCCTGAACGAAAGCTTTGGCTTCGATCAACTACACTGCAATTTTATTATAGCGGTGTAAATTTTCTTTTTTTGCTTACTTATGTGGTTCTTATGATATCAAATAACCATTTTCTGTTGCCATGGGCCATAGGTTACAGCTGTAATTCATAATGAATTTATAAGAAACCTCCTCCTTCTCATGCTTTGTGATACCATTCTTTCATTAATAGAATCATTAATAATATAAAGCCTACTCTCATGTCTTTTGGATTTTAATGTAGAACTATAGATTCATGTGAGGTAAAATGTGAAGAAAATGTTTTTGTTTTTTTTTCAAAATATATCTAAATTAAAAATTATAGACGTGTTAATCTTAATAAGTTGATATTTTCTGTGATAAAATTGTTCAGACATAAATAAGTTTTCCACCATGAACTAAAGCTTTGGCTTTGTTCAACTATTCTGCACCCACTTCAATTTTATTATAGTGGTGTAAATGTTCCTTTTTTGCTTACTTATGTGGTTCTAAATATATCAAATAACCATTTTCTGTTGCCATGGACCATAATTTATGAGTTTACCTTTTAGGTGGTATTATGCCAGGCATTTACCATGGTTTGGATTTGTCTGAGGCAAAATGAGAGAAAAAGATTTTTTCAAAATTTTGAATAAAGTTTTGATTTAATATAAAATAATAATACAATTCTATTATTAAAAGAATCTTTAATGATATAAAGCATAGTCTTTTGTCTTTCGGATTTTAATATAGAACTGTAGATTTGTGTGAGGTAAAATGTGAAGAAAATGTTTTTGTTTTTTTTTTTCAAAATATATCTAAATTAAAAATTATAGACGTGTTAATCTTAATAAGTTGATATTTTCTGTGATAAAATTGTTCAGACATAAATAAGTTTACCACCCTGAACGAAAGCTTTGGCTTCGATCAACTACTCTGCACCCACTGCAATTTTATTATAGCGGTGTAAATTTTCTTTTTTTGCTTACTTATGTGGTTCTTATGATATCAAATAACCATTTTCTGTTGCCATGGGCCATAGGTTACAGCTGTAATTCATAATGAATTTATAAGAAACCTCCTCCTTCTCATGCTTTGTGATACCATTCTTTCATTAATAGAATCATTAATAATATAAAGCCTACTCTCATGTCTTTTGGATTTTAATGTAGAACTATAGATTCATGTGAGGTAAAATGTGAAGAAAATGTTTTTGTTTTTTTTTTTCAAAATATATCTAAATTAAAAATTATAGACGTGTTAATCTTAATAAGTTGATATTTTCTGTGATAAAATTGTTCAGACATAAATAAGTTTTCCACCATGAACTAAAGCTTTGGCTTTGTTCAACTATTCTGCACCCACTGCAATTTTATTATAGTGGTGTAAATGTTCCTTTTTTGCTTACTTATGTGGTTCTAAATATATCAAATAACCATTTTCTGTTGCCATGGACCATAATTTATGAGTTTACCTTTTAGGTGGTATTATGCCAGGCATTTACCATGGTTTGGATTTGTCTGAGGCAAAATGAGAGAAAAAGATTTTTCAAAATTTTGAATAAAGTTTTGATTTAATATAAAATAATAATACAATTCTATTATTAAAAGAATCTTTAATGATATAAAGCATAGTCTTTTGTCTTTCGGATTTTAATATAGAACTGTAGATTTGTGTGAGGTAAAATGTAAAGAAAATGTTTTTGTTTTTTTTTTCAAAATATATCTAAATTAAAAATTATAGACGTGTTAATCTTAATAAGTTGATATTTTCTGTGATAAAATTGTTCAGACATAAATAAGTTTACCACCCTGAACGAAAGCTTTGGCTTCGATCAACTACTCTGCACCCACTGCAATTTTATTATAGCGGTGTAAATTTTCTTTTTTTGCTTACTTATGTGGTTCTTATGATATCAAATAACCATTTTCTGTTGCCATGGGCCATAGGTTACAGCTGTAATTCATAATGAATTTATAAGAAACCTCCTCCTTCTCATGCTTTGTGATACCATTCTTTCATTAATAGAATCATTAATAATATAAAGCCTACTCTCATGTCTTTTGGATTTTAATGTAGAACTATAGATTCATGTGAGGTAAAATGTGAAGAAAATGTTTTTGTTTTTTTTCAAAATATATCTAAATTAAAAATTATAGACGTGTTAATCTTAATAAGTTGATATTTTCTGTGATAAAATTGTTCAGACATAAATAAGTTTTCCACCATGAACTAAAGCTTTGGCTTTGTTCAACTATTCTACACCCACTGCAATTTTATTATAGTGGTGTAAATGTTCCTTTTTTGCTTACTTATGTGGTTCTAAATATATCAAATAACCATTTTCTGTTGCCATGGACCATAATTTATGAGTTTACCTTTTAGGTGGTATTATGCCAGGCATTTACCATGGTTTGGATTTGTCTGAGGCAAAATGAGAGAAAAAGATTTTTCAAAATTTTGAATAAAGTTTTGATTTAATATAAAATAATAATACAATTCTATTATTAAAAGAATCTTTAATGATATAAAGCATAGTCTTTTGTCTTTCGGATTTTAATATAGAACTGTGGATTGGTGTGACGTAAAATGTGAAGAAAATGTTTTTGTTTTTTTTTTCAAAATATATCTAAATTAAAAATTATAGACGTGTTGATCTTAATAAGTTGATATTTTCTGTGATAAAATTGTTCAGACATAAATAAGTTTTCACCATGAACTAAAGCTTTGGCTTTGTTCACCTATTCTGCTCCCACTGCAATGTTATTATAGCGGTGTAAATGTTCTTTTTTGCTCACTTATGTGGTTGTAAGATATCAAATAACTATTTTCTGTTGCTATGGGCCATAGGTTACAGCCGTAATTCATAATGAATTTATAAGAAACCTCCTCCTTCTCATGCTTTGTGATACCATTCTTTCATTAAAAGAATCATTAATAATATAAAGGCTACTCTCATGTCTTTTGGATTTTAATGTAGAACTATAGATTCATGTGAGGTAAAATGTGAAGAAAATGTTCTTTGTTTTTTTTTAAATATATCTAAATTAAAAATTATAGACGTGTTAATGTTAATAAGTTGACATTTTCTGTGATAAAATTGTTCAGACATAAATAAGTTTTCCACCATGAACTAAAGCTTTGGCTTTGTTCAACTATTCTGCACCCACTGCAATTTTATTATAGTGGTGTAAATGTTCCTTTTTTGCTTACTTATGTGGTTCTAAATATATCAAATAACCATTTTCTGTTGCCATGGACCATAATTTATGAGTTTACCTTTTAGGTGGTATTATGCCAGGCATTTACCATGTTTGGATTTGTCTGAGGCAAAATGAGAGAAAAAGATTTTTCAAAATTTTGAATAAAGTTTTGATTTAATATAAAATAATAATACAATTCTATTATTAAAAGAATCTTTAATGATATAAAGCATAGTCTTTTGTCTTTCGGATTTTAATATAGAACTGTAGATTTGTGTGAGGTAAAATGTGAAGAAAATGTTTTTGTTTTTTTTTTTCAAAATATATCTAAATTAAAAATTATAGACGTGTTAATCTTAATAAGTTGATATTTTCTGTGATAAAATTGTTCAGACATAAATAAGTTTACCACCCTGAACGAAAGCTTTGGCTTCGATCAACTACTCTGCACCCACTGCAATTTTATTATAGCGGTGTAAATTTTCTTTTTTTGCTTACTTATGTGGTTCTTATGATATCAAATAACCATTTTCTGTTGCCATGGGCCATAGGTTACAGCTGTTATTCATAATGAATTTATAAGAAACCTCCTCCTTCTCATGCTTTGTGATACCATTCTTTCATTAATAGAATCATTAATAATATAAAGCCTACTCTCATGTCTTTTGGATTTTAATGTAGAACTATAGATTCATGTGAGGTAAAATGTGAAGAAAATGTTTTTGTTTTTTTTTTTTCAAAATATATCTAAATTAAAAATTATAGACGTGTTAATCTTAATAAGTTGATATTTTCTGTGATAAAATTGTTCAGACATAAATAAGTTTTCCACCATGAACTAAAGCTTTGGCTTTGTTCAACTATTCTGCACCCACTGCAATTTTATTATAGTGGTGTAAATGTTCCTTTTTTGCTTACTTATGTGGTTCTAAATATATCAAATAACCATTTTCTGTCTCCATGGACCATAATTTATGAGTTTACCTTTTAGGTGGTATTATGCCAGGCATTTACCATGGTTTGGATTTGTCTGAGGCAAAATGAGAGAAAAAGATTTTTCAAAATTTTGAATAAAGTTTTGATTTAATATAAAATAATAATACAATTCTATTATTAAAAGAATCTTTAATCATATAAAGCATAGTCTTTTGTCTTTCGGATTTTAATATAGAACTGTAGATTTGTGTGAGGTAAAATGTGAAGAAAATGTTTTTGTTTTTTTTTTTTCAAAATATATCTAAATTAAAAATTATAGACGTGTTAATCTTAATAAGTTGATATTTTCTGTGATAAAATTGTTCAGACATAAATAAGTTTACCACCCTGAACGAAAGCTTTGGCTTCGATCAACTACTCTGCACCCACTGCAATTTTATTATAGCGGTGTAAATTTTCTTTTTTTGCTTACTTATGTGGTTCTTATGATATCAAATAACCATTTTCTGTTGCCATGGGCCATAGGTTACAGCTGTAATTCATAATGAATTTATAAGAAACCTCCTCCTTCTCATGCTTTGTGATACCATTCTTTCATTAATAGAATCATTAATAATATAAAGCCTACTCTCATGTCTTTTGGATTTTAATGTAGAACTATAGATTCATGTGAGGTAAAATGTGAAGAAAATGTTTTTGTTTTTTTTTTTTTTAGTGGTGTAAAATATATCTAAATTAAAAATTATAGACGTGTTAATCTTAATAAGTTGATATTTTCTGTGATAAAATTGTTCAGACATAAATAAGTTTTCCACCATGAACTAAAGCTTTGGCTTTGTTCAACTATTCTGCACCCACTGCAATTTTATTATAGTGGTGTAAATGTTCCTTTTTTGCTTACTTATGTGGTTCTAAATATATCAAATAAATAACCATTTTCTGTTGCCATGGACCATAATTTATGAGTTTACCTTTAGGTGGTGGTATTATGCCAGGCATTTACCATGGTTTGGATTTGTCTGAGGCAAAATGAGAGAAAAAGATTTTTCAAAATTTTGAATAAAGTTTTGATTTAATATAAAATAATAATACAATTCTATTATTAAAAGAATCTTTAATGATATAAAGCATAGTCTTTTGTCTTTCGGATTTTAATATAGAACTGTAGATTGGTGTGACGTAAAATGTGAAGAAAATGTTTTTGTTTTTTTTCAAAATATATCTAAATTAAAAATTATAGACGTGTTGATCTTAATAAGTTGATATTTTCTGTGATAAAATTGTTCAGACATAAATAAGTTTTCCACCATGAACTAAAGCTTTGGCTTTGTTCACCTATTCTGCTCCCACTGCAATGTTATTATAGCGGTGTAAATGTTCTTTTTTGCTCACTTATGTGGTTGTAAGATATCAAATAACTATTTTCTGTTGCTATGGGCCATAGGTTACAGCCGTAATTCATAATGAATTTATAAGAAACCTCCTCCTTCTCATGCTTTGTGATACCATTCTTTCATTAAAAGAATCATTAATAATATAAAGGCTACTCTCATGTCTTTTGGATTTTAATGTAGAACTATAGATTCATGTGAGGTAAAATGTGAAGAAAATGTTCTTTGTTTTTTTTTAAATATATCTAAATTAAAAATTATAGACGTGTTAATGTTAATAAGTTGACATTTTCTGTGATAAAATTGTTCAGACATAAATAAGTTTTCCACCATGAACTAAAGCTTTGGCTTTGTTCAACTATTCTGCACCCACTGCAATTTTATTATAGTGGTGTAAATGTTCCTTTTTTGCTTACTTATGTGGTTCTAAATATATCAAATAACCATTTTCTGTTGCCATGGACCATAATTTATGAGTTTACCTTTTAGGTGGTATTATGCCAGGCATTTACCATTGTTTGGATTTGTCTGAGGCAAAATGAGAGAAAAAGATTTTTCAAAATTTTGAATAAAGTTTTGATTTAATATAAAATAATAATACAATTCTATTATTAAAAGAATCTTTAATGATATAAAGCATAGTCTTTTGTCTTTCGGATTTTAATATAGAACTGTAGATTTGTGTGAGGTAAAATGTGAAGAAAATGTTTTTGTTTTTTTTCAAAATATATCTAAATTAAAAATTATAGACGTGTTAATCTTAATAAGTTGATATTTTCTGTGATAAAATTGTTCAGACATAAATAAGTTTACCACCCTGAACGAAAGCTTTGGCTTCGATCAACTACACTGCAATTTTATTATAGCGGTGTAAATTTTCTTTTTTTGCTTACTTATGTGGTTCTTATGATATCAAATAACCATTTTCTGTTGCCATGGGCCATAGGTTACAGCTGTAATTCATAATGAATTTATAAGAAACCTCCTCCTTCTCATGCTTTGTGATACCATTCTTTCATTAATAGAATCATTAATAATATAAAGCCTACTCTCATGTCTTTTGGATTTTAATGTAGAACTATAGATTCATGTGAGGTAAAATGTGAAGAAAATGTTTTTGTTTTTTTTTTTCAAAATATATCTAAATTAAAAATTATAGACGTGTTAATCTTAATAAGTTGATATTTTCTGTGATAAAATTGTTCAGACATAAATAAGTTTTCCACCATGAACTAAAGCTTTGGCTTTGTTCAACTATTCTGCACCCACTGCAATTTTATTATAGTGGTGTAAATGTTCCTTTTTTGCTTACTTATGTGGTTCTAAATATATCAAATAACCATTTTCTGTTGCCATGGACCATAATTTATGAGTTTACCTTTTAGGTGGTATTATGCCAGGCATTTACCATGGTTTGGATTTGTCTGAGGCAAAATGAGAGAAAAAGATTTTTCAAAATTTTGAATAAAGTTTTGATTTAATATAAAATAATAATACAATTCTATTATTAAAAGAATCTTTAATGATATAAAGCATAGTCTTTTGTCTTTCGGATTTTAATATAGAACTGTAGATTTGTGTGAGGTAAAATGTGAAGAAAATGTTTTTGTTTTTTTTTTTTTTCAAAATATATCTAAATTAAAAATTATAGACGTGTTAATCTTAATAAGTTGATATTTTCTGTGATAAAATTGTTCAGACATAAATAAGTTTACCACCCTGAACGAAAGCTTTGGCTTCGATCAACTACTCTGCACCCACTGCAATTTTATTATAGCGGTGTAAATTTTCTTTTTTTGCTTACTTATGTGGTTCTTATGATATCAAATAACCATTTTCTGTTGCCATGGGCCATAGGTTACAGCTGTAATTCATAATGAATTTATAAGAAACCTCCTCCTTCTCATGCTTTGTGATACCATTCTTTCATTAATAGAATCATTAATAATATAAAGCCTACTCTCATGTCTTTTGGATTTTAATGTAGAACTATAGATTCATGTGAGGTAAAATGTGAAGAAAATGTTTTTGTTTTTTTTTTTCAAAATATATCTAAATTAAAAATTATAGACGTGTTAATCTTAATAAGTTGATATTTTCTGTGATAAAATTGTTCAGACATAAATAAGTTTTCCACCATGAACTAAAGCTTTGGCTTTGTTCAACTATTCTGCACCCACTGCAATTTTATTATAGTGGTGTAAATGTTCCTTTTTTGCTTACTTATGTGGTTCTAAATATATCAAATAACCATTTTCTGTTGCCATGGACCATAATTTATGAGTTTACCTTTTAGGTGGTATTATGCCAGGCATTTACCATGGTTTGGATTTGTCTGAGGCAAAATGAGAGAAAAAGATTTTTCAAAATTTTGAATAAAGTTTTGATTTAATATAAAATAATAATACAATTCTATTATTAAAAGAATCTTTAATGATATAAAGCATAGTCTTTTGTCTTTCGGATTTTAATATAGAACTGTAGATTTGTGTGAGGTAAAATGTGAAGAAAATGTTTTTGTTTTTTTTCAAAATATATCTAAATTAAAAATTATAGACGTGTTAATCTTAATAAGTTGATATTTTCTGTGATAAAATTGTTCAGACATAAATATAAGTTTACCACCCTGAACGAAAGCTTTGGCTTCGATCAACTACTCTGCACCCACTGCAATTTTATTATAGCGGTGTAAATTTTCTTTTTTTGCTTACTTATGTGGTTCTTATGATATCAAATAACCATTTTCTGTTGCCATGGGCCATAGGTTACAGCTGTAATTCATAATGAATTTATAAGAAACCTCCTCCTTCTCATGCTTTGTGATACCATTCTTTCATTAATAGAATCATTAATAATATAAAGCCTACTCTCATGTCTTTTGGATTTTAATGTAGAACTATAGATTCATGTGAGGTAAAATGTGAAGAAAATGTTTTTGTTTTTTTTCAAAATATATCTAAATTAAAAATTATAGACGTGTTAATCTTAATAAGTTGATATTTTCTGTGATAAAATTGTTCAGACATAAATAAGTTTTCCACCATGAACTAAAGCTTTGGCTTTGTTCAACTATTCTGCACCCACTGCAATTTTATTATAGTGGTGTAAATGTTCCTTTTTTGCTTACTTATGTGGTTCTAAATATATCAAATAACCATTTTCTGTTGCCATGGACCATAATTTATGAGTTTACCTTTTAGGTGGTATTATGCCAGGCATTTACCATGGTTTGGATTTGTCTGAGGCAAAATGAGAGAAAAAGATTTTTCAATATTTTGAATAAAGTTTTGATTTAATATAAAATAATAATACAATTCTATTATTAAAAGAATCTTTAATGATATAAAGCATAGTCTTTTGTCTTTCGGATTTTAATATAGAACTGTAGATTTGTGTGACGTAAAATGTGAAGAAAATGTTTTTTTTTTTTTTTTTTTTTCAAAATATATCTAAATTAAAAATTATAGACGTGTTAATCTTAATAAGTTGATATTTTCTGTGATAAAATTGTTCAGACATAAATAAGTTTACCACCCTGAACGAAAGCTTTGGCTTCGATCAACTACTCTGCACCCACTGCAATTTTATTATAGCGGTGTAAGTTTTCCTTTTTTGCTTACTTATGTGGTTCTTATGATATCAAATAACTATTTTCTGTTGCCATGGGCCATAGGTTATTATTACATGAATGAATGTTTAAATATTGTTTCAAGTCCTCAACCTTTTAATATGTTATAAAAAGTTAGTATGTTAGCTATCTTTCTATAATACTAATGCAAAAAGGTTTTTATAAAAAAATGCTTAACTAATGAAATTGACAAATACATTTTATTCACTTTTTTTTCAACATTTTCATAATTTGATAAAAATTATAAACAGAACCCTAATAAATTAGAGAATAAAGGTAATATTTTATTGCTGAATGTATATAAAATCAAAAAATATAGATTAAAAAAAAAAAAAAAAGAAAAATGGATTTCATAAGAAATGTGCAATTATCAGTCTAGGCACAGTTTTTACACAGCAGAGCTGAACATTGATTGCAAAAATGTTTATTACAATTTCTACACACCATGTATGTTTTCCTTTCTTTAGTCCTTTGACAAATATAACATCTCTTCTTATTCTTCATATCAGCCTCATTCAAATTTTTGTTTTCTTCATTTCTCTTTTTCCCTAATATATTTTGAGTTTTGAATCTTAGTTCTCTGGGAATTCTAGGGTTGTCCGCCTGTCTGAACTTATGTCCTTCTAACAGGGATGTTCCAAGGGTCTTTATGAAATAAAACCTATTCATTGGAACCCTTTCTTTGCTGTCCATGAATAATATAAAAGCATTATTTGCACTTATATCCAACAAGGCAAAAAATTAGGCTAACGTCCATCGTTGGGTGCGTCTATTACATGAATAAATGGCGCACTTTTTATCTAGTGTGTATACTCCTCTTTTGAAGGAATTATAATCTATTATCATATCAGGCTTTCCTGAAACCTCATCACATTTATTGTCATGAAGAGCTCAGAAGAATGACAGCCCTGTTTTTTTTAGGCACGTAGGAAACAATTGTAGCACTATTTGTAAAACCAAAAATACTACTACCAGGTTCTCTTCTTCTGTCTGCAAAATATTCTTTGGGAATTTCTAGTTTATTGGCTCTAAGGGTACCAAGAACAGTTAACCCCCTTTTTTTCATTTCCTCGAGAAGCTCCATCGACATGAACCAATTGTCGCATATGATATTTCTGTTTGTTTTTTCTAAGGGCTTAGCAAGGCGGATAACAGATTGTGTTGGGATTCCAAGTTTTTTTTCTTCTTGTGATAAGCCAATGGCATCAGAATTTTTGCCTCCGTACAAATATGCATTGTATAGATAGGAGTTCCGTGCATCAGTAGGACATAAAACTTTTAAATCATATTTTGCCGGTTTGTTAGGCATATAAACACGAAATTTACACCTACCTCTAAAAGGTACCAGCATTTCATCCACACATGCATTTTGGCCAATGCTATATACGTTGTGATTTGGTAATGAATTCAAACCATACTTCATTTATACCTGCTGTAGGATCTTTTGCTTTTCTTTCCTCACGGGTACACCGTTCATCAAACCTAATGCATACTGTCAATAAAAAAAACCTTTTCATTGACATTGTGCATCGAAAAATGTCCCATCCAAGTCCATCAAGAGCAAATAAAGAGCTCATTGTCTCCCTTCTGGATTTTAAAATGCTGCTAAGTAGCAATAGGCCCAGATAGGCTTTCATCTCTAGTAGATCAACATCTCATAAGTCACTTCGATTTGGGTCTCGAAACTTACACCTATAATCAGCCAAAGCAATATTAGTATATTTTTTCAGTTATAGAATCAGGCATTACAAGCTGCCAAACTGTTAAAGGATTGATCTGGTTTGGATGCAATGCTTTTGCTTCGTTTAGTAACCCCGGTAAATGAGTTATTATATTATGCGCCAGAGCCCTCCCTCTTATTCTCAGCACTTCTTTACCCCATATAAAGGGAACTCTAGATTTTCCTTTTCCTTGAAAAGTTTCACACCCTTCACTCCCACCATCTGATTCAATGTCACTTTGTTCTGATTCAGTTTTATGTTCACTAACAATGATATCTGCTTCTCCATCTTCATTATTACTTCAACATCTGAAATGGGCAGGTCATCATAATCATCATAATTAGGGTCTGGGGTCCTGTGGACCCCACCTCACCAGTTAAAGGTTAAAAGAAACCTGCTCCTTCTGATGCTTTGTGATACCATTCTATCGTTAAAAAAATCTTTAATTATATAAAGATTTTCATGTCTTTTGGATTTTAATATTATAGAACTATAGATTCATGTGAGGTAAAATGAAAAGAAAAAGATTTTTCAATTTTTTATGCAAAATATCCTAATTTGATTTCAAAATCCTAGTTCTGTTAATATCTGTATAATATGAATTTCTGTGATAAAATTGTTCAGATATAAATAAGTTTACCCCACTGAACTTAGGCTTTGGCTTTATTCGACTGTTGCTGCCCACCCCCCAGCATTTAATTATAGCGGTGTAAAGGAGCCTTTTTTGGTCCCTTATGTGATTCAGAAGATATCAAATAACCATTTACTGTTTATTGCTGGTCCATAAGCTTTATAGCTACAACGTTTTTGTTTACCTTTTAGGTGTTGTTATTCCAAGTGTTTATCATTTTACAGAACTATGGATTTATCTGAGACAAAATTTGAAGAAAAAGGTTCTTCTTTATGTTATACTATTCTATCCTTAAGTGAATCTTATTCACCGTTTCTCTCTACTTGTGATGGTCACCTCAACATAAGGCTCATTAAGTAAAACTGATTATTCTGTATTAGTATTATAAAGGTCCCCTTGTGTTCAATGCAACCTAAAGGGTTTTATTGATTTGCAATTATTTGTTTTTTTTTTGCTTTTTTTTGAAAAATATGTAGATATAGATCACATATTGCACAAACATAGTAACAAAATCATTACAGCGCTTAACTCTTTGTAGTCATTACAACAAATATTAACAATAAAAAACTGTCAGAGTAAACAGAGTCTCAAAATGGTTACTTCTAGAAGGTATAACCTACAAACCAGCTATTTTATTAGTTGCAAATGTGTAGTAGGGGTTAACTGACTACATAACTTGTCAACAGATGTTGCTGCATGCAGCACTCTTCAGTTTATCTACAGTTTTATAGAATTTAAGGAGTCTGTAACCTCTAGGGTGTTAAATTGAGGTTGAGCGCTGATGGGTTAAATTTAACTGAATAATTAATGATTACTCTCTTTTTCTGATTTCTACATCAGGATGAGTGATAAATGTGGATTAAATAAAAAAAATAATAATAACTTGCACAACATTATGTTCCTCATAAATTGTATAGTTCCTCCTTTGGATGCCTTATTTATCATTTGGATATGTTGAGGATTGTGATTGCATATTTCCAAAATGTCTGTAATATTTGTGTACAAAATTTGTAAATTTGGTGTATTTTGAATCATGTAAATAATGCGTTTGGCATTCTTTAATTTTATTCCATTAAAATTTACAAATTTTAATTTTCTTATTGTGTACATTTTAATTATTTATTAATCTTTAATAAATAAAAGATTTAAAAACTATTAACACTTATGAATGTTTTTTGCTAATCAATAATACTCTAAATATTAAACCCCAATCTAATGTTTATAGAAAAATAAAGTAAATGATAAGCTCAAAAAAAAAGTTTCATGGGTGTATATTACTGGGAGTATCAGTGAAACATATGTTACTATCCAAGGGTTAAATTCAAGTTGTATGTATAACCATAAATGTAGTATAAAACATGTTTTGTTAACTTTTAATTGTAGGTAATGTAATATTAAGAACATATCTCTTAATAGCTTAAAGTATTCAATGGGCTGAATGAAATTTTGATTAATGTCATTAAATCAGGGAGCATTTACTACTAATGTCTAACTGAATATTGCTTCTGGAATACTTGGAAAAATAATAGAAAATGAGACTAAAAGTTTTGTTATGACACTGCTAAATTGTTCTCTAAAAATGGCTTTATCCTAACCATGTTTAGTATATGATGTTAAGCTCAAACCTTACTCATGCTGTTTGGACCTTGTCAAAACGAAATTTGTCTAAGTTGCTCGAGTATGGCTTAGTTAGGAGAAATGTTGTATTCACCAGATAGTGCTTTTTAATAATTCAGCTAATCACCTTATCAGCTAATCAGAGATTTTTTAAATGTGTAGCACCTATGATACATAATCTGTTGGCATCCTTTACATGCATGTTTTAATTTTATCTTAGTTATAGGCAGTGGATACATGATTGACTGGAATAGAACTCAGTGTATTCATACTGATATAAACCTAAAGTACTAGAGTAATTAAATACCTGATGAATCAATTGATTCGTCTCTGAAACCAATACCTATCTACCTACGTGGGGCAACAACCTTTGAGTGGGTCCTGGACTCCTCCAACATTTTACACCAGTCATCTCTATTTCGTGCTGCTGCTCTCAAATCTCTCACTCCAAGTAGGGACCTTGCGTTGTCATATACGCCATCTTGCCATCTCAGTCTGGGCCTGCTGACTCAGCGCTTAGCATGGATCTGCTGGTGTCGCTCATCCTTGCGACGTGACCAGCCCATCTGAGTCTGCCTATATTAGCCAGACTACATCGGTCTCGTTAGCAGCTTGTCTAGTCCCGATTAGTCCATTGTTTCCAGACTTCACCAACATGGATAGGTTCAGAGATCTTTCTCAGAACTTTTCTTTCGAATTAGCAGGCTCAGTTTATCGCTCTTTGTGAGGGTCCAACATTCAGAGGTTTACATCAGCACAGAGCATATTAGGGTCTTGTAGATCCTTACCTTGGATGTACATGAGATGAGTTTACTTCTCATATATTTGTGCAGCCCAAAGAGACACTTATTAGCCACTACAATCCTTTTAATTTGTTGGTGCATGCTATTGTGACGGTCTACCTGGCTTCCTAGATATACAAAACTTTCCACACCATAAATGTGTACCCCACTACAGTAATGTTATTGGCTCTTTCTAGCCTCACGAACGACACCTTAATTGAACTTTGAGATCACCCTATCAGATCTATGTCGTCTGTGTAGGCAAGAATCTGCACACTTTGGGTTTATTATAGTGCCTCCGATCTGAAACCTGAGCTGCGGTCGCTTTGTCCAAAGTGAGGTTGAAAAGGAGGCAGGCCAAACTGTCTCCCTGACGGGCTCCCCTTTCTTTATGAAACTGGTCAGGTTGTTCACCTTGAACTCATACTACTCACTCTACGCTTTCCATTGTCATTCTTATTAGACGAACCAGCTTAGGGGGCATCTCCATCGTTATCAGTGCATCATAGAGGGCAGGTCTAAGAACACTATAATACACCGATTCAAATCAATAAAAAGATGATGTGTTATGATGTACTCCCTAGTTCTTTCCATGATCATTTAGAGGGAAAAAATCTGGTCGGTCTTAGACTTATTTTTCCTAAATCCTGCTTGGTAAATAAACTCCTCCCAGTATGCTTTCTGCATAGGGAACTAGCTTCTGATACAGAATAATAGAGAGAATTTTGTTAATGGATGGAAGTAGGGATATGCGTCTATAATTATTGCATTCTAGGGTGTCGCCTTTTTTGAAGATAGGGCAGATCACCGTCATATTCCAATCCTGGGGCATGCTTTCTTCCACCCACACAAGTTTGAGAATTATATCTCTCAATACCTTAAGCACTTCATTCCTTCCGTATTTGAAAAGTTCGGCTATATTGGCAACATATGGCACCTATATTGTTCAGTTTAAGTAACAGTAGACATTCTGTTATGGTTATATAGTTCATTAATTATATATTGTAGTTGGCTTCATAGACTCTCCTTATAAATATTTGGAGGTCCCATGGCAGTACTATAGTAAAATCATTTATTATTCAATTGAAGTTTATTTAACCAGTTCCAAGTCAGTAATCATTTGAAAACTACATTGCACTGTTTGTAATTGGAAATTGCTACTAAGTTGACTAGTATATTATTTGTTTTAGCTTTATTTTATTGTAAAATTAAGTATAACTATCTTCTATATTTAATCACAATTTGTAATAAAAGGGCTCAATATTTATACCACCTCAAAATCTCAAATTATAACTTTCACTATAATTATAATAACATGAAGAAGGCAAAGTAAGGTTTTAGAAGATCATGGTGCTTCTCTCTGAATCATGTTAAAGAAATTGAAAGGCAGTGGATTCAGAGTGAAATTTCTATCATTTCATATATTCACATTGCGACTATCATTTGAACCTGTCAGAGAATTTAGGGATGAGTGGAATTCGATAAAAATTACAACAGAGGATTAAGGTAATAATCATATAGATATTAAGTTTTTTTTTTGTTTTTTTTTTTTTTTTTTTTGCATTGGAAGAGAGTTCTGTTTAGTACATATAGTTGTCTTAGTCAATGACTAAAATATTTACTTCCAAGCCTAGTACATGAATTCCATGCTGAATTTCTATCTAAGGAGGGGCTAAGATGCTAATCTCTGTTGAAAAGAGTAATATAGTATTTAAAAGGAAATAGTAAATATTTGTGGTAATGGGTCAATCATTCTTATGATTGTAAGTTGATAAAAAGCGTGTTTAGTGAATTATTTGGCTTTATGTATTTGCACTTTAACCTAGGAGTTATCAAGTGTTAAAAGAGTAGGAAATATGGTGATCTGTTATATAAAGTTGGTTGCATTGTTGAAAGTGTTATCACACAGATAGGAAACTTGAATAAATGAATTGATCTCCAGGTAATATATGACCCATTTAATAGTTGACAATAGCAGTTATCATAGTTGTGATTGATGAATTTTCTCATGTGTTGCCATATTGTTCTGGATTTGCACTTAATTTGGATGTGGTGTCGTGGTAAATGATTTTTCTATGGAATCTAATATAACTAAGATAGTTCCTTATAGCTTTCTTACCTGGAGTGTTGAAGGAATACACTTTATACTCTCATGATAATTTTACTGGCAAGGAATTGGTAAAAGTAGTTGTAAGACTAGTATATTTCATGTAATTAAGCCTTTGATAAATGAATATGGAGGGTGTTGAGAAATTGTAAATAAATAGAGAAAGGACTAAAATTAGTTTGCAATGATCATTGGCCAATTTATTGAGCAATGTATTCAAATAGTTTTGACTAAACCACAAATTGTGCTTGTGAGAAAATTGAGGAGTACAACATACATCAATGGTGAAGGGAAAAGGAGTGATAAATGTACAATTTGGAGAAGTAATAAATACAACAATGTTGGCTTGTGAGCATTAGTACTTTTGCTGACATTTGCATTCAAGTCTGCTGCTTAAGAGATATTAGATTCTGAGGAATAGAGAAAGGATTTTAATTGTGTTTATGAAATATGAGTGGAAAAGTTATAAACTAAAGATTATTAGAATATTTTAATTATGACAAAGTGGTTTTTAGTTATTTATGCTCTAGTATGGTTAATAAATGATGAGTGAAGAACTGGTTAATAATGAAAACTGTATTCAGGTGTGTACAGGTGAATTTATTTACTCTGTTAGTTGCTCAATGTTTAGTTAGTCAAGTTTCTATAACTGAGGCCACATCGACATATTTTTGATATAACAAAGCAATTAAAAGGTTTTTGGGTCCTATACTATCATTCATGCTCTAAATAACAATGGATAGGAATATGGGTTTATTAGATGTCATTAAATATTTCTCAAAGGAATGATAATTGATTTTAATTTAAATTGAAAGGATGAAGGCAAGCTAGGAAAAGGATTGATATTAAGATTTTAAAGTAGATAATTTGAATTAAGTTCTGGAACAAAGGAGGACTTTGGATTATGAGGCTGAGGAAGAGGATATAGAGCTGAATTTTGTAGTAGTGGAAACGCACAAGCTCAATTTCCTTGGTAGTTTACTGATTCTGAGCATTCAAGTGAAGAGTCATGCAAATGAATAATTTGTATCAATATGTTTTCAGATTGGCTGGCTTTAATTTTTATTCAAACATTGTGTATTCTCACATTTTTGTAGATAATGCAGCTTATAGTTGGTCAAGTGTCCTTGCAAGTATTATTGGACACAAATTGCATATTATTTTTTAGTAAACTGAGGATTCTTTTATAGCATCAAATTATTTCTGATTGCCACTCTTAGTGCCCTGGTCCTTTCCCTTTGGTGATAAATGTGAAAATTTAACTTGGTGTCCAGCAAAGATATCACAATTTCCAGTTGAATTTCAAGGGTGTCATTATACATTTTACTTCAAAATTTGAACTCTGGTTTATGTTATTACAATTTTATTTTTTTTTTAACTATATTTAAAAATGTTTTTAAAAAATAAATAAATAAAATAAATCACAGCGGATGGTTTGTATTACAGTATTTTTACAGATTTAGGGGGAAAAAAGGTCATCTTTCTGAAAATCCTTTTAAAAAGACCCCTAGCCAAGGCTCATATTCCATTGGGTTGGTTTGTGGTAAAGTTTGTCCATAATAATTGTCCTTAACTACAGAGATTAATTTGTTTAGAGAACATCCTAAAAGATGATTCACATAATTTAAAGTGTATTGCTACCATTTTCAATGAATGATTGGATAACCCTGTTAAAAAAAAAAAAAAAAAAAAAAAAAATGGTACATGTTTTTTGGATAGATATACATTTATATTCGGGTAAGATCAATATGTATAATCAGTTTTCAGTTATAGATAATATAGGTTTATGATTAGTAAAGTAGGTAATCTAGTTCTTACTGGTGAGGTTGATATGTGCCAACACCAAGTCTATACAATAAACAATATGTATTGTACTGGAATTTTAGTTATTAATGTAACTAATACAATAAATAATTGCAATAAGTAATCAATACAATAATATTAATAATATAATAATAATAATAATATTGAATTATTATTAATATAATAATAATATTCATATTAATTAATAATATTAATTTTTGTTATTAATAAGTCACACTCATAGTCAGACTCTAGGGTGACCTTAAAGCAGGAATGCAATATTAAAAACATAATTATTAATTAATAATATTAATTTTTGTTACTAATGAGTAACAATAATCATTGCGAGATGTAATGGACGGATACACTCTTGAAACTCAGTTATTCCCTTAAAAACATGTACCATGCTAAAAAGAATGAGAAGAAGTAGTATAAAGTAATAGATAATATTATAATTGGGCAGTAAAAATGTTTGCCATAAAAATGGTTCTTATTTAATTTAAAACCATATTATTGAACAAACAGAAAGAATAAGATCCACGTTATGATTATACATATAATAAATATATATTTTGTATTCAAATCATTATTGTTAACAAAAAGAAACTAGAAATATACAATTTTTTGCAAACTTATAAATAAATTTAATTAATCAGAATCATCTATCTGCACCAGGATAATTAAAGTTTCATTTAACAGGTCATATCACTTTAATAAATTAGTCAAACAATAGTAAACAAATTATTATTTTACAATTGGAGGTACAGGTACATAATATTATTTTTACATTTTTGTTGAATTATAAAAACAATAGATCCTGTTGATTGATTTATTTTAAAAAATGAACATTTAAGTGTTGTGGACACGAAACAACTATTTAAATATTATATTAAATATTTAAAGATTACATTCATTTCAACATATATTTAGTCATTGTAAATCACATCACATAAAAAAACCATAAAATTACGTAATTTATTAGTGCATATAGTACAGTCTTGTTAATAATAAAAATATTTACAGCATTTATTTTCCATAATCAAATTGTGTACAGAACATTTTAAAGTTTCATA
This sequence comes from Euschistus heros, assembly GCA_003667255.2. Lineage (NCBI taxonomy): Eukaryota > Metazoa > Arthropoda > Insecta > Hemiptera > Pentatomidae > Euschistus > Euschistus heros. The sequence goes on along the minus strand of RCWM02000009.1, from coordinate 6,504,293 downwards.
CAACTTTCCTTTCATAATTTTTACACCATCTTTTAAAATAATTATCACTAATAAATTTTATACATATCCTTGATAGATTCCATTCCAACATGCATGGGGTAAATGCCCTTAGATTATAGTAGTTTCAATATAGAACTTTACCCTCACTTCTTATTATCTACTTTATTTCTGACATTTCATTTTCCACATAAGCTATTAACGTTAAAATTTTCTTGTATACACTTTGTCTTTCCCTCACTTACCTTGGCATATTAATAGTAAATTGACAATAAAACTGATCCTTTCCATTACGTAGTTTCATATTGCCATGGTTTTCACTGGTCGTTTAACATTGTGTGTACCTTTTAATTATTCAAATCACCTCAAAAACAATTTTAAATTGATAATTGTCATATTGCTGAAATAAATTACTAATTTTTTCCACCTAATTGAAAATGTTCTAGAATTACTAAACTGTATTTTAATTTATATATATATATATATATATATATATATATATATATATATATATATATATATATATATATATATACATATATTTAATATTTACAATCCACTGATTCATTTATGAAAAACAAGATATTCACGTTTTTCATTTATGGATATTTAAATTTTATTCTGAATATTTCAGAAAATTTACATTATTTTAAGTCTCTGTCTAGTTTTTCTCCTCTTAATTCAAAGTGTCACTTGTACTAGTCTCATGCCCGTAAAAAACAGGATCTGAAACATATAAATTAAAAAAATAAAGAAAATACTTTTCTGGTTTTTATTTAGTATACCCGATATTTGTAGCAAGTGAAAATAAATATCAATTAATGCCATCGCTAATAACCTGAATGTTTGATTAATGATGAGGGCAAGGTTGTATAAGCCATCACTTCTGACCAATTAAGAGAAGTCTCTCTCTTAAACCTAAGGAATTCATCACCTTTTTGTAGGTTACCAAAAATTCTACTATTCATTGTTGTTTTAATAACATTATCTTTAACATTACAAAATTCAAAACAGCATTTAATTGGTGAAAGCAATTAATAGCCATATTGTGATTAGAAGATAAATTTACCTAATGGATTTATTCCATAATGAGCCTGGTACATTGCTGAACCATTGGATGCCATTGAGGTTGAAATGGGAAGTGAAGAACTCAGGGATGCCTGATGGGAGGACAGCTGGCTGAAACTTCCCATTGGGACAGTGGGTTGACTTAGTTGGCTTAAACCTGTCAATAAACAACTTTTATTTTAAATTTATCCTTTCTCCTTTTTATTATAATTTTAGCACAAAAATTGTTTTAAGTATCTGATTACATCACATGAAATTTCAGTTTTAGGGGTGACATTAATAAGAATTAAGTAGTTATTCAATTAATCCTATATTATAGCATTATAGAATTTTGATAAAGTATTGTAATAATGGATTAATTAACAATTATTCATTTTTGGATTGATCATCCAAAACCATCTATGATTAACGAATAAATTTATATGTTATTCGGTATCCATCATATTAATCTTGATTTTGAAATGCTTTTAAAAAATAATTTTGTAAAAGAAATGATCTTATAATCTAGGGTAACCTGGGATTTACAGTAGAGTCCGGATAGTTATAGGGGGACAGGACTGTGACTTCCTCAAACTATTGGAAATTCAGATTATCGAAATTCATGTGGAAAAATGAAAATTAAAAATTATCAAACCAAACTTTATTAAAACCAACTGTTTATAGAACATATTTACAAAAAACAACCTTGAAGTGAAGTTAAGAGGAGGTACCAATGGGTACTGGGTTGGGTCTCCATCATGCCTCAGATTCGTCATCGTTTTCATTTTCTTTTCTTATCCCAGAACTTTCCCTGATTGTGGTTATTTTTAATCATAAGTGAATGAAATATATATTTATAAAATAAAATGAAATACACTAAAAAAAAAAAATTACAAGGCTGGGATTTATGTGGAACTTGAACTACCGGGACTCAACTGTATTTCCTAATAGACTCCTTGGTCTTATGAAGAAGAATACATACATATAAATGAGGTCATAAACAATCATACTAAAATATCTCTATTCGCTGATGACCTTGTATTGTTCACGTCCAATCCCACACTAGAACAGGCTGAACATCATCTAAATAAGACGCTTGAGAGACTAACGCAATATGCAAAAGAACATAAAATTAAGATTAACACACAAAAATTTGAAGTATGTGTTTTTACTATAAACAATCATTTAAGATCCTACAGACCAGAAATAATATTAAATGGACAAATGCTGAAATTCAATGAAAACCCAAAATATCTTGGGGTTACCCTTGACCCATCACTATCATTTCACCAACATATAAACAATGTAAAAAATAGGACAAAAACAAGATTGAATATACTTAAGAGTATATCAGGGAAAGATTGGGGTGCTGATGCAAAGACGTTGAAGACAACATATACTACAATAATCAGACCCCTTTTGGAATATGCCTCACCAATCTGGATGCATATCTATAATACAAGTTTGGAAAAATTAATAAAAATACAACATAGTGCTGCTAGAATCATTTGTGGTTTACGAAATACGACTCCAGGAAGAATAGCAGAATATGAAGCTGGACTAGAACCACTCAATACAAGATGGAAGGAGAGCCTCATGACATTCATCGAGAGAAGAATTAATCTTAAAAAACACAGAACAAGTAAACTACTTAAGAACTGGATACCAAAAAACCGAATCAAGAAAAAATCCACAATGCATACCATCCAGGAGATTTGTACTATCCCCAAAAAAATGTCCGAATAAACTTTCAAAGAATCCAGCATTTCCACCAAATTGTAAGAGAAAGGAAATCGAAGTTAACTTTGACATAGGAGCCAATATCTGTAAACAAAATGAACACCCTGCATACTTAAAATCACTAGCACTTCAAAGAATAAATCAATATGGACCAGAATACATAAAAATTTATACGGATGGCTCAAAAGATGATGAAGGTAACTCGGGTAGCGGAGCCTTGATACAGGGAGAAGATATTGACATAAAATTAAGATGTACAAATCAATTAGGATGCTCTGTTATAAATGCAGAACTCTCTGCAATTAATTTAGCACTAAAAAATCTGGACAAAACAACACCATATAGGCTAATATTTTTTGCAGACTCTGCATCTGCTCTACATAAGCTAAAAAATTGCTACACCAGCTGCAACAAAATATTGAAAAATATCGCTATGAACATAAATGAGTTACATGAAGATTCAAAAATTTTCTTCCAATGGATCCCATCTCATGTAGGGCTGATGGGGAATGAGACAGCAGATACTTTAGCGAAAGCAGCTGCACTACCAAATGATGATATAAATTTTGACTACTATAAATCAAAGATAAAAAGAGCACTCAAGAAAGGAAATTCTGAAATGATTAATCACCATTGGTATAGGGCAACTAAACCTGGGGAAATTCTAGAAATAAATCTACCTCGTCAAGATGCTACAAGAATATCACGACTTCGGACTGGACACACGAGAGTTATCTGCAAGGATGAAGCCTCACCAGAACATCTTTTGAGCTGTATGGGAGCAAGAAAAGAAGATCTTTATACTGCTCCCAAAATAATTGTGCAAAATCTATACAAGTGTAATTTACATGACTTAGTGTAAAACACTTTGGGATATAATAAAAAAAAAAAAAAAAAAAAAAAAAAAAAAAAAAAAAAAAAAAAAAAAAAAAAAAAAAAAAAAAAAAAAAAAAAAAAAAAAAACAAAAAAAAAAAAAAAAAAAAAAAAAAAAAAAATACATACATACAGGGCCGGAACTAGGAGATCAGTCAGGGAGGGCAAAGATCAGTTGGCCGCCCCCTCCTCCCACCCTCCTACACCATTAAAATACAATACCTCCGTAGTACAGTAAAATAAAGTTTATAAATTATGAAGAAAAAATGAAATAAAATTAAACAATATTGATTGTATTATACGCGTCCTCCGGGTGGCGGATGGAGGATCCCTCTTAGGAGGGGTGGTCTGAATATATTGAATAAAGACCCGTGGACCAACAGGTACCCAGTGCGGGGGGGTATAGCCCGGCCACCCCTTCTCCTGTGGGGATATAAGTTACGGGAGACCAGTTGTCCCGAGGTAACGGGGCCTCCTGAGCTGGGCCAATCACCCGCCTAGGAGTAAAATCTGATTCAAAGACAACTAGCAAACAGCCTCGGAGATGGACGGAAATTCAAATCCTGGCTGGAAGCTCCCCTACGCCGAGAGGCACCATAGGGAGAAGTGAAAGAAGAAGAAGAAGATTGTATTATTATTGTTTTGAAAAGGTTACTAATAACATACTTTTCTTATAAACTTTTCAAATTTTGCCGCCCGGGGCACGTGCCCCCTCTGCCCCTCCCTAGTTCCGGGCCTGCATACATATACAGGGTTATCGGAAGATCGTTGGCCAAAAAATTATCTCGGGTAGGGAGGTTCATTTTGAACCTATTTAAGGTCACTTACCTATATACAAAGTCTTACGGTTTTTTTTTAATGAATTATTTTGTAAAAATGGCCAAATCCAAACATTTATGCCTTATATCTCCGTTGTTTACTTATATATCAACGCCATTTTCCCCCTGTAATTACTAATACATTGTCCATGTAAAATAAAAAAGATATGGTGCAAAAAACAAATACAAAAAAAAAACGGGAGATCGTTAAATCTTGTCAAAGGCAAAAATAAAAATTATGAACTTCAAGTTTAGGTTCAATAAAAAAAAAAGTAAGCGCAACAGCCAAATCCAAATTATTTTAAAAACTTCTCCTCTATTTAACACTCTTTAAAAAAATACCATTTGCAGGCACGTAGCACATCTAGTTTTTTTTATTTTTTATAAAGTAACAAAAGGGTGCCACCAGCGCACACTGACAATAATAATGAATCGAATCATATTTTTTATGCAAAACGTAACAAATAGTTGTGTTTCTTTATAGCATAGGTTAAACTGCATATTTTCTCTTTCTTTCTCGGAATTTCGATTTTATCAGAGTAAACTTTATCTACATTTTTGTAAACAAAAATCAGGAAACAAAATTAAAATAATTTTAAATTATTCATAAATTTAATTTGTAGAGTATCACAGGTATTGGCTCAAAATGATCTCCACTATTTCTAATACAAGCACGATATCTTTTTCTTAATTTTGTGGTAGTTGTTCTAAAAATAAATTCTTCCTTCATTATGGTAAACGCGGCATTGATTTTTTAAATAAGTTCTTGTTTTGAAAAAGCCCACTACAACTTACCTGTTAGGGAATGTTTAAACAATTTTTTCCCACAATCCTGGATAGGAAGACGGGGTCCAATCGAGTGGCCAGCACGGTCTCCAGACCTCATGCCGCTCGATTATTACGCCTGCGACCGTGTCAAAGATTTGGTTTATAATAAAGAATTGTTTTCATGACAACTTATTCAAAAAATCAATGTCGCGTTTACCATAATGAAGGAAGAATTTGTTTTAAGGCTAAACATCCCTATTTTTAGTAAGATTTTTTTTCAAGAGATGGCAGCACTTTTGGGGCGAATTTATTTTCGCTCTCATTTGTGAACAGAACCATCAATATTAGATCTGTAAACGGATTTGGTAATAAAACCCCCATTAAATTCACGCTACGTTTTCCGAATTTTTTTTTGTCGATTATTTTAGAATTAAAAAAAATTATCTGGCGAACTATTGATTTTTTTTAAAAAAGCTGGTTATAACCACTTAGTCATAAGTCAATAGAACACAATTATGCAAACAGATTCGTTTTCGGTTGCATAGGTTGATCGTAATTTGAAAAATACGATTTGTAAGGAAGCGGGTGATTAGATTAGTAAGCTACCTGCTGTTGTAGTAGTGGGGGAAGGGCTGTGAAGGCCCAGCTACCGATCTAACCTCTCCCCAATAGTGGAAAAACCGACAGAATAGAGGCCAACAAAATTTGATATACTTTTTAGAATATAAATAATATTTTAATAAACGAACCTGTGCGCAAATTTCAAAATAACTATATATATTCTTCGGTAGTTAATAAAAAGAAAAAAAAACTAAAACAAACTCTTTTAAAGCATAGTTAGAGTATCTATGAAATTTAGAAACATTTTTAAACCCAGGAGATATTAAAAATAATAAACCGACAAAAAATGATATTTGGAACAAATAACGAGTTAACATATGAATACTTTAGGTAATTAAAAATACCATAAAGAAATATTTTGGCATTGTTCAAGAGGAATTTATTTCACTGATTATTATATTCGAATATGTGTTTAGTTTTCCACAAAAGGTAAATAAATCGAGAAATAATGAGTAAACTATAACTGTTTATTTAAAGAAGTAAAATTTTTAATTTTATTGATAACAGTTAACTAAGAAATGTATAACTGTTAATAATTTATCAATTCCTAAGAACTGTTTCATTGAACTCTTCAACATGAAAACACATTTGTAATATAGAATGTAACAGCTGTTATTTATAAAATTTGATAATCAAGCTTCTTGCATTTCTATTAAGAATTTCAATGTAAAAACAACATACATATTAGGAGAACATAATATTTATATGAACATTTTTTATTACTAAAAACCTTAAATTACCTTAATTATTCATTAGAACTTCATAATGTAAGTAGAAATTATCTGGAATATAAGAGTCCTGAACTAACTACTTCGGCAAAGAATTATAAGAAAAACTTTTATCGGTCTCTGTAAATTTCAAAGTGTAAATTCACTCTTACCTATTTGTTTCATTCGATCCATGAAAATTATTTATTAATAAATAAAATATAATTCAAATAACAAATGATATCTCGGAATAATAATAAAACATTGGGCAATAAGAATATTTATACCTTGAGAGTACTACTAGCCCAGTCAAATAAGGAATTTTAGACAGCAAATCTCGAAAAGGAAGCAATGAAGCTAAGTTTTTGCATATACTTTCGTTTTGGGATTCTAAATAAGTGGTGAAAAGTCACCAACCTCAGCATGTTATCATAATTATATTCATGGTCACAGGTCACAAAATCAGTTTTTTCAAATATCTCGATGTCTTTGCCTCGGGCGTCAATCGAGAAGGCTTCAAAACTTGCAGATAATAATATTTTCTATGATTTTTTTGGGTTCCATTCATTTTTTATTATTTATTTTTTTTTTTTTAGGATTAATCGTTTTCAAGATATATTATGGAAAAACAGTAGCGGGCACCGATTCGGGCAAACATTTGCTTTTAGTGCCTTCATCAATCGTTTCTCAGAGAAAAAGTCAGAATCAAAGTGGTAGAGCATTAAATTTTCTTTAATAACGTATATCTCGAAAACCGTTGAGCGTTAGACAAATGTTTATAGAAACAATTTTATAGAACATTTAATTAGCTTTAATTTTGATCTGTATCATATTTTTCCAGAGTCCACCGTTTTCGAGATATAATCGAAAAACTGACACAGGAGATCTTCTCCCAGCGTAAACTGGGGAATCTCGTCCCCTCAGGGTCGGGGACTATTAGCATATTTACCTTCCAACTACTCCTAACGAAGCTGTGAAATAAAAAATAGTCGCATATTTCATGCACTCTACACCCCTCGTTTCAGCACTCTCACTGGGGTCGCACTTCTCCGCGAAAACACGTTTGTCGGCACACTTTTAGCTATAGCTCCGAAACTAATAGTTCGATCTAAAATTATTTTTTCCACCTGAAAGCTGCTGTATATTAAATTTCGATTAAGTCGCGTAAAATACCCACGCCAGCACGCTAAAACCCGCTTACTGTTTTGAAATCCAAGTTTTTTCGCACATTTTTCGCTATAACTCCAAAACTGTTTGTCCTATCTGAAATTTCATTTTTTTCTAATAAAATCAATAAATAAACAAATTAAATTTATATAATAAGATTTTGGAAAACCTTGATTTTGCGGAGAAGTGCGACCCCAGTCAGAGTGCTGAAATGAGGGGTGTAGAGTATGCACTCTACAAATAAAATATGCGACTATATTTGACTTCACAGCTTCATTAGGAGTCTTTGGAAGGTAAAGGTGACTTTTCGCACCTTATTTAGAATGCCAAAACAAAGGTATATGCAAACATTTAGTTTTGGTGGAATTTTTCACTGGCAGTTCTATAATAATTTGTGATTACGACAAAACGTACATTACAATTTAAAATTATTGCAGATATTAGAATTCATCAGATTTCTAATCTGTACAATATAATCAAACCATTATGATCTTGTATAAAATTTTATAACTATTTGAACTCAACAATTTTTTATGAAATCAGCAAAAGTACAAAAGCTTTTTTATTTTAGTATTCATAAAGTAAGTAATTTTTCAATATAGCCCGAACGTTAGTAGTAGTAGGAACTAAAACTTTTATGCAAACCTTCTTTTAAATTAAATGTTCACTCAATACGTACATTTGAGCTCTTTTGAAAAAATTAATAAATAATTCAACACCTTGCAATAAACAATATTCATTATTGTTCATTAAATAGCAAAAAAAAAAAAAAAAAATATATATAAATATATATAAAACAAAAGTTGTTGCAAATTAGATTTGCTTTATAAATGCATAGAACGAAAATGTGCTAAGAGTAGCGGTTTCCGAGTTATTATCAATTAATTAAAACATTATTGAGTTATTATTATCAAACAGCTAAGATGTTCAACCCTTTCAAAAATGTGCTAAAAACAATGATTGTATAAGGATAATTATTGTTTGACTCTGATTCATGTTGACTACCGCTATAGTCCGGGCATTTGTAATAATGTCAACTCGATAAATTTACCCGATTTCATACAAATTATTTATATATTTTATATATTTTGCTAAGAAAACATAACGAACCCCACAATACGATGTGGCCGTGAGAAATCAGAAAAAAATCACTTTCTTCAATTGATTTCCACTACATGTATGTATTTACAACCAAATAAATCAAATCATACAAATATAAAAGGATAAACCGTTTTGTAGGTACCTTTATCCAACCAATAGTAGGAAATTACACTTTAAAATTACTTTTCCTGGTTATGTTTTTAAAAATATGTTTTATTTATTATGGTATACGCTATGGAAAAATTACATATCCACGAGACTTGGGAACAATGAAATTGCCTCATATTACGGTAATTCTAAAACATTTCCAAGGAGCCAGTTATAAAACTGATTTTATTTATCAGTCAGTTTAATTTTATTTACAATTTTTACAGTTAACTAATGTAAAATTATTGATTTTCAAAGTTGAATTTGAACAACTCAGCGAAACAACACTATGTTTTCAAATTGCATCATAGTAAATATTATATGGGTACGTACTCTTTTTCATTATCAGCTCTTCTTTTCAGTTTAGGTTTTCTTCGTCTAACTGATACGCGAAGATTCTTATTGGATTTAGAACTATTTATATAAAAATCTCTACGTCCAATAGATTGTTCTTCTTTGTTATGCTCTATCTTTACAACGATAGAAATTGAACGGAAATACAACTTGTTCTAAACAGGAAATATTTTCAATTGTTATTGGATTTTCCGGAATATCTTTTGCCTGGTTTCTGTACTATCGGATTGATTTCATATACCGACATGCTACCTAAATTTATATTTGGTACAGGGTAATAAATTTACACATGCATTTATATATGTAAATTTATATATAATTACTTAGGTATCTATTGGCTAGGTAACTTATGGAATTTATTTGGAATATTTTATATTATTTGTCCCTAATACATTACCGGTGAAAAGGGACAGATAGTGTTTGACTTCCTGCAGTAAGTAAACTAAACTTTTTCTCTATTTGAAAATAAATAGATAATAACTCCTTTGTTGACTTTAGAAAAAGACATATTTATCACAACTGTAAGTTAACTATGCAGCTATTATCAATTCATGATTTTTCAGATTTTATGATCTTCAAAGTTCTGTACAACACATTACAGTAAAAGTTTTTTGTTTGTTTTTTTAATATATTTTAATTACCATGGTTGACATTCAACTTGTTGGACCGTCAAACGCTTCAAGTGAAAATAAAAGTTTACAAATTATTGTAGCTAGGTCTGTTTGTTCTTAATAATTAGTCAGTGATAAGGGCCAATGTTTGCTATAGATACCGCAGTAAGGATTGCATATACAAAATGTCTTTTTTTTTTTTTTTTTTGGTAATAAATAGACAAATAAAATATTTAATAAATTTATCAAAATATATATTAAAACTTGAATTCAGCTTTTGTCAATTCGAAAAATTTATTTTAATTGCCTTATTCTTTACTTACTTTCTTACTTGAAATGAGAAATTGTTAATAGAATGAATCTAACGACAGATAAAAAATAATAATAACAAGAAAACAAAATCATACAATTTTTCTTTGGCTCTTCAAAAATCGAGGAATACCTATGTGAGAGATATTTCGGTAAGGAAGAGACCGTTTCAGCCGGTGACGCAATTCCATCCGGTTGTAAACAAAATTCGTATTTTTCACATTACGATCGTAATATGCATGCTATGATTAGTTGGAATATGCCATTCGTTTCAGAAAACGTTTCGGTAACGGTAGCGATCGGCGACACCACCGAATTCCCTTGACCCGCACTACACCCACCAGTTCGATCCTTACACTTCACTTCGAGTTCACATTTATCGATACCTTCTCCTTATAACCTCACCGTTGGAAATACAATTATCGCGATTTCCTGTCACCCCCACCCTACCTTCCTTGAATTTTACCGGCATTCTCTGTTTTCAGTTATTACAGTCAACATCTCTATATCTTTCTTCTTTTTTCAGTTATTTCAGTCAACATCTCTATATCTTTCTGTATATTCTCTTCCTTTCTCTTCTTCTGTAAGTAATTTCTATAATTTCAAAATGGACTGTTGTTTAGGTACCATTGTTTATTGTTTTACATTCATTTTTTCTTATTTATTGTTCAAAATTTCATGAGTGTAGCAGAAACTAACACTTCCCTCATGTGAATATAATATAAATCACATCTCAACAATATCACCTTTAACATGGATTTAGTGTTATTTATAATGGTATTTTATATTTACAATACCCTGATGTGAGAATATAAATCACATGTCAACAATATCACCTTTAACATGGATTTAGTGTTATATATAATAATGGTATTTTCATATTGACAATACCCTGATGTGAGAATATAAATCACATCTCTACAATATCACCTTTAAAATGGATTTAGTATTATCTAGATTGACATTTTCATATTTACAATCTCTAAGGTAACAAAAGTCTGTCACTTTTAACATGGATTTAGTTTTCTTTATACCTATTTTCATATTTCCTCCTTGTAGAAGCATGTAATTTCTTGTTTCACCTTCTATCTATATAGTTTCAAAATGTAATCAATTATTTATCTTGTTATTTACTTCTTTCAAAGACAACTTGTAGTTTTTACATCCTTCCTTTCTTTACCTAATATATCTATAGCTTCGAAATGGTTGACTGTGATGGATGCGCGTTATTACAACTATTGATATGGCTCAGGAAATTGGGATTGATGAATCCAATTATCATCAATTCTTGCAAAGGCATGGGGTCTTGCTAAAGGAGAAAATGTGTCCTGATTGTGGATTTTTGTGTGTCACAGATTTACCCCGCATGAGTTTCAGGTATGTCAAACTTTTCTATTTTTTTAAATTTATTTATTGATTCATTTGTTTTTTGAAATTCATTAAAATACTTAATATATTTTAGATGCAACAGAAGAAGGATTGTGGATGGTGTAAGAGTTAGGTGCTCATACAAACTCTCCCTGAAGTCCAATAGTTGGTTGGAGAGATCACGTCTCCCGTTCAGTAAAGTCTGTAAATTGGTTTCCATGTGGCTTACTTCCCCACACCCCCGAGTTAGCAGCATGGTATCCGATTTACATATGTCTAAGAGTGCAATTGTGGACTGGTGCAACTTCTGTCGGGAGATATGCATAGATTCCCTACTATTGGCCGAACACTCAGTTCTTGGCGGGCCAGGAATGGTTGTGGAAATCGATGAGGCGAAGTCTAACCGTAAACCACTCCATTAATTTTGTGGACCCTGTAACAGGTGAGATGACTGTCATTATTTTAAGGCACTTGCGTTTCACAGTTAAGTATATTTTTCAATTTACATTTCAGGTGCCCACACTCAAAACATAGAAAGGATGTGGCGAGAGGTTCGGAATAATATTCCCAGACAAGGAAGGGTACAGCACCATCTGGTCGGGTACTTAGCCGAATTCTACTGGAAAGCGAAAGTTCCAAGGGATGAACGTCTCCATAATTTCCTTGTTGAAGTGGGTAGGCAATATGACCCGACCAGAAACTGATTGGTGAGAAATTTACATTGTATCCTTTATAACAATTAAAAACTCTTGGGTGTCTTTATTAGAAATAAGGTACCGTTACACAAGCATGTCTCCAGCCCCTGTATGCTCCTAGATTCTAACCTTCTTCCGATTTATTTCGGCGTTTTAGTCTTTACCTCTTGAGGGAAAAGGTCATTCTCCTTCATTTATGGAGAAACTATAAATTCCTGTTCAAAGTAATATTAACTTCTGTTTACCTTCTGATAATAAAATGAGAAATAAGAAAATATCAAAATATAAGACACTAAACCAATGTTGAATTGATATTATATTAAAGCAGAATTAATATAATATCAAATCACCAACTTCTGATAAACTTACTGATATTAGGGAAGTGTAAATAACAAATTATAAATTTCCTTGTTGAAAGTTATGTTAATTTCTGCTATATTTTTCTCAAGGGAAGTGGAAATAAGAAAATGTGAAACCTGTGATTCTTCACATTTATTTTTAGAAGCCAGCCACCACCAAACTGGCTTGACCTGCGCTACATTCCATCCTTACACTTCACTTCGAGTTTACATTTATCGATAGTTCATTCCTTTAACCTCACATGTAAACATATATAAAACACCAAATCCATCTAGAAATCTTCTTAACTTTTATAACAATTTTACACATTAGAGAAGAGGCAATAAGAAAACATGAATTAATAAAACGCTTAGTCCATTATGAAACTAATATTGTTAACTTCTGTTTCATCTTTTTCATTTTAGAAGACTAAATATCAATATAACACATTAAACAACACAAGTTGAAACTGTAGAAGTGATTGTTTACATGTCTAACACAAATGAAATATCGATCAATGTGAACTCAAAGTGAAGCGTAAGGATGGAATAGTGGGTGTAGCGCGGGTCAAGCCAGTTTGATGGTGGTACCATTAATTCAATAAAATGCATCAATCTAAAAATAAATGTGAGGTAAGGTGGGGTAAGTGCATTAGTCTGCCATAATTTCTATTGTCATTTTTTTACATTAACTGCCATTTTTTGTATGTTGACAGAACTTCATACCCTCCAAACCTAACATACTAGAGTGCTCTACTGTAGAAGATAACCTCTCTAGGAATTTTCATAGTTCAACCTGTTGATCTAGGTGTTGTGTAAACTTGAATGAGTTAAAATTATAAAATTGTATTGTTTGTATTTTTCTCTACTTTTTTAATTTCAAGGAGTAAAATGATTTCTGGGAGTTGCTTATTTTTGCACTTACCCCATCAAATAATCAATTCACTGCTAAGGAGTTTACAAGAGATTTATGTACTTTCCCCGTTTAGGTGGGGCAAGTGCATGAATGGGACTTAAAATTGATTTTCCTTCGCACTGATAATAATTCTTAGCATATCAGGGAAATCAACTATATTGCTGAAAATAGTATAGTTCAACGTTTGCAATATAACAATAAATATTATCCTAGCATTAATAGCTGATTTTTTATGTTTAGTTAAAGTTGAACTATGCACTCCGTATGACGCACTTGCCCCACTTCACCTTATATCACAGGTTTCACATTAGTAGTGCGGGTCAGAGAGTGGTTACGTGGAGACATGGTTGTGTAACACGGTACCAGATATATTGTCAATCCTTATTATATTACACTATTCTTATTAAAAAGTATTCTCTTTTATGTTTATTTTTATTTATAATCATTTGCTTATATGTTCTTCCCTAGTGAAAGAGACCCAACTTAAAAAGTGTGTTTTAGTCAGATCCAATATTAAAGAAATAATTTGATCAAAATATTACTGTTAATAATATAATAAAATTTAATTAATTAAATAATAGTATAATAATAATAAAATCATAGTCACATTCTTGTAAAACAGTCCTTATAACTTTAGGTGCAGTGCTTCCCTGTTCTGCCTCTTGTGATATGCATTTGAGCGACTATTCTGGCTAATTCTCTTGCACTGAACCCAAGACCCTTCATGAGTGGTACAGGTTTTCTTTTTTTTAATAAATATTTTTACTTATTAGTCCTAATGGTACCATACAAACATTCTTTTAATTGAAATCTATCTCTCTGCAACATAGAGCTAAAGAAATGGACTATAATTGTTCTTTCCCTGTACCTATTAATTGTTTGATTGATTTTTGTTGACTAATTTTAAACATAGTTTGATGTTATCAAATTATCTACTTCACTGGACAATATAATTGCATGTTTACCTTATTATTTATTTAAAAATTAAACTAACTAGGGGACGTTTGCAGTTGTAACTCACAGATTTGAATGCCGATTTTTGTGTGTGTAGTAGGGACCTATAATAGTGCAAAACTAGAGTTATAGCCGCCAATGGGCATAAGGAGCCGAGAAAAAAAATAAAATAAGAAAAAAACACGTTTTATTTTTTTTCTTAGCTCTCAATCAAGATAGAGAAATGGTTCTTTCACATTTAATTGCAGTTGTGTACGCTATTTTAAATAAAAATACTTTTGTTATGCTCAAGACTCTACCCGGCTTTAGGGTGCTCAAAAACTCCAAAAAAATGACAAAATTCCTTGGAAATCCGCTGTAAATCAGTGGAAACTTTTTGTCATGAACAACAGACCTCAAATCTCGATTTAACGCACCATAAAACCCTTATGTGTGAAATTTTATCAAAATCAAAAAATATTGATTTTTTACCCCTTTCGAGGATGTTAAAATTTTGAAGTTGAGATTTCATCAAGAATTTCTAAAGGCCATAACAACTGCTATGTTCAACCGATTACAATAGTAATAGAATCACAAGAATCGGCATACATTCTGCTTTTAATCCATGCATATAACATTGGATTTACTCCAGATTTTAGTAAACAAAAACTGATGTGAATGAAAAAATCCGAGGTCAGCTATAACTTGAGATATCTCAATAAGGGGAAATCCTGCGACTTCAGGATTTGGACTGAACTATGCAGTTTTACGACTTCTAAATGACCTTCAAATTTGGTCTTAATCGGTGGTGAAATATGTGAGATAGCGTGAATTATTTACATTTTTTCAGAAATTGACAGCCTCCTGCCTTCTAAAATCATGCACAATTTTAAAGGTAAAAAAAAAAATTATTTTTGATTTCGACGAAATTTAGTTTCTACATGTTTTTTGAGATGGGGAATCTGAAAATAATATCAGTTTTTAATTAAAAATTTTTTCTCACCTGTGTTATACAAATAATACGTTTTAAAATGATCTATTTCTATTATTATTTTAATTTTTACACAATAAACTTCAAATAAGACCATTTAAAAAAAAATGTACATATTTTTCAACCAATACCTGACATTACTTTTAGATAACTCATAAATCTTAGGATTTTAATTTAATTTGAAATAAAAATATAGGTGAAAAAAATTTTTAAACTAAACACTGATAGTATTTTCAGATTCCTCATCACAAAAAACACGTAGAAACTAAATTTTGTCTAAATCAAAAAAAAAAATTTTTTTTACCTTTAAAATTTTGTAGGATTTTAGAAGGCAGGAGGCTGTCAATTTCTGAAAAAATGTAAATAATTCGCGCTATCTCACATATTTCACCACCGATTAAGACCAAATTTGAAGGTCATTTAGAAGTCGTAAAACTGCATAGTTCAGTCCAAATCCTGAGGTCGCAGGATTTCCCCTTATTGAGATATCTCAAGTTATAGCGGACCTCGGATTTTTGCATTCATATCACTTTTTGTTTACTAAAATCTGGAGTAAATCCAATGTTATTATGGATTAAAAGCAGAATGTATGCCGATTCTTGTGATTCTATTACTATTGTAATCGGTTGAACATAGCAGTTGTTATGGCCTTTAGAAATTCTTGATGAAATCTTTTGAGCACACTAAAGCCGGGTAGTTTCTTGAGCATAACAAAAGTTTTTTTTTTTTTTTTTTAAATAGCATACAAAACTGCAATTAAAAGTGAAAGAACCATTTCTCTATCTTGATTGAGGGCTAAGAAAACAAATAAAACGTGTTTTTCTTATTTTATTTTTTTTTCTCGGCTCCTTATGCCCATTGGTGGCTATAACTCTAGTTTTGCACTATTATAGGTCCCTACTACACACACAAAAAATCGGCATTCAAATCTGTGAGTTACAACTGCAAACGTCCCCTTGTAAGTTGTTAAACTTAAAGTTTTTAAATAGTCAATATTGATTTGTTATTTATTGTTTTTAGTTACCATCAAAGTGCTCAGTATTAAGGTGGCAGAAGAAGAAAAAGTGGTGTTATCAGTAAGACCCCCATGCCTTTGTATATATTCATGAAAATGTGATTGATCAGTCCCAATATCAAGGCTGTTTTGTATAAGTTAACATTTTCAAATACCTGTTTAATAATATTTATACATAGCCAATCACCAAACTTATTATTTTTTTTTTTTTTTTTTTTTGCTGGAAAAACAAATTACATGAATATTTAAAGATAATCTTAGAATGAAAGTATTATTTGTTAATAATTCTGATTTTTATACTATCGTACTTATGTTTCAGTTTGTAAATAAGTGTTGTATTAGAGTATTTTATTTTTAATTCCTATTTAAGTATTATTTGTTAATAATTCTGATTTTTATACTATCCTACTTATGTTTCAGTTTGTAAATAAGTGTTGTATTAGAGTATTTATTTTTTTCCTATTTAAGTATTATTTGTTAATAATTCTGATTTTTATACTATCGTACTTATGTTTCAGTTTGTAAATAAGTGTTGTATTAGAGTATTTATTTTGTTCCTATTTAAGTATTATTTGTTAATAAATCTGATTTTTATACTATCGTACTTATGTTTCAGTTTGTAAATAAGTGTTGTATTAGAGTATTTATTTTGTTCCCATTTAAGTATTATTTGTTAATAATTCTGATTATATACTATCATAATTATGTTTCAGTTTGTTAATACGTGTTATGTTGTATTAGAGTATTTATTTGACCATTACTTTTTTTTAAATCCTGTACAGTTTTATTCTAATAAATATGCAGTTAGTGAAAATATTCTGTGTACACTCATTATCAAATACTTATTCAATTTTTTTTTTTAATTAAGTAGCTTTAATTGGGAATTTTGTAATTGATGTAGTTCAAATGAATGTGTGAAACTCATACACATCAAACATTTTTTTTTTTTTTTTTGACATGAATGTGGAATTATAGTAATTTAATATGACAATGCCTGGCAAAAAAGTCTGTATATTGTTCTTAGGCAGAAAATATCCAATCAAAACTTGTTTAATCCTATGGAAGATTATTGATATTCAACTTTTCTGAGCTATTTTTAGTCTTTTATTATCTGTTGTCCTGTAAGGAAGTAAATTAAAAATTATATTTGTTCTCATTATGGAAATTTTCCTAGAAATCAAATAACTAGTCATAATTTCAAGGAAGTGAGAAAAGTTTTGGGGGGAAATAGGCAAAACAATTTCTGAAAGTGACAGTATAAGATAAAAAATTAACAGGTTTGAAGAAACAGAACTTTCATAGTCGGGAAGATCTGGATGTCCAATATAACATTAAAGGGTACATATGTGAGACAATTTGAAAACCATTCACAAGAAGCAGTGTCCTCTCCATCGCAGGTATGCTAGAAAATAATTATGACATTTAAGTTACACCACATACCATGAGGAACTTAATAAAAAGTGCAGGATATAACTCCTAGTCAGCTAGGAAATAACCCTTCATAAGTCGTGTTAATAGGGTAAAACATCTAAATGTTGCAAAATAAAATGTTAAGAAGCCAAATAGTCGCTGGGAACAAGTGTTATTTAGCGAGTAATGTAAATTTAATATATTTTCATCTGATGGAACAGTTGGGATTGACTAAAACCAAAAACAGGCCTAGAGACTTAAAAGGTATACCCCACTGTTAAACATGGTTGGGGTGTGATCAAAGTTTACAAATGATAAATCACTAGTTATTTAATAATTGAAAAATTTGGTGGATGAAGGGTATATATAAAATTTTTGTAACCAATACATCTAGCTGATTTGATATTTAATTTATGGGGTTAAGTAGGAAAATGTGAATATTTCAAAGCAGCTAAAAAAAAAAAAAAAAAAATGAGATATGAAGAAAGTAAAGGATTTATTTACATATATTCCTGGTTAAGGAGAATGTAAAAAAAAAAAAGAAGAAAAAAAAACATGAAGATAAATGAGCCAAAATTGAATTTTGAACATAAGACCTTCATCAACCAAACCCTTACATTAACATAAATTTGTAAATAAAAATAAAAAAGGAATGTAGTAAATGTTAAAATAAAATTAAATGAAAAAAACAATAAGAGAGAAAAGTAGGTAATAAGTGATAATCCATGAAAAGTTAATATTATTTCCTTGATTTTAATAAAAAGGAAGAGTTTAGTGAACTGTGGATGGTGGGTGATGACATGAGTTTAAAAAAAATATAGTTTGGCGCCTTAGTTACCCCTCTAGAGTGGGGAATGAAGGAGACTAACCTTTCCCCTCTAAAAGGAGCGACTAGAACATCGAAATAAATCGGAACAAGGTTAGAATCGATAAAAGGCATTCAGAGCGCGAGCAGTTGGTGGCGCCGATCACTACCGTTACCAACGTTTCTACAACTGGCTATAACCTCATATTTAAAAAAAAACATATATTTAACACCTATTTTTACGTTTTATTTTCTTAATTATTGAATTTATAGAAAAAAACCTACGAAGCGTTTTTTTATAGCTTACAATTGATCTTATAGCTTTATAAATACATAGGTATACACAGTAGTAAATAAAAAAAAAATTATAATAATAATAATAATACGAAATATATAAAATAAAAAATAATAATAATACGAAATAAATAAAAAATAAATAAAATAAAATAAAGAAAGAAAAAAAATATATATATAAATAAAATAAAGAAATATAAGAAGGGAGAAATACAGCAATAGTAAGCTCATAGATGAATCGGCTAATATTATACCTATATTATATTATATTATATTACACCTAATATTATGCTGCGAACTAATGGAAATCTTTCCCTCTCATAAATTGGACAACTAAAAAGAAGGTGACGAAAGTCCTGTAGTGTCTTTCCGTCACATTTACATATATCGGTGTCTGAAATGTGAAAACGTTTGAAGTATTGTCCCGTTTGTCCGTGTCCTGTCAGGAATTGTGTCATTTTGTAGTCTGAGCTTTTTAGTGTATTAAAGTTTCTATTTGTTATAAGGGGTATGTATTGGTGTAAGTAATATGATTTGTTTGATTGTGTCCAGTGCTCGTTCCATTTTCGTATTCTCTTTTCTCATTTTACGTTTAAAATATGTGAGTGGTATTTTTACGAGGTTTGTAGTAAGTGTAGTGTCTGTAGCTGCTTGTTTAGCAATTTGGTCTGCCAGTTCATTACCTAAAATACCTGAGTGAGCTTTTACCCAATTCATTTTAATTTTAATGTGTCTTTCTATAAGTTTGATGAGATTCCGTTTTATGTCTTCTGTTAGTCTGTCGTGAATATTGGGATTTCTTATTGCATGTAGAATGTTCATATTATCAGAATGTATGTTTATATGTTGATGTATATCTGGTATTGTTGTAATTAATTCGGTCGCTTTGAGTACTGCATATTTTTCCGTTTGGTTGTTCGAATTTAGAGGTCCTAGTCGATATTTATACTCGATCGTTTGCACCTGTTTAGTAAATATTATAACTCCTGCCCCTGGAGGTTCTTCACCTATCTTACTTCCGTCAGTGTATACATCTGTTATGTCTCCAGATTCGTCCCAATTGCTGTCAAGATGTGTTATGAGTTTTGCATGTTGTGCTGGGTGTAACCAATGCCGCGTGTTTATGTTAATGTCGTACATGTCTGGCGTTAAATTGTTGTATTGTATGTGAGAGTATTTGATGTTGTACATTAGAACCGATTCTTCTGCAGAGAATAGAATAGGAATTGTTCCAGCTAAAACGCAGCTTGCTTCATAAGAAATTGTTCTAAAAGCTTTTGAGATTTTAATATTTATTAAACGTTGTAAGCGTTTTAATTTCTTGAGGTTTTTATCTCTCCCTAATGACCTGTACCAAATTGGAACTCCATAGAGAATTTTAGGGAGTATTGCTCCATTATTAATTGTTTTTAATGCGTCAGATTTCATCCCCCAAGTGGTTCTGGCCGCAATGCTTAACATGTTTATAAGTTTCAATGTTTTGTCATAGATATTGTCAATATGCCTGTTAAAATTGAGCTTTCTATCCATAATAATCCCTAAATATGTTATTTTGTCTGTCTTTGTTAATGGAATGTTGTTATGTGTAATATTTAAATTTGGAGTTTGTTGTTTCCGTGAAAAAATTATGTAATGAGATTTTTCGGTGTTAAACTGTAGTTTGTTTGTTTTCGTCCATTGTGTTAAGTCAAGAAGAATTTTATTTGCGGTGTTTTCTAAATACTCAAAGGATTTATTTTCAATTAATAAAACTATGTCGTCTGCATATGCTATAAGGTGTGTTGCTGGAGGTCTCGGTATGTCAAATATAGAATTAATTAGTACATTCCAAAGAGTGGGTGATAAACTGGAGCTCTGAGGAGTTCCTATAGTAATATTTTTCGCTTGCTTATAGTTTTTAGATCTAATTTCAACAGTTCTGCATTGGAAGAAGTTTTGTATAAGTTTTTTGGGCATTTATATTTTATTAGGTTTTGAAGTATTGCAGGCCACCAAGCGTTATCGAAGGCACCAGCAATATCTAAACAGATCATTAATACGTTCGATTTGACATTCATAGCTGATGTAATTATTCCCATAATTGTATACTGTGCGTCAATGGTACTTTTTTGGGGTAGGAAAGCGTACTGGTGTTCATTGACTATATTTTGTGAGACCAAGAAATGCGTTAAGCGTGAGTTGATAATTTTGTCTATTATAGTTGATAGTGATGATAAAATACTAATGGGTCTGTATTTAGAAGTTCCTATCTTCGGAATTGGAATAAGTACAGCCTGTTTCCATTTCCTGGGAATATAACTATGTAAATATAGGGTTTTATAAATTGCCGTGAACACTTTTGGAAACAAATCAGCTACTTTTTGAACGATAGGTACACTAATGTTGTCCCATCCGGAAGCTCTTTTAGGATTTAGACTTTTCACTATTTTAAAAATTTCAAACTCTTCTAATTCTGGGTCATTTTCTGTTTCTGGGAGGTTATTAATAAATTTTCTTACATACTTATGTAGTTGTGTGTCGGAATTAATGTCATCATCTTTCACAAGTGAGTTCAAAAGGTGCTTCAAAGTATCTTCGTAACCAGTTGTATATTCATCTATATTAATTTTTACTGTCTTCATCATGTTGCTTTTCAGTTTTCCAGCTGCATATTTGTATGGAAATCCCCACGATGAGAATCTATCGATATTACCACAGAAGTCTTTCCATGATTTTAGTTTTGATTGTTTTATAAGGCGTTGGTAAGTGTGTCTACAGGAACTATATGATATTCTTGCTACTTCTCTAGCAATGGGATCAGAAGTTATCCTCTGATATTTTTTCCTTAATCTGTTCGTTTCGATACGTAATTTGGTAAGTTCTTCACTCCACCAAGGTACGGATCGATGAGCATTATGTTTCCTTCCTGAAGCTTTATTAGATTTAGTGAAAGTCATATTACACGTTTTTATTATGGATTTAGTGAATTGATCTACTGTCTTTTCGATGTCCTGGGATTGAATAATGTTGCAGATTTCTGGTTCTAAGTCATTTTTATTTTTAGAAATATTTGAATTTCTAAAAAAATTGGTTTTTATTTGAAATAATAAATTTGTTTCAAATAAGTCCCATTTATTCTTGTCGATAACATAATTGAATCTTGAAAACATGTGCTGGTCTTCTCCTTTGTTTATAGAGAATTCGATATTAAATAAAATATTGTTGTGATCAGACAGGTTAACTTCATCAGAAATATGCCAATTTGTGATATATCTAGCTAATCTTGGACTTGCAAGGGTTAGATCAATGTTACTAATTCCTCGAGAACTTTGAAAAGTTGTGAGTCGGCTGGGTCTATTTATTAGTACTAAGTCCGTGCTTGTAATGTATGTTTCTAATACGCTACCACGTAAGTTATTCTTTATATCGTACCAAAACTTCGACCTGGCGTTACTGTCGATTCCTAAAATAGTCAATTTGTTACTGTTATTGGTCAAGTATAAATCTATTTTGTTTATGTCATTATTTATGTCTAGTAAAATGTCAAAGTAGGCACTGATAACAATAAATTTAAAGTTTCCATATGTTACTTCAACAACGCAAAAGTTACTATCTGAATATTGATTTAATACAATTGCATCGATCTGAGGGTTAAATATAATCACAGCTGCCCTTGGTTTCGTTGTATCTATGTAATATATTTTACTACTTGAATTAAAGCCTACAATTTTATTATTAATTACATATGGTTCCTGAATAATTAAAATGTCTAAACTTGTATTGAGATGAAATTGCTCCAAGAAATTTGCGCAAGCGCGTGAATGGTGTGCATTAATTTGTAACACTTTTAAATTATACATCATTATAAAATCAAATTTAAATTTAATGTTTAATTTCTCTACTTCTCTGATATGGCTTGGGCAGTTTTTATCAAAAGCTGAATGACTAGTCGTTAATTTATTTTTAGAACTGGAATGCTTGTTGTAGTTTACACATCTAAGAATGGTTGATGTACATACCTGTTTTTCATGTTCATCTGAGCATAGAGAGCAGACTGCAGACCCTCGGCAGTCCTTCTTCAGATGGTGAAACTTTAAGCATCGTCCACAACTGATTATGCGATGATAGTCTTCTATCTTCACCACTTGATAGGCGAGCTTTATACGGTTTCTGATGAGGAGATGTCGAGTCTCTGCGTCTACTTCTATGGCAGCGTGTCTCGAATTATTCCATTTGTTGTCCAGAATGATTATGGGTTTAATGTTTTCCAAACGTAGAGTCAGATTTGTGTTTTGATGAATTAACAAATCTGCAAGGTTGTCTTTATTGATATCCTCTTCTATATTTTTGATTATCAGTCGCGGTAGTTTTTTCTTTATTTCTTCAGCTCTAAGGGTTGATGATTTGTTAATTTCCTGAATAATAATATCCTTATCTTTGTTTTCTTCAGCGAAGACGATTACGTTTGATTGCTTTGTCTCAATTATTTTTGTGATAGCAATTTTCTGTTGTTTTGGGTTGATTAATCGTTTAAATTCAAGTTTTATTGCTGTTGATGAGGCTGGGTTCTTGCTTTTAATGACTAGTTTATGTTTTGGAAACTGTTGGACCACATTTATACTATTTTTAACTCTTTGGGAGAAGGTATTCATGATGAGGTTAGGTTTGTGATCAAAATCCTCGGCATCGGGATTTTCAACATTTAAGTCACTTTTAATAAGTATATCATGAACCGACTTAACTGTTGTTGATATTTTCGTCTTCAAATCGGTTCGTAACTTCCTCACTTTAAGTATATCATTCAAGAGATCGAGAACACTTTTTAGGAGCTGTGTACTTTCTGCCATTCTATCTATTTCCTAGTATATTTATCGTCTATTATAAATATATCGTATCTGTGGTATAGTTACGTATGAATTGGGTCTCGCGTGACAGCTGTCACTGGTGAGGCGAGATGGGGAGGTGGGAGGAGCTAGACCTGGTGGGGCGTTATCGCCAAAATCCTAGACGAGATCGCTAAGATAACTTACTGCTTTACCTTAATATTTCGCCAATTAAATTGGATTGTAAAATTCCTTCCTCAGGTCCAAATTCTTTTAAACTTTGTACTTTTTTCACTGATCACCAACACTACACTCATATTAAAAGCTGATCTGATAGGTCCACTACAACTGATTTTATAAACAATTAACCTGGAGCCGATGTGTTTACTATAACTCTCACGCTGATACTTTAAAACCTAAACTTGGAGTTCATGATTTTTATTTTTGCCTTTGACAAGATTTAACGATCTCCCGTTTTTTTTGGTATTTGTTTTTTGCACCATATTTTTTTTAATTTTACATGGACAATGTATTAGTAATTACAGGGGGAAAAAATGGCGTTGATATATCAGCAAACAACGGAGTTATAAGGCATAAATGTTTGGATTTGGCTATTTTTACAAAAAAAATTCATTAAAAAAAAAACCGTAAGACTTTGTATATAGGTAAGTGACCTTAAATAGGTTCAAAATGAACCTCCCTACCCGAGATAATTTTTTGGCCAACGATCTTCCGAACACCCTGTATATATAAACAATGAAATATGTTTAAAACAAATTAGAGCTACATAGTACTGCCCCCTAAGGTGGTGGTCCACGAGGTTGGTTCTGTTCTAGAAATACGAAGTAGGTATGAGTTTACCACATTCATTTGAGATATTACTTGTTCATCAATACACGAGCTGCAATGGGCTAATTTAGTCTAAAATCTAGATTATGTCTTAGATTTTAACTATGAATTCTCAATTTCCCATAAATTTAATATAATGGCAATTTAATGAAAAAAGGAAGACAATTTTGTACTAATAACTGAAATACCCTTACACTGCACATCAGTATAATAAGAGAGGATTATCATGATAATTTAAATATAATTACTTTTTTAACCCTAAACTTTTGATCAAATTATATATTTGCAGCTTAGATAGGTTAGCAAGACAATTAACTATATCAGATGAAAGTGGTGCATAAGAGTAGTTTTCATAACTTTTGTATTTCTTTGCAGGCCCGAACTAGGCAGAGGGGGCAGTGCCCCGGGTGGCAGATTTTAGGGGGCGGCAAAATTTGAAAAGTTTATAAGAAAAGTAAGTTATTAGTAACCTTTTCAAAACAATAATAATACCATCAATATTGTTTAATTTTATTTCATATTTTCTTCATAATTTATAAACTTTATTATACTTTTCTACGGAGGTATTGTATTTAAATGGTGTAGGAGGAGGGAGGCGGTAAACTGATCTTTGTCCTCCCTCACAAATCTAGTTCCGGCCCTGCTTCTTTGACCTGCACTTCTTAGTCTATCAAACTAATGGACTAATTTTAACTAAATCTTTTTGAGAAAATAGAGTTCCCAAGATTTATTTTTTTTATAACTTGAACCTTGCAACTGTAACAAAATATAGAACCTAGGTAAATGCTATATGTGATTAATATAATATGAATTTTTAAGGAACATCTCATCAGCGTTGTAATGACAGTTTTACATTAGTTGCTTTTAGACTCCTCAGATAGTTTTCCATAATCCATTGGAAATCAAGTTTATTTATATTTTATTTAGAAATTAATTTTTAAAATTAACCTAAATATTTTATGAATAATTAGATTAAATAATAATTTTAACTTAAATTTTAACCCCTAAGCACTACTTTGCAAACATATTAAAATCAATTGTTTCTGTTAAACCTGAACGTCAAATTCATAGATATACGTTTTATGAAACCCATCAACTGACTCAGTAATTTCAGCATTACATCATCAAAATTTGATCTTATTAAAAAAAAAAAAAAAAAAATATATATATATATATATATATATATATATATATATATATATATATATATATATATATATTTACCTGTTGATACTCCCCATCTAGCTTCAGGCGCAGCGAACATGCCAGATGGGCAAATACTATCCGTCATGCTTCCGAACGGAGGCAAACCATGGGAGGGTAATAACGAACCAGGGTTTCGAAATACATTTGTTGTCTTCTTCCTCTTTTTCCACTTGGCTCTTCTATTTTGAAACCACACCTAAACAGAGAAAATATTCATAAATTTTCGATAATCATAAAAAGACTTAGGAGTGAAAGAAGTGGATAAAATTGTAGTTGATGGTTAAAGAATCTTAGCAACACATAGATCATAAGCTCATTAACGATTATTACTATTTATTTGTTGTTTTCAAAATTATTTAACTCAAGCTGCAAATGTTATCTTAATTGATAAAATCGTTTTAGTGCATGACCATGAATTCATGTTTGATCTTTCATTAAAAAAAAAAAAAAGTATCATTGTTTGTATGGTCTTCGTTTATTCTGTTTTCTCTATTTGTATTTGAAGAGAATATATAAAGAAAAATTAAATATTAATATTAATTTAAGTAATTAAAAAAATGTTGATAGGGACTATAAGCCTGTTCAAATATTTAATTAGTTATTTAAAAAAAGTTCATACGTTGCTTTTGGATGGACATAACTGCTCTTTTCAGGTAACATAATAGTCACTCATAGCAAAGAGCTATTTTATGATTCTGTGAAAAAGTGACGCTGGGTGACTGGGGGGGGGGGGAGCGAGCATGCTTATGGTAGGTAACAACTGCTTGTTTTATGATTATAATTAAATAGGAAGGATTATAAGTTACTGTAGTCATTCATTGTATTTATACAATTTAATTTAAATACAGCAGTGAAGGGTTATGAATTCTTTTGGCGAATAGTGAATTGTGAATCGTGGAAAACCGAGGTAAGGTAATTTGATGAGATTTGCTTAAATTTATTTTAATTATCCAATTTTGGCATGTAATGAAAGGATCGTTATTTACTGATAACACACATTTGTCATCAGTGTACGTGATTAGGACGGTGCAAGGATGAGTCTGGATGATATTTATGATTTTTTTTAAATTTGTCACCGAATCGAGGAAGTCTCCAAAGACTTGCTAAATTATAAAACACTGGGGAAATGCCATCAACATCGATTGATAGATCAGTACTAAAAGTAAGATTGGGCGTACTTGCAAAATTTTATAAATTACACGGTTTAACATATTTTATTGAAGTATCTGATTTAAGATTAAAATTTCTCAAAGATATCATTATCACAATAAAAATACCGAAATGATATAAAATATTGAAAATAAATCACCCTACACAAGAATGAAAAGGACTGCGATACTTCATACACAAGTATTTTCAGCACCAGGTTTAATCATACCTGGATTAAATTCTATCAATACACTATGTTTCAAAGGCTAAATAAACCAGAATAAAAAGGACATTTCGTTTTTCCACACTAACCATATCCACCCAATAAATCTCTAAGTCTAGATACTTTTCAGGTTAGAAAAACTTGGTCAGAGACATGAAATCTTAATCCTCAAGCAGTTTTATAAATTTTGTGATTCTTTTACCGTAAGTAACCGTCATCTTTCAGTTTCCTCTCTTATTTTCCCATGCTTCGATTACGATCGTTTAGTATATGGGGGACTGTCTGTTGAGCTCGAGATTGAAGAGGCTGATGAACTATTTCATTAAATTCATCTTCAGGATCCATAGGCGGTCCGACGTTGCGTGCCAGTTTTCTGGGTTTGGATGGGTTCTTCCTAATTTCAGACGGCGAAGTATCCTTTGTACTTTCCTATCACTAAAATCCCTCCAAAAATCTTTCTTATACTTTTGACCTAACAATTTTATGTTTTTCTACCCACCTCCTGAATACAAATTCCCAACCTTTCAACCTGTATAGTCCATCCCATAGAACTGCTTCCTTTGAAAAATCTTTTATTATTCCCCCTTTGGGAATTCCCTACCCATTTCTACTCTTAAAGCTTCTTCCCTTACTTCTTTTAAACATCATTTATTTTCTCACCCCCTATATAATCAATCTTCCGCTATTGTGAATAGTTAAGTATGTATTTAGATGTCTTTTATTTTTTCATATAAGTTGCATTTTTTGTGCCGTAATTTTTGATGTATTGATTTATAAATAATCTGGCCAGACAATTGTTAGGGGACATTATGTCCTAGAATAAAGTTTATTTTTCAATTTATTTCAATTCTCAAATTTTTGGTATCCCTTCAACCCTTTTCTCCGCTTTTCATTGCATACCGGTACATCTTCCGGCAATCCATTGCTTTCCTGCTATCAAACAATTCATTCTTTCATCTAATTTCTTTCCATTTTGTTAGCGCTTACCACCTTATTCACCTTTCTTCAAAATTTCTTTATTTTCTATCCCAAAAATACATTCTAGACTCTTTAAATATATATATATATTTTAATTTCTTTTCCTTATATGGTATCCCCATATAAGGACCGTTTATTTGTATATTAACATGTTCCTCCTTCATCCCTGATAATCCTCCGAGGCATCTGAAAAGAAGATGGCCTACAGACCTTTTAGTGTAGATTTTATTGAAGTTATTTACATGCCATTGTATTCACTGTCAACAAATTTACTTGTTGTATATTATTTTGTACAGTTGTAAATATCAATAAATGAAAAAAAACAAAACAAAAAAACAAAACATGTTCCACGCCTTATAGGCATACTACATGTTTTACAATGTTATTACAAAGTTAACATGATTAGTTTAGCATAACGTAGTAATATAACAAAAGTATTTAAACAAAAACACAAAAAAAAAAAGAAGAAAAAACGAACAAAAAAAAAACAAACAAAACAAAAGCCAACAAGAAACTACCTCCGCTGCCCATCATTTGTCAGTTTGTCAAAGTCGATTTTTCGTATAATGTGAGTAAGTCAGTCTTAAATTTAGAGAACGAATTAGTTCTGTCTCTGGCCATGTTCCATGTTTGGTAATAATATTTTTTACTAGATTAAACCTTTGTCTTTCAAATGCTTTACATTCGTAAAGTGCATGTCTGAAATTTTAAGTCTGTCCGTCTTCATTACATATGTCAGATCGTATTATGTTAAATCGTTTGAGATATAGTGTAGAGTTACCGTGTTCTGTCATTAGTTGTGTTAGTTTGTAGTTGTTACTTTGTATGTGTTTGTAATTTTTGTGTGTAATGTGAGGTATAAATGTGTGTAAGCTTGGTGACTTTGATGAGGTCACCCACAATTGGTCCCACTTTTCAACCATATCAGAACTTATGTCCCGCTTTATTTATGATAATGGAACTTTGTTATACGAAGGTAACAAATCACCTTTAGCCGCCTCTTTGGCTAGGTAATCGGACCTTTCGTTACCCTCAATTCCAAAGTGTGCCTTAACCAATTTTATAGAGACCATTTTCCCTTTGTTCTTAAACGTTATTAAATTTCGTCTGATTAGGTCAGTCAAATAGTCATGTATGTCTGTATTATTAATCGACTCTATTAAAATTTTACTGCCTCTATGTATTGTAATATGTGCGTTAGTCTTTTGAGGTTCGTTAATTATGTATTCCGTAACTTTCAAAAGAGCATTATCGTATTGTTCAAAGAGTATTTGAACAATACGATTCTAGTTTATACTGATGTTCTATGGTTCTGTCATCTTGAGCTTTAAATAACCATGCACATCCAACGTTCTCGCTGTCCTTACTACCGTCCGTATAGATTTCTGTTCTGTCAGTATTAACTGAATAACATTTTGGTGTAGTCCACAAATTTTATGCAGGATGTATCCAAAACTTACAGTCTGTGTTTTTTTCTATTTTGTCTAATGTTAGGTTTTTATATCCCGTCTTTGTGTAGTTAATGTTAAAGAATGTCGTTAATTCGTCAATTTTTAATTGAACTGGCAAAATACTCGCCAATAATGTCGCAGCATCAAATGACAACGTGCGATATCCTTTGCATATTTTGATTGCAATGATCCTTTGTTAGCCTTTGTAGTTTTATAACATTTTTTTTACTAAGTACAGCTGGATGCCAAACATGTACAGCATAAAGCATTTTAGGGATGATAGTTGCTTCATATATTACTTTTAAAACTTCCGATTTAAGGCCCCATGTTGCTCTAGCAGCTACTGACAGTCCGTTAATCATCCTTAGAGTGTCGTTATAAAGGTTGTCTAAGTGCCTGTTCCAATTTAGTTTTCTATCAAAGAGTACATCTAAATACTTTATTGTGTCACATTGGGCTAGTCTGACTGTATTGAGTCGTATGTCTTAGTCTGGTACTCTCCTTTTTCTAGTAAAAATAATGAATTTAGTTTTTTTCCAAATTAAAGTTTAGTTTATTACGTCTAGTCCAATGTCCTAGTCTTGATAGTGTCAGATTTGCTGTTTCCTGGAGTTCATCAAAGTCTTTTCTTTTTATAAGTAACAGTAAGTCATCTGCATAAGCTAGTAACGTTGTATTTTCATGTAAGTCTGTTTCGAAAACTGTATTAATTAATACGTTCCATAATATTGGTGATAATGCTGATCCTTGAGGAGTTCCTAAAGTCAGTTTCTTTTCTATTGAGTGATAGTTTGTTTGAGCAGTATGTTTTCTGTCAGTGAAATAATTCTGAATAATTTTGTATATGTTTTTTTGGCAGTCATATTTTTTAAGATCAAATAGAACCGCTGGCCACCAAGCATTGTCAAAAGCTCCAGCAATGTCTAAAAAAACTACTAATAAGTTACTTTTTTGGTGGAGCATGTTATTGATTTGTTCAGTCAGTTCGTTGAGGGCTTGGTCAGTTCCGGATTGTGGTCTAAATCCAAATTGATGTCTGTCAAGTATTTCGTTAGTCGTTAGATGGTACATTAGTCTATTTTTTAATATTTTTTCAAAAACCCTACCCATCACAGGAAGCATACTCAATGGTCTAAGTGAATATGAATCCAATTTGGGAATTAGAACTAAGAGATGGATATTTTTTTCTTTGTATGCTTTTAAATTTAATATTATTATTTATAATGTACCATAAAATATAAATAAACATTTCGTCACAGCAAATGACTAGCGCACTAGACAAAATCTGAATAAGTGAAATATAAATATTTTGATAGTTTGTCCGCTAAAAAGTTTTAAAGAAAAAACATAAATATAAGTATGGAAGTTGACGATCATATTTCCAAACTATAAAAAATTTAATATAATGGGGGAATAGATATGTCTTTTCTCGAAATAAATTCGCTTTCATTCTTTTAATTTTGGGTATTTATGTTGGTTAAAGACTGACCTGGAACCCTCACACGAGACTCAAAAGACAAGAACTCGATAGGAGATTCAGCCAAATTTACCACTAGGCAGATATTATCATCTTTCAGTTGATAACTAACTCCTCATGTACAAAAAATGCTAAAACCTATTTGGACCACCGGACTTGTATTGTAGGGGACAGCAAGACAATCCAATTTTAAACGCATTCAATATTTCCAATCCAAAGTCCTCATAACAATTGTTTATGCAACATATTATATCACTAATAAAACCTTACATAATGACGTAAAAATACTTTTTGTACTTTATCTCATTCCTTAAAAATTCCAGAAATTTGTTTAAAATTCATCCAATCATCCAAATCTTCTAGCTCATTCTCTATCAAGTTTTAATCATCCCTATAACTCTACCAGAAGGATAAAACGGCAACGTTTCAAAAGGCGAGACCTTTTGTAATATGGAATTATCTTGGAGTCCTGGATTTCTTCTCTACTCACAAGAGGACGTTTTGAGTTGTAACTCACAGATTTGAATGCCGATTTTTATAGTTATAGCCGCCAATGAGCATTAAAGGCCGAGAAAAAAAAATAATAAAATTAAAAAATATATATATATATATATAAATGCACAGGGTGAGTATCTCTTAGTGTAAAAAAAATAATTGGGTGAAACTAGATCAAAAATGTAGCAAAATGCCGCAGACCTTACCTTTCTATTCCAATCCGTTGCAGATGTACGATAAATCAAAGACTTTTTTGAGGAAACCACGTTTTTTTTTCCATAAAAGCTGTAATATCTCCACTTTGCTTAATTATTTTTCAAATTTTGACCACATTTTCGGATTTAGCATTAGATTTTTTATAATAGCTGAGTATCTGTAACCTTGAATTTTACAACCTTGGTATCTAAACGTATTGATTTTGTTTCAACTTCATAGAGAAATTTACTTTTGAAACCGAAAAAACATGGTGTTCTCATTTGGCATACAAATCAGTTACTTGTGTAAATAAAACATTATGACAATTCCTTATTGGAAATGTGCATTTTAAACATAATAAACTCTTCATTGGAATAAAAAGCAAAGAAAAAAATTATTGTTTAATAGAAAATAAAGGAAAACTATCAATAAAGCGACACCAGATCAGAGGATCTTATGTTATTACATTTATTTCTTTATTATTATTAATCATTTATTTTATTAGATTTTCAATGTAATGTTTAAGATCCAATGATAATGAACATAGACCTCAATTTTGCCGTTAGCTTCTGAGTGCAAATGATATTAAAGAATACCACTTTTTGCGGTGAATTTATGGCTAGATGGGTCTGTTTTTACAGGGGAAGGCATTTCTACCGTTACATGTGGGGTATCTTTGGTTTTTTCATATTTGTATTGCTGTCGTAGTGTTGAAATAGTGTTGAAAAATCATAGTTTGCCCAACAGATCGAATGATGAGATTACTAAGATTTGTTACAAAACATCCTACCACAACTTCATCACGATATTCCACCTGAAGTTCGGCAAAATATGATTTTCCAACACCATGCTGCTCGTCTACATTATTCGAAAGCAATACAAATATAAACCAATGACATACATAGATAGGTAGAAATGGCTTCCCTGGTAAAAAAAGACTCATCTGCCCATAAAATTCACCTCAAAAAGTAGTATTATTTAATATCATCTGCATTCAGAAGCTAATACCAAAATTGAGGTTTATGTTCATTATCATTGAATTTTAAACCTTACATTGAAAATCTAATAAAATAAATCCTAAATTATAGTAATAAATAAATAAAAGTAAAAACATAGGATCCTCTGATCTGGTGTCGCTTTATTGATAGTTTTCCTTTATTTTCTATTAAACAATCATTTTTTTCTTTGCTTTTTATTCCAATGAAGAGTTTATGTGAAATTTTATCAAAATAAAAAAATAAAGATATTTTACTCCTTTCGAGGAGGATTTTAAAGTTGAGATTTCATCAACAATGTCTACCGGCCATAACAACTGCTGTCTTCAACCGATTGCAATAGTAATAGCATCACAAGAATCAGCATACATTCTGCTTTTTATCCATGCATATAATATTGGGTTTACTCCAAATTTTAGTGGACAAAAACTGATGTGAATAAAAAAATCCGAGGTGAACTATAACTTGAGATATCTTAAGAAGAAAAAATCCTGCAACCTCCGGATTTGGGTTAAACTATGCAGCTTTACGGCATCTAGATGACCTTAAAATAAATGAATAAATGAATAATCTAAAAATAATATGAGGTTTTAGTTTTTAAAAAAACTCCCCTTACCTATATATTTTTTAAAATGGTCTTTTGAAAAAATAAATAATAAATATATAAATATTTCAAAATAAATAAATTTGAAATTTAGAAATAGAAAAATAATTTTATTCTGGGACCAAGTCCCCTAAAAATAACAAATTGTACAGAAAGAAATGATATTAGTTACATCTGGTCAGAGACATGATGAATTAATAAGATGAAAAAATAAAAATAAAAAATAATAAAATAAAGAAGAAATATTAATATGACAATGATAATGTATACATAGATACTAATGTAATATATGAACAGGAAAATAAGGAGACATTCAACAAATGAAATAATAAGTAGGTTATTTTGATACAATGCTAATTATATACAAAATAAGAACCTAAATGTTGTATTCGGAGTGAGAAAAAACTATTTTAATTGGTAACACTGAGTGTGTTTCAGAAAGAGTTAGATATAATTGAGAACATATATTGTTAGTAAGCTTCACCTTGGATTAGAAGAGAAGAAGAAGAAGAAGAGAATGAACTTTATTCTGGGACTACTTGTCCCCTAAGAATAACATATGATTACAGTACATAGGACAATCATCTGGCTTTGATAATTAATTATAATAAATAATAACAATAGATAATAATAAAAATTGATAAAGAATTAAATTATATGTTACAAGATAACTGTGACATCTTGTAAAATGATACATCTTATGTATACTATTATAATGCATATTACATAAATGTTCACGTTTTACATTAGCTCGGAAGATTGAAGATCCAGGAGGTAAAGGAATAAATGATGTTTAAAGGAAGTAAGAGTGGATCTTTTTCGAATTGTGATGGGCAATGAATTCCATAACGAGGAAGCACGGATAATAAAGGATTTCTCGAAGGATGCAGTTCGATGCGCCGGAGTGTATAGGTTGATGGGTTGGGTTCTAGTATTTAAGAGGTGAATGGAGGAGCGCAGAGTAAGGAGGTCATGGATATAGGTGGGTTTTTTGGTTTTCAAGGTTTGAAATATGAGAGCACCCAGGAAGTATTGACGTCGAAAACCGGGGTACAGCCACGCGATTTCAGAATACCTGTGAGATATGTGAGAACGTCTGGAGATCCCGAAAATAAATCTAATAAAACAGTTCATTACTCTTTTACATCTCATCTCGAGCTCATCAGACAGTCCTCCATATACTACGCATCCATAGTCAAAGTTAGGAAAAATAAGTGATGATACTAAAAGTTTTCGAGTACTTAATGGTAATGAATCACGGTAATGTGAAAGTTGCTTAAGAATAAAAATAGATTTTCTCGTGATTTGAGAGATATATGGCTATTCCATGCAAGATGTTTATCGAAAGTTATTCCCAGATTTTTAATGGAATTTTGGAAATGAATTGGACGGTTTTTTAAGAAAAGCAGTGGATAGTAGGGAAGAGCTTTTAGGTGAGGTTTTGACCCAATGAGAATAGCCTTTGTTTTTTCTGGATTTAGACTTAATTTATTCTCCACTGCCCAAAGGTTAATGCTATCTATGTCTTTCTGTAGCTTACAAGTCGCCTCTAGCATATTTGAAGGATGAAAGGATAAATATATTTGCAAGTCGTCAGCATAAAGATGATATTGGGAGTAGTGGATGCGATTCGGCAAGTCATTAATATAAATAGAAAATAGGGTAGGTGAAAGAGAAGATCCCTGGGGTACTCCTCGCGAGAGTGGTAGTGAAGATGAGTGAGGTTTTTACAGGTATAATCACTGTTTGGGAACGGTTGGATAAAAAAGAATGAAGCCAGCTTAACGCACTATTAGATATTGAGAGGTTATGGAGTTTGGAGAGGAGGATTGTATGGTCAGGAGGTACTGGAGGAGATTAGGAGGAGGTACTGGAAATAGAGGAATTTAAATGTTTTTAAAGATTTCGCTTGTCTAATATGAGAAGGAATGGAATTCCATAGGATGGTTGAGCGGAATAGGAAAGAGCTCTGGAATGTTGTGATTCTATGGGATGGGGTATATAGATCAGAAAGACGGGATCTTGTGTTAAGTGCCTTGATTGCAGATCTGAATTGAAGCGTATTGTAAATATAGGAAGGATGAAGGGTGCTGGTGATTTGGTAAAGGAATGATCCATGGAAATATTTTCCACGGAATATGGGATAAAGCCAGTTTAATTCGGAATAGAGGAAGGAAACGTGGGAGCGCCTCGGTTTATCGAAGACAAATCTGGCAAAGCAGTTCATAATTACTTTCAATCAGTCTTCGAGAACCGTCGAGAGACCACCGTAAACTAAACAACCATAATCAAGGTATGGGAATATTAGGGAGGATACTAGAAGCTTACGAGTTGACTGGGGAAGAAGGTGACGGGATCGGTGGAATAATTTAAGTAGTCCTATAGAACGGTGGGAGATTTGGGCGATCTGAGATTTCCAAGAAAGGGTCTGATCAAAAATAATTCCGAGATTTTTAACAGACGAGTTGAAAGGGATAGGATGATCATTTAGGATTAAGG
This sequence comes from Euschistus heros, assembly GCA_003667255.2. Classification (NCBI taxonomy): domain Eukaryota; kingdom Metazoa; phylum Arthropoda; class Insecta; order Hemiptera; family Pentatomidae; genus Euschistus; species Euschistus heros. The sequence continues at coordinate 6,468,344 of RCWM02000009.1, read as the reverse complement.
GAGGATAATGGGTGTATGCACTAAGGAGGGAGCTAGATCCTATTATAATGGCCTGAGTTTTCTGTTCATTTAATTGTAATTTGTTTAAGGCATTAATTCTATTCAGGTCTTCCTGAATTTTGGTAAAAGCAGAAGGAAGCTCGGAAGGAGGAAAGGAAAGATAGATTTGGGAATCATCTGCGTAGAGGTGATAGGAACAGTGCTTAATTGAATCAGGTAGATCGTTGATGTAGTTATTGAAAAGGAGAGGAGAAATGCTGGACCCTTGAGCAACACCAGAAGTAATAGTGAGAAAAGTAGATAAGGATTGGTTAGGTATTTTAACTGCTTGGGAACGGTGAGAAAGGAAAGACTGAAACCCGCGGATGGAATTGAAGGAGAAATTTAAAGATTATAATTTGGAAAAAAGGATAGAGTGGTCCAGGGAATCAAACGCTTTAGAAAAATCCAGAAGTATCAGTACAGTCAGTTTTTTTGTTGTCTATGGCATTAACATGTCATTTGTGATTTTGAGGAGAGCGGATTGTGTAGAGTAGCCGGGTCGAAAACCAGATTGTAGGGGATCGAGAAGATTAGATTCTTCGAGGAAGTTGGATAACTGTGATTGTACTAATTTTTCTAAGGGTTTAGAGAGGTTAGATAAAATAGAGATCGGGCGATAGTCTTTAGGAGATGTGAGATTCGATGTTTTATTTATAGGATGAATTAGGGTTTTTTTTCCAGGAGGTAAGGAATAATGAATTTTGAAAGCGAAAAATTGTATATAAATAAGAGGACTGGTGTGATTTCGGGAAGACACAGTTTTATCAATTTTATAGGGATTTCATCTATGCCGGTAGAATTGGAATTGGACTTCATTATTGAGGAAATAAGTTCAGAGGGGGAGATTTAGAAAAAATAAAAATTAGCATCGTTGTATGCAGGAGCTGAGGTAGAATGGGAGGAAGGGTGAAGAGAATCAGAAGAGAAGGAAGAAACAAAATATGAATTTAGTTCTTCAGGAGATAAAGGATAGGTAGATGGAAATGTGCGTGAATCAGGAAGGGAAAGTTTACGGAGGAGATGCCATTTCGATCTGGAATCAGGAGCAGAAAAGAGGGCTTCATGGAAATAAGTGGATTTTGCTCGACGAATCGAGGCTTGTGTCAAGTTACGAAGCATCCTGAATGTTTGGTAGTCGTCAGTCATCCTCGTGCGTCTAAATCGTCTACGTGCTGCATCTCGATTTCGTTGGATCTGTTTGATTTTTGGACTTATCCAAGGAGAGGCGGACGACGAAAGGAGGAGGATTTGAGAGGTGCATGGATGTTAAGGATATTTAAGAGGTTTGTGGTGAGGATGTTTACCATAGAGTCAATCGAGGAGGCGGTATAAATTTCTGTCAAGTGCTGAGCTTCAATCTCTGGAAGGATCTTTTCACGGGTTAGGGATTCTATAGTGCGGAAAGCAATAGTTTTTGGGCGGAACGAAGTTGCTTGGATATTGTAAGATATTTGAATTAGATCATGGGAGGATAGGAAAGGAACAGGTAACTGAGAAGAAGCGAGGAGGTTCTTTTCTGAGTCAATAATGAACAAGTCAAGCCAGGCATCAGACGACGAAGTATAGGGATGTTACGAAAGTTGAGTCAAAAGGAACATGAGGAGGGCGATAAACTACCACGTATAGGAGATGGTGAGTTTTGTAGGAAATTTCTACAAAAAGGAACTCGATTTGAGGTAGATCAGTAGGATTTGAGCGGTCAAGGATTCGGAACTTGAGGCCATCATGGACAAACAAGCCCACACCTCCGCCAATCCGACCTACTTGGTAATGGCGGATAATTGTGTAGTTTGGGAGGGAAACCAAGGAAGAGGGAATGAAAGGTTTGAGCCAAGTTTCAGACACTGCAATAATATGGTAGGAATTTCGGGTAAAGTATTGATGAAATTCATCATAATGAGCGGATAAGGATTGGGCATTTATGTGACAAATTTATTGTGTAAAACTTAAAATAATAATAGAAATAGATAATTTTAAAGAGTCTAATTTATATAATATAGGTGAGGAAACTTTTTAAACTAAAAACTGATATCGGTTTTAGATTTCACATCTCAAAAAACATGTAGAAACTAAATTTCGTCGAAATCAAAAATAATTTCTTTTTTTTTACTTTTACAATTTTGTAGGGTTTTAGAAGGCAAGCAAAAAGGCTGTCAATTTCTGAAAAGAATGTAAATAATTTGCGCTATCTCACATATTTCGCCACCGATTAAAACCTAATTTTAAGGTCATCTAGAAGCCGTAAAACTGCACTGTTTAGCCCAAATCCAGAGGTCGCAGGATTTCTCCTTATTGAGATATTTCAAGTTATAGCTGACATCGGATTTTTTCATTCACATCAGTTTTTGTCTACTAAAATCTGGAGTATACCCAATGTTATGCGCTAGAATCTCTTCGGTTTTGGCCTTGATTCCCAATATGTGGAGGGACATGCTCGATTAGGGGTTCTCCAGGTTGAGTGTGTATGTATTGTATATATGGTATTAATATATCGTCATTTTTATTATATTTTTTTATTTTTGATGATTGTGATAATTATTTTTTTTTTAATTCCAAAAGTTTTATTGAATAAATATTACAAGCTGCCTCTTAAAGTGCAATGAATAATATGGATGACAAAGAATAAATTCATACACTATGTACAATTAAATAAAATAAAAATAAGAATAAAATCCTCTAACAATATGAGATATTAATATTTAAAAAAAAAATAAATAAAAAAATAAAAAATAATAAGATAATTAAATAAATCTTGAAATACAAATATAAACAATCGTTATAATAAAGGAGCAGAGAAAAAACAATTAAATAAATTAATAAGCAGTGATAGTTATTAGTTATATTTTTATATTTTACTATTATTCTTTGTGTGTGTGTACGTTTGTTTGTATATATTGTATGAATGGATTCATCTTTATCTATATTACCTAATGACCTTCATTGAGTCAGATTATATCCCAATAAAATATTTCTAAAAAAACAAAAAAAAAAAAACAATATCGGTTAGTTTTATAAAGTCATGTATCGAGCGTTATTTTTAACGGCTTTTTCTCTCAAAGTGTTGGACCACTCAGCAATTTACCACATATTCGCTATGCCGCATTAAGGAGTTATAGTGATAAACATGAGTTACTCAGCATGTTCTATGTAGGTGTTTGTTAAACAGAGCGTTGGAGTGATGCGGAGTTGTACATCACCGGCCCGCCACCAATTAGGGATAAGACGAAGTGCGCTGAGGCTACTGGTCCATTAGGCCGTGACGCATCACTTATTACTTGCTAGGGTTCCCTCCCACCCACGGCACGGATAATCCAACTTCCTGTGTTCTGATTGGAGGAAGGACGCCCCGGTGGTATGAATCGGAACTCTTCGATTCGAACTAATCGAAGTGTTGGCCTTTCCTGTTGGGTTGAAACTTTCAATGAGCGTTAGTATGGCATATGAAAATAGCATTGTTAGGACGTACCCCTGGTCCTGGTTATAATGTAATAGGCAAAAAAACGATTTATTTACATTTTATTTATTTTTGAAGTAACGCTTCTATAGTCACGCAGTATTATAAATATCCCCTTAGAGTGAATCGCGAAGCATGTCACGGAAACAGTGTTTCGTGTCAAACGCCTGTTTCAATGATTGAGTACTCAGTTTAACGTTCTTAAAACTATTTGTTTGTTTTTAAGTTTTGTTAATAACTTTTATCCAGGATGCATTTTATTTTTTGATTAATTATTTTTGATTGTGAGTTACAATATCTTTTATATATGTATATAATATAGTAAAAATACAAAAATAAAAAATTACGAAAAGGCCAAAAAAAAAAAAAAAAAAAAGGATTCTAACACTGGGCTAATCACCCGTAAAAATGATGCAAAATAAAAAAATTAAAAAGTACGAAATGAAAAAAAAAAAAAAAAAAAAACAGACTATCGGATTCTGGCCGTGACGCATTTTTTTAGTCCTTTTTTTTCATTTCTTAATTTATGGGTTTATATATATATATATATATATATATATATATATATATATATATATATATATATATATATATATATATATATATATATATATATATACACAGGGTGTTCAGCATAAGACTGCAGTAACTTCTTGTTTTTTTTTTTTTTCAAGAAATTTCTACTTTTTGACAAATGATTGTCTATATTTCCCGAACTATTAAAGATAGAGCATTTTAAATATACTCATTAGAAAGAAGATTAAATTTCGTTCAAAATAAGCTTATTTAGACTTAAGCTCCGCACCATGAATAGTGATAATTTTTAAAATTGATACTGAATTCCCTTAATAATTACAAAAAACAAGGAGATGCAACATCGGCGTTTTTAGTCCAGGCAATAGGGAAAATTCTCTCCTAATAATAAGGGCTGGTAGCAACCCGCACAGAGTTGTTGAGGGCGATTAAAGAAGTATTTCTGTCAAAAGTGCCCCGAAGATTTGGTGAGTTTTTTAGAGTTAGGGGCACGAGAACATGGCCAAAAGCATTTTTTTTTTCAATTTATAAGCAAATATAACGCGGCTTTTCATAAAATGTTGTATATAAAAGTTGTAGATAATAAAAATATCTACAATTTAAGCCATTGATCGTTCGATTCTGATGATTGGTTGTCGTAAAAAGTGCAAAAAAAAACCTCTAAAATGTCCCTTTTTTGCATAAGAATTATTATAAACAAAAAGGGCCTTTTCAATACTTTTTATTGATGAAAAAGGAAGCTCTTTAAACCCAAAGAAAAATAGGATTTACCCCGTCCTCCTATTTTTATTATTTACTGAGATATACCTTTTGTTTATCTCGCTATCGATATTTTCAATGCAAAACGGGCCGTTCGTGATTCACATTTTGAACTTCGGATGACCGGGATATTATTCTTAAGGGCTTATATTTTCATTATGAATTGCTAAAAAATCGATTTCTTTGAAAAAACATGCAATAAAATCGACTTGAAAAAGCGCCCGTTTTACAGCTATAAACAATTGAAGCTAGAGCGTCCGGTATTGAACCGATTTTGTTACAAATATAATAAATTAAAAGCTTACCTCTCAACGATTGATTTGAGCTATTCAAAGTGTAGCTACCATAAATAACAGCCGAGTTACGATTTTTTTTTTTTTAAATCACTACTTTTTTTAAATTTAGAAGAAATTTCAAAGTCAGTTTACAACATTCAAATCGAATGGACCTACTGCTAAGTTGTTTCTCCAGTATCTACATTGCATTTTCATTGTCTTAAATTTCTATCACGCGGAGAGATCTGGAGATTGCAAAAAGAAATGACGTAGTGATTTAAAAAATAAATAATAAAGATAGGAGGACGGGGTAAATCCTATTTTTCTTTGGGTTTAAAGAGCTTCCTTTTTCATCAATAAAAAGTATTGAAAAGGCCCTTTTTGTTTATAATAATTCTTATGCAAAAAAGGGACATTTTAGAGGGTTTTTTGCACTTTTTACGACAACCAATCATCAGAATCGAACGATCAATGGCTTAAATTGTAGATATTTTTATTATCTACAACTTTTATATACAACATTTTATGAAAAGCCGCGTTATATTTGCTTATAAATTGAAAAAAATGCTTTTGGCCTTGTTCTCGTGCCCCTAACTCTAAAAAACTCACCAAATCTTCGGGGCACTTTTGACAGAAATACTTCTTTAATCGCCCTCAACAACTCTGTGCGGGTTGCTACCAGCCCTTATTATTAGTAAATTTAACATGGGAGTGATTCCCTATTGACTGGACTATTTGGGAAATACTGCGAGAATGCTCAGAAATGTTAAATAGTTTTATTAATAGAAAAGTAATTTAATCACTATTTACCTGATTCTAATATTTGTAATTGAGATAATTGCTTATAAGAAAATTTAATTAAAATTTACATATTCAATTTACAATAATTGTTCAAAATGTCCTCCCTCTTCTCTGATATACAGCATCGATCTTTTTCTGACTGCATCTACTGCTAGGCGAAGTGCATTATGATTTTGCCGCATTGTATTGCAGCACTCATAAATTTCTTCGATCAACTCCTCTTCTGATCTTACTTCGTACACTTTTTACACCTAGCCATACATTCACCCTGAATTCATGCTGATAATTGGAAACTGCAGAACTGTGCGGGTCAGCTTCTATCCACAAACGGACTTATGAGTGCTGCGATGCAATCATGAAGCTAAAATCATGATGCTCTTTGCCTATAAAACATGATTGCGCATAGCTTCCCTTTTAGTTTGCGCGTTTGCGCTTCTACTAGGCATCCTTTAATTTTTCTCTTATTGCTCATATACAATATCTTGTATATTGTTATTATTTTTTGTTTTATATTTTCATAAAATTTTAAGACAATTATAACCTCTAAATAATTAATTCATAATATAGACAGATGTTTTGCACTAGAGTTTGTAATTAAAATGTGTAGTAAGGTTTGTGTTTTCAACAATTGTTTTAAATATCATATATAATTGTTTTAAATAGAGTTTTGTGGATATGGATTGCCCAAGGTACGAACATACTGAACGAAAACGAGATAATACACCAACTAATTAGTAAGATAACAGAACTGCTCTAGCTACAGTAGAAGAAACTTAAATAGTTTAAAATCTCTGATTATTTATGATATAGAACGCATTTTTTGTTATTGAAACTTTTGTTTTTGTTTTATGAGAATTAAAAAAATTACTAAGACCATACATTTTTCCTGATTATTTCCTGTCATAACCGAGCATAAATAATAAATCCATAATGATCTTATGACGGTGGTAAATTTTGAAATATTGTTAAAACCATCTTAAAAAATAGACTTATCTTTGGAAGCTTCAGAATAATTGTGAACTCGCATGTAAGTTTCTAAATTTCGTTTCAGTTCTTTCGCTAGGAAGCCTCGATTCTACCAGCGCACAATGGGGCAACATGGCCACAAAATGCTAAAAACCTCATATTAACTAAATGAGTCGTGTTATAAAGATCAAAATATCGGATTCCTACATTTCATAAGATGTTGAAACGAATGAAACCATAATCAGCTTCATCAGGTTACCAGAAAAAGTCAAAATATAAGAATAGAAAGTAAAAAAAAAACCAGCGTGGAGTATATGTATATGCTATACAAGCTGCGGAATGAAATAAAACCAAATTCAGAATAATTTGATCAGCAGCACAGAGCCAAGTTTTAAGTTTAAAAATGAGAAATAAAAAAAAAATATTCTGGGACAAAGTCCCTTAAGAATAACAGTTACATGACAGACCATAAGTTATATCTGGCCTAGAGATTATAAATTAGATAATAAAAATAGATAATTAAAAGTAAATACAATTTTACAATAAAATAAGCAATAAAATGAAAAAAAAAAAAAAAATCTACGCATCCGACTGGAGGAAGGAAAGTTGGTGGAAGAGGAATGTTTTAAAAGTTCTGACGGTGGATGCATTACGAATGGAAGGAGGGAGAGAATACAAAAGAATAGTGGAGCGGACAGGAAAGGAACGTTGGAAAGCAGTAGTTCTGTAGCATGGAGTGTAGAGATTGGAGAGACGGGACCTTGTATGCAATGATTGGATTGAGGACTTGAAATGTAGGAGATTGTGAATAAACGGAGGTTGATGGGTGTTAATAACTTGGAAGGGGAATGTACCAAGGAAGTAATCTCTACGGAAGGAAGGGAAAAGCCAATTTAACTCGATGTAAAGATGGGACACATGAGAGCCTCTCAAGGTTCCAAAAACAAATCTTATGAAGCTGTTCATGATACGCTTTAATCTATCTTCAAGAATCATCGAGAGCCCACTATAAATCACACATACATAGTCAAATTGGGGGAATATGAGGGAGGATACTAAGAGTTTACGTGTGGATAGAGGAAGTAGGTAACTTGGAATAATTTTAGGATGGCAATCGATCGTCGGGAGATTTGAGCAATGTGGGTTTACAGGAAAGGGTTTGATCGATTGTTAAACCTAGGTTTTTAACAGAGGAGAGGAAAGTTATAGGGTGACCATTTAGGAATAAAGTAGGGAAGTTGGTATTCGATCGAAGGAGGGAATGGGATTCTATTGCAATTGCTTGAGTTTCAGCGACGAAAGGTACAGTTATTGAGAGGAGCATGGATATCGAGGATGGGAAGGAGATTGGCAGTTAGTAATTCAACCATAGTGTCAATAGAGGAACAGGAGTAGATAGGATTCCAATCTAGGATTTCGAGGTCAGGTAAAATCTTGGCTTGCGTGAGGGAGTCTATGTTGCGGAAAATAATTGTTTTAGGAAGGAACGATGGGATTGGAATATAGAAAGAAATTTTTATTAGGTCGTGAGAGGACAGAAACGTAACAGGCTGCTGACATGAGGAAAGGAGTTTTTTTGGGGAGTCTATGACATGCAAGTCCAACCAGGTGTCGGACCCACGGGAGTGATGGGTGGGGTTAAATGGAAAAATGAAGAGGTGAAGGGAAAAAAGAGGTTTATAGATACGTTTTGTTATAAGAGTCAGAAAGGAGATTGGTATTCAGGTCACCAGAGATGATTTATTGGAATAGAGAGGAACATAATTGTACAGGTTTGATTCAAAGGATTGGTCAGAAGGAACATGAGGGGGCGATAGGGCACTACATACAGGAGAGAATGGAAATTAAAGGATATTTCAACAAATAGAAACTCAGTGTTAGGGAGATTTGAGGAGGGTGAATGTTGAAGGATACGGGACTTCAGAATGCCATGAATGTATAACGCTACCCCACCACCAGTCCGGTTAATCCGGGCGTGACGGATGAGAGAGTAGTTAGGGATGAAAACTGAGGAAGAGGGAATGTAGGGTTTAAGCCAGGTTTCAGAAACTGCTATGATGTGGTAAAAATTTTGGGTGAAGAACTCTAGAAATTCATCATAGTGGGCTGGGAGGGATTGAGAGTTTATGTGACAAGCGGTAAGGATATTAGTCATATAGGTAAGGAGATAGGGAAATATAGGACAGTAAGTAAAAGGATGATGCTATAAATGAGACGAAATTGTAGAGGCACTGAGAAAGAAAAATATATTGATAGTAGTAAATGAACTAAATATGATAATGTAAGAATGAAATATACATACCTAAATATATTTAATAATGTAGAATTAAAATATAAATAATAATACCTACATGAATAGTGACAATAGGGCATAAGAAAATTATAAATAGGTGAATAATTGATTATGAAAAATAAACAGAAAGGGATAATATAACTATTAAAAGTTGAGTAATTAAAAATAAAACAATAGTGATACCATTGGATAAAAAAATAAAAACTGTCTTCAAAATAAGACAAAATAGAAAAAACAAAACAAATAACAATAAAAAAATCAGAAACAAAAAGCATAAAAGACAGGGGCGGCGCGCGTATGAAATGAGTACCAAGAGGTCAGCCGAAAACATCCAGGCATATAGGTATATAAAAACATAAATATATATAATAAAGAGATATAAAAACATAAGTTGTAATATATAAATGATAGTAAATAGACGCTGAGAATAAGATGCAGTAAAACGTAAGTAAATAAAAACACAAAAATGATAAACTTGCATCCAAAAATAAAAATAAAAATTATCTTCTAGAGGAGAAATGGTAGAAGAGCCATAAGACAATATACAGTGTCCAATAGTAGAAAGCTTAAAAGACCGAGAGGGCGCAAACAGGTAATGAATTCTGAAAAGTCAGCCGAAAATATCGAGGTCCTGATGCTGGTCGATGAAAATCACGGGTTGCCCATCATCTTTACGGCAGGCGAACCCGCCCACCCGCAAACCACGTATACTTTAGCCTACCAGCAGATCTCTTCTGGTGGGTTAACCAATACAAATGCCTTTTGGTCGGGGTCATGCCTTCGCCGAGATTATACCCCTTAAATTTTCAAAATTTTTTCGCAACCTTTCCTTTCACCCTATCCCACTAGCTCAATCATTATCCGCTTCCACCCATCCTGATAACCCCCCTCGCAGACTAAAACGGCAGTGGCCCCGAGATCTTTTGTAAAATTACTTATATTGGAGTTCTGGCAATGACCAGCTTCTGGACTCATGCCCTGAGTGAATGTTATAGCGCTCTCACTTAGCCTCCACTTGTTTTTTTTTACACCAGTGATGCAGCTGAGAGAGAAGAGCTGGGATCTCTCTGTGCCTGGCTTGTCCCTTCATAAGTGGAGGGACGGGTATGGTGGAGGGATCTCTAGGATGAGTGTAAATTTTAAATAGAGTATAATTGTATTTTTTATTTTATTTTATTTTATTTATTTATTTATTTATTTTTATTTTTATTTTGTTTTAAGTTTTAGTATTTCATTTTGCATATAGTATATTTTATATTGTTTATGTATAGGATAGTTCTTTTCTTTTCTCTTTTTCTTTTTCTTACATTCATTATTTACTTTATTTCATTATTATTATTTTTTTTTCTCATTGTACATAATGTGTGAATGTAATTATAAGTAATACGCCATCTACATTACTTATTGCCCACAGTTGTGGCAGATTGTAATAATTACTCAATAAAAGGTTTAAAAAAAAAAAAAAAATCCTATAAAATTGTTTATATAAATATTTGTCCAACTCTCAACGGTGTTCGAAATAAACGTTATTAAAAATCGATAATGATAGAGACAAACTATTTTTTCCTCACTTTTTGTCGAACATTTGATTCAAGTGCCAGAGACGTATGTATGAAATTAAAGTAAATTTAATGCTCTACAATTATGTTTCTGACAATATTTCTGAGAAACTATTGTCGAAGGCACTAGAAGCAAATGTATGTCCAAATCGGTGCTCGCTCCTTTTTCTCCGCGCTATATCTCGAAAACGGTTAATCCTAAAAAAAAAAAATAATAGAACAAAAATTATAGAGAATATTATTATCTACAATTTTTGTAACTTCTTGATTGACAGCCGATGGATAGAAATCGAGATATTTGAAAAAATCTGATTTTTGTTATCTTTGACCTTGAATATCTAATTATGCTATTGCGCTGAGATCGGTGACTTTTTACCACTTATTTAGAAGGCCAAAACAAAGGTATATGCAAAAATTCAGCTTCAGTGGTTCATTTCCGAGATTTGCTGTATAAAACTCATTTGACTGGGCTACTGAGCAAGTGCGCAATAGTACAGTCACTCAGAGCAAGACTCACAAATAAAAATGAAAGTGAAAAAAAAAATTGTAAATGTTTTCTTCAGCTAATAATGAACACAAAATCCCATCAAAAACGACAAAATTAATAAAAACATTTTGAGAATTCTTTCGTCGTTTGCCCCACTTTGCGCCGCCCGTTGGTGCTCTCTCCTAAGTAACACCTCTCAAAACTCTATTTTTGATTTATTTTATTTTGAATATTGTTTGTGACTAAAATTAAGTAAATAATATGGCAAATAAACTAGTAAACAAAACGTGCTCCGGTTTGTTTACTTTCAAAATTTTAATCCGTTTCATGTGGCGGGTTTTCAGATAGGTGGAACGCATTTTACTACGTGACATTTTTTTTCTCAAAAACTTTTCTATTTACAGTCACACTATGTGGTGTTCAAGCTAAGGTATGTAATGTGACATACTAATACATAAAATCTTAAGTATAAATTGAAAATAAATCTTTAAATTTGAACATTTGAAACAAATGTTTGAGTTCGATTAATTCCAATGTTACGCTAGGGAATCGCAAAACTGCCATTGTAATGTGACGATAGAAGCACTTGTAATAATAAAAGTGAAGGCGAAAGTGGAATTCCTTTGCGCAAATTGAAAATTTTGAATTTAATGAAAGGCCCAATTAAAGCCCATTAGGCCGACAAGGAAGATTTTAATGCTTACAGGGATAATTTTAATAGGAATACTTCTAAAATTAAATAGCTATGTAATATAAAATACTAATAAATAAAACCTTAAGGATGAAATTGAAAATAAATCTTAAAATATGAAAAAAATCTTTGAATTTGATTAATTAAATTTAGCGCAATGGAATTCCAAACTGCCATCGTAATATGATAGTAGAAGCTCTTGTAAAAATAAATGTGATTGTGAAAGTGGAATTCCTTTGCACATTGTTGAAATTTTATAAAAAGATAATAAAAATTTTGAATTTAGCGAAAGGCCCACAACTAATTGTAAGATTTTAAGGCTTATAGGGAACAATTTAGTAGGAGGACTTCTAGAATTCACAATATGACGGACATTTTTAATCGGCTGTTTATATCTTCGATCTATTTATAACTAACCTCAGAAAAATGCCAAACATAAAAAACGAAATCATTCGACACCAAAGTTTTTTTTTATTTATTTTTTCTTTTTACTGAAAATAAATTACAGAAAGCCGAACTATGCTAATAATGACATAAGTACTTGTTTGGATAAACATCCATCTCACATGAAACAATAAGTGATAAGGAGGAATCTATAAACAAATAAAGAATGCAAACTAGATTAAACAGTAAGAAAAACTAAAAAAAACCCTACACAACAAAATAAACAATACCAGTTAAATTAGCAATAATAATTAATAGTTATAAACGATAATAAATAATAGTTAAATTATAATCCTAGCCCGAGTAATAAAGATAATAATATAAAAAATTAATTACAAAATAAAAACATTATAATAAAACTACTTTTGTGATATAATACAAAATCAAACTTTTATCAAATAACTTCATGGTGTAAAAATATATTTATACTACTCTAATTTATGTAATATTTTGTAATTTATAGAAATTAGTTTTTTAGTCTTCAATAATATGTGTTTTGTCCGTTTGTGTTTGTATCTTTTTAGAGTTTTCTTGTTGTAATTTTCTATTTCTTGGATATTTGGGTTTTCAGATATAGCAGTTGATATGAAAAATGAGTACACCGAAGTTTGTGACTTGTTAGCAATGGAATTGGACCATCTAGCTTAGACATGACATGTCACTACTACATCTAGCTTAGACATGACATGTCACTACTACATCTAGCTTAGACATGACATGTCACTACTACATCTAGCTTTAGATTAGAGCCATAATAAGTTTTTTAGGGGGATCAGGTAAAACTAAAATTGTTTCAATAAAAAAGTTTGAAATGATTCTTCAAAATTTATGTAAATATTAAATAACAAATTTAAAGTAATTATGTAAACAACATTACATGGTTGTATGAATGTACAAAATACATTAGTTATAATCCAGAAACTATGATTGAGAATTAAAATATATTAAATGCTTATTGTTTATATTTCATTGTTTATGTGTAGATATTGTGTGAAATATTTGTACCTACAATATTTTATTATTTTTATACTATAGGTACATGTTATATAAATTTTATTACTTTTAAGTATTTATTCAGTTGTTCAATATGCTGTTCTTAAAATTTTGTTCATCATTACGAGAATTCCATCAATTTTTTATATTAAATATACAATGTAAGTACATAATTAAAAGTAATACATTTTATTAAATTAAAACTTATTATTATTGAAAATTATGTTGTTGTTTATTTTTTTGTTTAAACAATTATAACTTTTTCCTTTATTATATGAGTTAAAATGAATTTATAAAACGAAAAAATCGGCTTAGAGTGATGATTATATCATTATTTTCTTTAATAAAACTGAGAGATATATTAAATTATTTTATTTAAATTTAAGTGTACGCTAATTTAACTTCACTATAACAAAAAAAATTGGTTTCCTTATTCAATAATCACATTTTTATGTCGATTAGTTCAGAGTAATTCATTATTTACCTACATAATGAATGATAGGACGGCTCACGTATCAATTGGAGTTCTTCTTCACTGATCGGAAGTAGTTTTCTTTTATGGCTAAATATCCCCTCTGTAGTACCAAATGTTGCCACTACGTAGCGTGCCAAAATAAACAAGATTTAGATTCCTCCTCAAATCTCAACAGATCATCCGATTTTGATTCTGTAAAGTTAATTTTGTTCCATATTTTCGTAGAATTTGATGTATCTATTTTAGAAGACCATATATGTGATATTTACAATTTTAGGTTCAAAAAAACTACTTAATAGTATTTTTTAAAGAAAAGTCAACTAATAGGCAAGTGTAGAATAATAAAATATAAATATTAGCGAAAAAAATGTTTTTATTATACGAACATCGGCCGAAACCCATAAATACGAATCTCAATGCAAATGTTTTTGTTTTGTTTTTCAGGTAGCATCTACATCTATCATGACTATAGTAGCCTCAAACTACAAATTTAAAATAAGATTTCAATCGAAAGGTTGTTTTGGAGCTCAAAATAGAATTTTCACGATCCGAAATGAAAATTTCGAAAAATTATAAAAGTAAACAGTAATTAAAAATATATAACCAAAAAAACTTTATTTGTTCCAACTTTCAAATTGTTCATATATAACGGGAAAAGGATATAAATAGAAACATTATTTTATTATTAATTTATATAAAACTAGTTGAAAAAAAAAGGAATCCACAAACAATAAAGTATTATTTATTCCTATTACTAATTAAAAAATTAAAATTACTTATGCTATATTACTGCACATTAAAAAAATATATATTATTTTTGCATAAATGTTGCTTATTCTTAATAAGGAATAATTATAGTATGAGCTGTATTCATTAAAATTATTTACTTTTTTAATACCCAAATCAAAAAACTTTAGTACTTTTACTGATTTCATATAAAAGTGATGAGTACAAAAAGTTATTGAATTTTTCAATTGAATAAATTTAAATGGGCAGTTTCCTTCTTTCCCTTCCTGCCGCGCGTATTCCCGAGATATAAAACTCATTTTTCTATCTTACGTTTTGCCATAGGAATCCACAGTCAAAATTATGCTAGGTTCGGGTAAAAAGAAGAGGGTAGAAAAGACGCGAAATCCCTAGACGGCATAGGATCAAAGGAAATATCAACATTTCCAATACTATCGTAGGTTCAAACAACAATGGTCTGGTAGGACAAGGTGTTTACAACCATTTCTTTGTGAAATTGATTTTTTTTTTTTTTTTTTTTTTTTTTTTTTTTTTTTTTCATTTTGATCAATCCTTTTAATTGTTTCACAAGAGTAGTTTCATTTCTCATTTATTCGACATATCACACACAGTATAGGCTTATTTGACTATTTTCCTCCTTCCAAACCCTAATCTCAAAGTAAAGGTAATAATAAATAATTATAAGCTTTTTTTTTGTATGAAAAACTACCCACGTTTTTTTTACGTCCCGGGGTCTAAATTGTAGAAAAAATATTAAATATTTTGCAAATATTAAAAAAATGTGTACACCTTAAAATTAGAAAACGGTTAGACATAAGAAGTAATTCATTTTAAACCTTTTGATTTTAATAAGAAGTAATTTTATGAAAAATTTGATTTCGTAAATACTATTGTTATTTATTTTTTAAAAAATAAAACCTTTTTTTGAACTTCCGCATACCCTCTTTTCTCTGGTCTATTCGGTCAACAAACACGGAAGGCTACAAAGACAAAGAAAATATTTATAAATATATTACAATGGATCTAATAAGGTATTTGATCGCAAAAGGGAGTGTGTGCGTTTTAAAACCCCTTTACTGCGAAATAAGTATATTTTGCCACTTATGATTCCATATTTTTCTGTTTGGTGACTAAATTGTTGAAAGGATATATATTGATATTTACAAGCTTTCAATCAGAAAACGGCTAGGTGTATGAATAAATTTATTAAAAACGTTACTGAAACGTTTGATTCCGAAAAAAAAACTCGTACTTTATTTTTGACATTGACTATATCTCGAAAATGGTCGACTCTAGAAAAAATATATATATATAGAAATATCATTATGAGATATTATTATCGGTAAAATTAATAAAAAACTTACAGGAACAATCAAAATCACTGGATACAATTTCGTGCATTTTTATTTCAATTTTCATTACTTTTTCTATCTCAAATACAGCATTTTCGCTAAGTACTTCTGGAACATTCCCACATTTTCTAATTCCTAAGATGTTAGAAGATGGTGCAAAGTGGTCGAGGATTGAAATAATTTTTTTTTTAATTTTTCGTACATGTCGGGGAATTTAGGCCATTCGTCCCACTGACCGCTGACATTGTTTATATACATATCTTATTATTTTCATAAATATTCTGTTATATTATACTTAATTATTAGTATTTTAATACTATCAAGTATAATGTGTGGTTATCATTTAGTTTAACTACACTTATAATAATTGGATTACCAACTGTTATGTTATATGAAAGACATAAAATGTGAAACTCATTGTGAAGAAGCGAAATCGATGCGTCAGTGCTGTGCGGGTTTGACGTTTTTGTTGCAGCTGTGCTTCGATATCGTTACTAAAGTGTAATCCTTTAAAAATGAATTATTTTCTGATGCTTTACTCAGCAGTATTAATTATTAATATAAACCGTATGCCGAATGGGGATACAACCCCAGGAAACTATTTAAGTGAATGTAACGGGCCACGGAAGGGAATTGTCGGTTTCTTTTCATTGGACAAGGTAGTTGATGCTTTAAGTAAATTCGTAGGAGTAGATAATACTCTATTGATTAAGCTTAGGTAGGGGTGGGGGTGGGGGTGCGCATGCGCAATCTACCCGCCATGGTTCCTTCATACCCATGGGTGGTTGGCTCCTGCTGCTTCTGACTGCCGATGGTAAAAATCATAAACGTACAGATAAAGTGTGGCCTGTAAGTTGCTTGAAAAGTTATAGGGATTTCAAATGTAATTCAAATGTTCTTTATTATAATGAAATCAGGAAATAATGAAATATTTATTAAGTGATTGCTCGAAATTGCTTTAACTTTATTTTAGTTTATTGAAAATATATCTTGAAATAATAAAAAAAGGAACTATTAATAAATAATTCTCTAATGACCACGTATGAAAATTGGATTTTAATTTATAGCGGAACTGCTCGTCGTTAACGACCACTACAACGTTTACTAGACAAACTCTCAAAGCACCCAATTAATTACAAAAGACTTATTTACATAACCGTAATTAGACCCATTTGGACATACGGATATGAGCTTTGAGGCTCCACTAAACCTTCATATTCTTCTTCTATCCAACCCTTACAATCCAAAATTCTTCATAAAACCCTTTACGGTGGTTATTATGTTTATTTACTTTTGTCGCATATATAATGGATTATGACCCCTATGACTATTCGCAGCTTGAGTGAGGTAGTGTGTAATATTGATTCAGTAAAAGTGGTTTGAAAAAACAATAAAATATTTGAATATATAACATAATAACAGTGAACATACATACATATATATATATATATATATATATATATATATATATATATATATATATATATATATATATATATATATATATATATAGATATATTTTCTTGACTATTAATATGGTTCTTGAGGTTCAGTCAATAAAATAACAACTTATTTTGGCGGCGTTTCGAGACTATATTGTTCTCATAATCATGCCCTACAGTGATGCCCCAACACCTTTGCAGACACATAGCGCCCTCTACCTCAAGTCCCCCCCCCCCCACTCATACAGGCCTTAAAATGTAACTCAGTTACAGTAAAAGGCACTTACCTTTCTACCTCTTGACATCTAACGATGTAAAGAGCACTTACACTATTTTTCTTTAATGATAGGGGCTATGAAGGGAAAAAAAAATACCTACAGTGAAAAAACAGGTTACAATAATATTTCATTAATAACGCAGATTATTTCAAAACATAAAGCTAGCTACAATATAAATACATAAAACCACACGTTAGAATATGTACTACATATAATTACAAAATATGGAGGAGTAGGAAACTACTTACAATTTTACTGGTGGATATGCCATTGGTATCTACTACTAAATACGACAATTCTAGTATAGAACTGGAACTGGGGACATTTCTGAAAAAAGGTAAGGGGTGGGTATTTCTAATCTTAGGATATTCTGAGGTACAGGTAGATGGAATTTTCGTATTCCTTTGTAATATATAATTGGATAAATGTTTATATGATGTATACAGGGTGAGTATCTCTTAGTGTAAAAAAAGACCTTTCTATTCCAATCCGTTGCAGTTATATGAAAAATCAAAGACTTTTTTGAGGAAACCACGTCTTTTTCCATAAAAGCTGTAATATCTCCATTTTGATTAAATATTTTTCAAATTTTGATCACATTTTCGGATTAAGCATTAAATTTCCTATTATAGCAGAGTAACTGTAACCTTGAATTTTACAAACTTAAGATCTAAAGAACAGCTTGATTTTCACCTTATTTGGGGGAGTCACAATGTCTTAATTACTTCAACGCTCACCGTTTTTCAGACAAACTATTGACAAAAAAGCAAATCTCTCAAAAACTGGCACATCTAATATTTATATGGCAAATCTCCATTAAATCGAAACAAAATCATTACGTTTAATATATCATTCGAAAGCTTATTAAATTCGCCAGTTTTTAAGAGATTTGCTTTTTTGTCAATAGTTTGTCTGCAAAACAGTGAGCGTTGAAGTAATTAAGACATTGTGACTCCCCCAAATAAGGTGAAAATCAAGCTGTTCTTTAGATCTTAAGTTTGTAAAATTCACGGTTACAGGTACTCTGCACATTTCCATTAAGGGATTGTCGTAATGTTTTATTTACACAAGTAACTGATTTGTATGCCAAATGAGAACACCATGTTTTTTCGGTTTCAAAAGTAAATTTCTCTATGAAATTGAAACAAAATCAATACGTTTAGATACCAAGTTTGTAAAATTCAAGGTTACAGGTACTCAGCTATTATAAAAAATTTAATGCTAAATCCGAAAATGTGGTCAAAATTTGAAAAATATTTAAGCAAAGTGGAGATATTACAGCTTTCCTGTAAAAAGTCTTTGATTTATCGTACATCTGCAACGGATTGGAATAGAAAGGTAAGGTCTGCGGCATTTTGCAAATAACACCTTGTCTTTTCGGTTTCAAAAGTAAATTTCTCCATCAAATCGAAACAAAATCATTACGATTAACATATCATTCGAAAGAGTATTAAATTTGCAAGTTTTTAGAGATTTGCTGTTTTGTCAATAGTTTTTTCGAAAAACAGTGAGCGTTGAAGTAATTAAGACATTGTGACTCCCCCAAATAAGGTAAAGATCAAGCTTTTCTTCAGATCCCTAGTTTGTAAAATTCAAGGTTACATGTACTTTGATTTTATAGAAAATTTAATGCTAAATCCGAAAATGTAGTCAAAATTTGAAAAATATTTAAACAAAATGGAGATATTACAGCTTTTATGAAAAAAAAAACGTGATTTCCTCAAAAAAGTCTTTGGTTTATTGTATTTCTGCAACGGATTGGAATAGAAAAATGAGGTCTGCGGCATTTTGCAACATTTTTGATCTAGTTTCACCCATTTTTTTTTTTTTTTACACTAAGAGATACTCACCCTGTATAAATATAAATGTATAGTATTAGTCTGAATGGTGGAATGATACATGTTGAGAATCAGAACGTTTGATCTTTTGTTTATACCACGATTTTCAAACTTTTTTTATGGTCATCTGTAATCCTTTAACGTCGCCAAAATAAGTTGTTATTTTTTGACTGAGCATCAAGAAACTTATTAAACATTATATATGAAATTATATGAAAGTATTTTTATAATGAAAGTTCACAATACTATAGGAATAATTCATCTGTAACATAAAAGCTTTATATATATATATATATATATATATATATATATATATATATATATATATATATATATATATATATATATTAATTTAAACAATAGTTTTAATAGCTGACTTGTCAAATGAATGTAAATTTAATAAAATTAGAATAATGAGTAAACAAATCCGATGAGAGATAAAAACGCAATGACACGTGTTATATTCGTTACAAATATAAGTTAAATAAATATTGTATAAAGCCTTGTACATGTAAACATACATACAAACATGTAAATATAAATGAATGTTTTTTTATTAAGTACGATTAATTGACCCACTGCCCTAGTTACATGTGTAACATTATGTTGGAAGAGGCAGGCTGTCCTATAGGACATTTGATGTAATGTGGTGTGGACATCCTGAAGGCGAGGCTGTGGACGATTCTGATCCATCTTCAACAGGAAAGTCGGTTGCTATCCGATATTATCCCATTAATTCCCGCATTTCCCCGCATTTGTATTCATCAAATAGCTTGAAAATATTATTTACAAGATTTAATGTATAATATAAATTTTTAATTTTGTTTCGAGAGAAGTGTTTTTGATCTGAATCTAGGCAACCCTGAAATCATCGGATTCCTACCGAGTCCAGTATCTAAAATCCAAAAATAGCGCTGCTTATTCTGCCTAAAATAAAATTGTGCATTTAGCAAATCAGGTGGCAATTTTGTCTAAAACGCCAATACAATCTAAATCAACAAAATTTGGATGTGATTTTAAATAAGGTAATAAAGATTTGTCTATGAATTCGTATACACTAACAGTCGATATGTATTAACGCAGTTTTTACATTTACTCCAAGGCCTTTCAAACCCACATGGTTTTAAATAGAAAATAAATAAATATATAAAAATAATGCAGTTAGTTGTATTATAGTCTACGTAATTTTTGAGGAGAGATAGATAGCGTATTTGTTTCTTCTTCATAAGGGGGGAGCATTTAAACAAGATATTTTCTATGGAAACATCTTTAAAGTAATTTAGATTCTTATTATCCCAGCAAATAACCCTGTGTCGAAAACCTACCTCATCCTGTCCTCCTATATCCTTTGGTGGTGTACCGCTAAATAATGTGGAAAAATTACGATACGTTGGATTTTTTCAGGACAAGAGACTTACCTGGAACCTTCATACAAAATTGAAAAGACAAAAAGCTGCACGTCGATTTCCACTGCTGCAACACTTACTTGACAATCGTTCAAATCTCCCGATTCACTACAACAAAAAAACTCATCTTTATGACGATTATCAGACCTATTTGGACTTACGGTATGGATTTATGCCGATCCACCAAACCACCGAACTCTTCCCGCAACCAATCACTCCAATCCAAAATCCTTAATGCTCCTTACTTTGTCACAAATGAACTAATCCACAATGACCTTAATATCACGTACTAATTAATAGTCGCTAATTTGGAACGAACCAGATACTTTTCTTTTCATAATAACCTTTCTACTCATCCAAATCCACTTATTGCACAACTTGCATTCCATTCTATTCCGGCAATCCTCCGAGCCGTTTGAAAAGATCTTCTTTTGTAGATATTTTACCAGAGTACTACCAATGGGTAGTTTCTCTACAAGGAATTTTTTCATTATCATGTTATTATTTTGCATTGTATACCTACATTGTATATTACATTGTATTTTCTAGATTTATTTTTTAATACATTTTTAAGGTTCTGTTAATAAAAGAAAAAAAAAGGATTTTAATTAAATAATTTCTTTTTTTTTAAACATCGAATGTCTCAAAATCTACGCATTGTAGTAAAAAAATCTGTATATTTAACACGAATGGATATATATTTGAGGGAAAATAGTTTAGAAATAAATAGAGAAGTAAGAAAATGGAGGGATTAAATGAATAATAATACCAGAAGGTAAAAAATGGAAAGATAATAAAATAACTATGTCAATGGAATTAAATTGGCACAGAATATAGATTTAATATTAATAATTGTGTATTTGAAATATTTAAAAATTTAACATGAAATATTAAAAATAGTAAAATTAATAATGGTAGTAGAGGATGGAAAATTGTAATGACAAATAAATAAGTAAACAAAGATATAATAAGACAATGTTTGGCTAATTCGATGCCTGCATTTAACATGAATGGTTATCTAATCAATATTTAGGCATTTATTCTCAATTTAATTTAATTATTACCATTAAATGTCTCAGGAAGTACATCCTATCTTCATGCACATTTACATCTCTTAATTCTCAGCCATTTATACAGTGTTTTACTGGAAAAAAGTGTTTTTAATTTCTGGATTTAATATGAATAATTATGTATGATTACATAAAATACTATTTATGTATTACAAATAATACTAACAGCGCAGCGATGGCTCCAAAAATTTCGTCTTGAAGACTTAGATCTCGAAGACAGTGGAGGTGGCGGTAGGCGTTCTGTTGTTGATCACGACCACCTGAGGGCTTCGGTAGAAGAAAACCGACGCGATACTACTCGGAACATTGCGAGAGAACTTAGTCTTGCCCACTTAACATCATAAACCACACAGCATTATAATAAATGCTTTTTGTCACACATAAAGACCAATTATTTTGCACCAAACGGTTATTTTCCGTTTTTTACCTTTAACAAGCGTTTTTCGAAGAAAGTCAGAATAAATATCAACTGTAGCTTGAACTATTCCCTATGAAAAGAAATAAAACAACTCCGAAATCGGACTATTTTCGGCCAAGTTATGGTCTTGGAAAAAAGTGGAGATATTCAGTCCCACTTCTCCACCAAAGCACATTTGTCGTACTCTTTTGGGTATAACTTCGAAACTAAAATATGGCTATAAAACTCCGATCCAAGATTACTTTTTTCATCTTAAAGCTGGTTAAATCTACAATTCGAATCCACCCAATCAAGTACCTTAAAATACACATTCCAGCAAGCTCAAAATTTGATATTGTTGTGAAATTCTAGTTTTTTTGGCACATTTTTTTTCTCTTAATCTGCAAATATTTGTCTAATCCCAAATCTCCTTTTTTCCCTTTCAAAGCTGGTTAAAGTTACTATTAGATCCTATGTATCTAATTAGTATTAAATCTTGTGAAACACCCACGCTAGATGCTATGTTTATGTAATATGTATGTTTTGGAAAAATATAAACATGTTCAGTGGGGCTGGTGTGGGTGTTTCACGGGATATAATATAAATTTCATTTATAGGAACTAATAGTAAATTCAACCAGATCTTTGATGAAAAAACAAAATTTAGTGAAAAATATGCCAACAAAATTGGTAATTCACAAAATTCTCGTGTTATAGGTAAAAAACGGAAAATAACTGATATTTTGCGGTTTTGGATATGAAGTCGCCGACTGCCGTAGTATAAAACATCAGATTCGGATTCAGCACCTCAAAAAACATATAGATCCGTTGAGAATAAAAGTTAGGCAGTTTTTTCTTCACCAAGCCCTTATTTCACAGGACTACATCATCGGTTGCAACAAGTATATTTGTCCCCCTCTTCCCTTGGTGGGTGCCAACATGCGTTTGACTTCTGGTCTTACATTTTCATAATAATGTAATAAACATAATCTGTATATTAAATTGAAAGTTAGCAATTTTTTAGAAGCAAAGACGAATATTCTAACTAGTCTAAAACTAGTCTTCTAATAAACTAAATATCATTGAAGTGGCAAATTAATTCTTCCTTTCTTAATCATATCGATTCTTCTATACTATCATGCTTACCTCAAGTTTTTATATTCTAACTTCAGACTTAAATTGGTTTTATTTTTTCCTATCGTTCAAGGTTTTATCACTTGACCTGTTGAAATAAAAGTCAATTGGTCAGTGGTATGTTATATGTAACAGCTATGCCATGGAAGATTAACTCGACGGGACAATATCTGGTGGCTCTTAAAACACGAGGAGAGAGAGAGAACCATTGTTTAGCCGTACCTGAACAGAGGGATGTAATGACCATTCAAAGCTTATTTATCCCCACCGAATCCCCAGCGCATTAGTGGCGGCACTATATTAAATGGGATTTTTCAGGCTGGCTTTATTGGCCCCTTGGGGATGGGAGGTAGGGGGTGGTGAGGGGTCCAATCAGAAAGGGATTTCTCTCCGGCTATATCTTCCTCAGGATCGCCGTCTTTTTATTTATGTCTTCCAACTTGTCTCCCACCCCGGAGTCGACTTTAACGCTATTGTGAGATTAGAATAGATAAGCACATTATTCTTGATTCTAAAAATTCTAGAATGCAGTTAAGCTATAACTACGTGGATGTTTTTTTTTTCATTTAATAATAGAATATCTCAATATATAAAATATATGGCATCAAGATAAGGGTTCTACACAATAGAGCTGGATAGGCCATGGAGTGTTTTCAGCTGTCAGATCACATCCTAATACTCCCAACAATGATGTTTTTCAAGAATGTTACCTTCTTTAAGGGTCAAATAGTTGAATGTTAAAAAATATATAAGATAAAGATGTTCTAGTATGGTCAGGAGAATGAAAAAACACTTCCAAGTAAAATTTATGGAGTGGCGACGCATAGTGGTTTAAAAGCAGAAAAAATAGCAATTTTAAAGTTTGAAAATAGTTAATATTTTATATTGTAATTTCAAACTTGTGCGTATACCACTCCTAGACCAGCATATCATTTTAAACGCAGAAGACGTCCTAAGGTCTAAATCAATAAAATAATTAGGTTTAATAGTGGCCAGATCACTGACATTTTATACAAAATGTTCCCTTATTTCAATAAAAAATCTAAACTAAGCCATAAAAACAAACTTAGGTATCCTATACATAACATAATCAAATCACGTATGTGTGCTTTGCCTGTGTGGAGCTCAACTAGTGAAACTAACTATAATAAACTGGAAAGGGTTCAAAACATTTACATGAGGATTATCACTGATTACCCTCGTTATACTAAAATATTAACCATGGTTTACTACCTAAACCTTCTTCCTCTAAAATAGTACGTCTTCGAACAAACCAATAGTCCAGTTAAAAGGTATTTTGAACTAGAAAGTTTATGGGTAATTGTTTTTTATGTTTTAATTTATATTTTTGGGGGTGCTGAACACGAATCTGAAGTTTCCAACAAAATTTCCATCAGCAAATATGAGAAAAAATAGAAAAAAGTAAAAAAGCTTTAATTTTTTTCATTATTTTACTTGTCACTTGCAAAGTAATCATTTTAAGCAAAATACTCTTCTATTAAAAAATAAAGAGTAGAGAATGACCTACAATTTATGTCCTTACGTTTTTTTTTGTCAGACGTAAGGCATCCAAAAAGGAATTTGGTCACCTGGTGCCAGTCCCACTTCTCCGCAAAAATATGTTTGTCGTACTTTTTTGTCAATAGCTCCGAATCTATTTGTTCAATTAAAACTTACTTTTTTCATCTTAAAGATGGTTAAATTTACTATTAGGCTATTAAATATGAAGTTCTAATAATGTCCCTTAAAAGCACGCTAAAACGCCCGTATTGTTGTAAAATCCACGTTTTTTGCACATTAGTCACTATAACTCCGAAACTATATGTCCGACTCAAAATATCTTTTATTCATCTAAAAGGTGGTCAAATTTGCTATTGGACTGTGTATAGTAAGTTTTAATCGGGTTTCTTGAAATACATATGCCAGGACGCTAAAGATCCCTTACTTTAAGAAATCCTCATTTTTTTGGCACATTTTTCGCAGTAACTCCGAAACTACTTGTTCGATTCAAAATTTCTTTTTTATATCTAAAAGCTGGCTAAACTTTCTTTTATATAATATATATGTAATTTATCTTTAATCTCGTGAAACACCTACGCTAGCATGCTAAATATGTATATTTTGGCGAAATATAACAATTATGACATGTTCAGTGGGAGTTTTACGGTATTTAAAAAATATTACATATACACGATCTAGTATTAAATTTAACCAGCTTTGAGATGAAAAAATGAAATTTTGAATCGAACAAATATTTTCGGAGTTATAGCGAAAAATGTGACAAAAAAACGTGGATTTCATAAAAGTACGAGACCTTTAGCATTCTGGCATGTGTATTTCAAGGGACCCGATTAAAACTTTATATAGAGAGCCCAATAGTAAATTTTACCACCTTTTAGATGAATAAAAGATATTTTGAGTCGGACAAATAGTTTCGGAGTTATAGCGAAAAATGTGCCAAAAAAAACGTGGATTTTACAACAGTACGGATTTTTTTAGCGTTTTGGCATGTTTATTCAAGATACTCGATTAACACTTCATATAAATAGTCCAATAGTATATTTCATCATCTTTAAGATGGAAAAAAGTAATTTTTAATCGGACGAATAGTTTCGGAGCTATTGACAAAAACATATGACAAACATATTTTTGCGGAGAAGTGGGACTGGCCCCCAGGTGGCCAAATTCCTTTTTGGATGCCTTACGTCTGACAAAAAAACATAAGGACATAAATTGTAGATCATTTTAATATAGAAATGTATTTTGCTTAAAATGATTACTTTGCAAGTTACAAGCAAAATAATGAAAAAAATTAGAACTTTCTTTTTTTTTTTTTCATATATTTGCCGACGCAAATTTTGTTGAAAAACTTCAGATTCGTGTTCAGCACCCCAAAAAATATTAAGTAAGCCATAAATAAAATAAACCATAAACTTTCCACTTCAAGCCTTATTTTAAAACCATTTTACTTTAATATGTACTTTTAACATAAACCTACAAATTACACCACTGTTATGTATTCATATACTCATCATTTATGTATGCTAGTATTATATATTGATTATTTATATGTATTATTATTTTTGACGTGACTATGTCTTTAAGTTTGCTACCATACGGGGGCAATCGAAAAACCTAATAACAAAATCGAGGGATACAGTTTGGCGTTGTAGTTTCGAATCTATCCTCTACATCCAAAATTAAGTTATACCACTGGATTGTTAAAGGATCAAATAATTCATTACGATAAGCGAGAATAGTGACGCATCGCGCGCGGGGGAGGGGAAAGCCCCGCAATTTTGAGGTAATTTTGCAACGTATCGATATTTGAAATTAGTATAACTTTGGACTCGGAGAAGCAACGATCGGAGAAAGTTTAAATCGTAAGCTGTCGTTAAAATCTATCGATTGTATATAAAACATTAGTTTAAAGTAGTGACAATAAATATAATAAGGAGTTAGAATAAAAAAATATTATCAAAAATATATAAAAACGGCCTATACGCGTCGAAAAGCCAAAACCGATACGTATACGGTTCAGTTGGCCTCTAACTTTCCTAGAGTGCGGGCGTGTTTAAGTGATCTCTTGATTATTAATTTTATTATCGTTTTTTTTTTGTGTATTATCTTATGTTATCTATAATAACTTTCTACAAAATTTAATGAACTCGGAAGATGAAGTAGGTGTTAATCCATTAAATACTCAAAATTGCCAACTTTCTTCTAAAACAAATGGCGACGAAGTTATAGAAGTCTCAAATTCGAAGAAAAGAAATCTCGAAGGCTCTCCACTAAACCAATCACCGGTTAAAAAAATGGGTAAATATTATCAAGAAATTTCACCTATAAAAATTAGCAATAGATTCCGAATATTAACTGAAACTGACCTTACAACTAATAGGCCTTGCTGTT
Organism: Euschistus heros; assembly: GCA_003667255.2. Classification (NCBI taxonomy): domain Eukaryota; kingdom Metazoa; phylum Arthropoda; class Insecta; order Hemiptera; family Pentatomidae; genus Euschistus; species Euschistus heros. The sequence continues at coordinate 6,440,996 of RCWM02000009.1, read as the reverse complement.
CTAAACAAACAACCCCTCAAGAGAGTATTATCACTGAAAATAAACAGGTTACACCTAAACCCCCCCCCCCCCATATTTCTACATAATGCAAATAATCACCAACTTCAGTTAAATGACCTAAATTCATTATGTATGAATCCCTTTTCAACAAAATTATCCGGTAAAGACACCAAAATAATGCTATCATCCATCCACGATTATTGAAGAATTAACCGTTATTACGATGAAGAAAAAATCGTATGCCATACTTTTTCATTTGATAAAAATAAAACTCTTAATGTTGTGATAATACTCTGGTGCCATACTCTATTACGGATGAAGAGCTCAAATCTGAACTAATATCTAAAGATTTCGATGTTTTATACGTTTCGAGAATATTAAATAAAGAAAAAAAAAAAAACCCACCCCTCTTTGTTCAGTTTCAATAGTTAATAATACAAAAGCCAAAGATATATTTAAACTCGAAAATTTATTTTCTGCTCTAATTTCAGTAGAACCAAAAAATAAAAACAATGACATCACCCACCATGTGTACCAACTGTCAAAGATTCGGTCACACAAAGAATTATTGTCGTTTAGAACCTAGGTGTGTTAAATGTAAGGAAAAACATCATTTTTCAAAATGTCCCCTCAAATTCACCGATAAGCCATATTGTGTAAACTGTAATCAAGCACATGCAGCTAGCTACAGAGGTTGCCCATATTATCAAACAATAAAAAACAAAACCAACTCACCTGCCGTTCCAAGCAATATCGAAAATAAAAATGAAGAAACTCCATCAAATCGTAAAACATTTCTAAAGCCACACCAAATATTCCGTATTATTCTGCTTTATCACCTGAACAACAACAGCAAGAAAAAACTAACACTGAAGACAACAGTGAAAACATATTAACTGCTATTACGAAAATAATTATCAATGCTATAAAACCTTATTTCTCGCAAATAATGAAACATTTAAGCTCGTTAGTAACCTCCTTCTTTACAAATGGGCCTTAGTGTAAATTTTTTCACAAAAAAGTGAATTTAAAATATTTCTAGAATGAAACTCTATCGATACAGCCTGTATATCTGAAACACACCTATCAAGTAATATTAAATTTAATATACCAGGATATATAGTTTTGAGAAAAGACAGAAACAGCTCGACAGCCTCTGGTGGAGTAGCTCTCATCATCAGAAATAATATTAGCTTCTCCAAAAATATTATTCTCAACATATTTAATATCGAATTTATATCCATCCGTATCAACTCCCAGCACTGTTATCACAGTAGTATATAAGCCTCCAAAATAAAAAGCTCAAAGAAGAAGAAATTCTTAAATTATTAGCTCCGAATGAATTTACTTTAGTATTGGGTGATATGAACTGTAAACATATCTACTGGGGGTGTCGTAAATCAAACTCGAATGGTAGTAAATTACTAGATATTTGTTCTAGAAACAATAATCAAATTACGGCACCTCCTGAACCTACATTTTTTAGAAGAGGGTGTACGCCTGACATATTAGATATTATGTTATCAACAAATATCAGCCTACCTGTCACAAGCCAAACAATAGCTGCTCTAAATTCGGACCACATTCCAATATTGATTCAGTTCTCAACCGAAACTCCTGAAATTATCACTCGGAGTTAGATGATTAAAGGATTCATTAACTGGTATACGTACAAACAATTGATGGAAGAAAATATTTGTTTAAAAAAAACAAATTCCAACATAAACATGAAATAGATGAAGCAATAAAACAATTTACAGAAAACATATCAAAATGCATAAATGAGTCTACAGTAAAACCATTCCAAACAAAAAGAAACATTTTTTTTTAAAAACGTTCCAAATTCTATTCTATCAAAAATATGAGAAAAAAATTCAGCTAGAAGACAGTGGATACGAACCAAAAATCCAAACTTCAAAAAAATATGGAACAAATTAAGAAAAACTGTCAAAATAGAATTAGAAAAATTCTCTTAGTCACAATATAAATATTATGTTACAAACCTGGATCCAAATGATCAATCCCTATGGAAGGCTACGAGACGTCTGTTAAACAAACACGAAAAAATTCCAAGCTTATTTGAAAATGGTGATTTCATAACTAGCGATGTGGAGAAAGCTGAGACCTTTGCAGACTATTTTGAAAAACATTTTCTATCCCTACAAGTGAAATAGGTCCGTCAAGAATAAATTTAGCATATGATGAGATAAATGAATTTGTATCAATACCACTAGCAACAGCACAACGTCCACTGGAATTTACAACTCTGAAAGAAATTTTCGAATTTATTACAAGACTTAAAACAAAAAAAAGTCCTGGTCATGATATAATTCCAGCTATGGCCATTAAACAATTACCGAGAAAACCTATCATTTTAATATCATCAATTTTCAATAGTTGCTTGCAGACTGGTTATTTTCCTGATAATTGGAAAAAGGCTGAACTGGTAGTTATTCACAAGCCAGGGAAAAACGTCAAACAAATCAGCAGTTACAGGCCTGTAAGCCTCTTACCAATATTAGGAAAACTTCTGGAATCAGTTATAAAAAGGCGCCTAACTTCATTTTTTCAAGATATAAACATTATTCTAGATTTTCAATTTGGATTTCAGATCAGTCATTCCACAGCGCACCAACTATCACGATTATCAGAATTTATAGTAGACGGTTTTGAAATGAAAAAACAGTCACATTTTTAGATTTTCAACAAGCATTTGACAAGGTATGGCATCAGGGTCTTTTATATAAACTTAAATCAATAGACACTCCAAAATATCTATATGATATTCTACATTCTTTTCTCAATAACCGAACCTTCACCGTTAGAATAAACAACACAATCTCAACCACCGGACCTATCAGTGCCGGTACTCCACAAGGATCAGTTCTATCGCCCATCCTCTTCAACTTCTATCTTCATGATATCATCCAGTCGTCCGAAACCTCCATAGCTATGTTCGCTGATGACACGGCAGTTTTTTCGCAACACGAAAATATAAAAATAGCTAGAAATACCTTTCAAACTCACCTTAACGAACTAGAAAAGTACTTTGACAAATGGATGATCAATCTAAATATTCAAAAATGTATTGCTAAAATTTTTACCCTCAGACGACCAACAGACCCACCGGAACTGGTTCTAAACGGAAACAGACTTCAGTGGAATCCATCTAATGAGGCAGTAAAATACCTTGGTGTTCATCTCGATCGTCGCCTTACCTGGAACCACCACATCAATATTGAACTTACACAGACCTACGCAAGGCTGGCAGTGCTGTACTCGATAATAAACAGAAAATCCACTCTTAAATCAAATGTAACTATCCTCCACAAAACAATACTCAGGCCATTAATGATGCATGGTTGTTAAGTGTGGGGAGCTGCATCCTCTACTAAACGGAAGAGACTACAATCTTTCCAAAACATGGTCCTGAGAATTGCAGTAGATGCTCCCTGGTTTGTAAGAAATAGTCAGCTACACTGTTAATTAGAAATAGAATCAATTGACGATTACATCAAAAAATGATACACCAGGTTTCATAGCAAGTTACCAGCGGTTAAATAGTCCAAGCAACGAAGGATTTTCAGAAGACTTAATTCATGTAGAAGCCAATTTTGGCACAGTTGTAGGGGGAGGTGTCCTTAACAACATACTAAAAGTACTGGGGGGGGGGGGCGGAGCTAAGGGTGGGGGGGGGGGCTCTAAAGGTCGGTTTTTTCAGTTTTTCGTTAATAACTCGAAAATTATTGCCTCTAGCGAAAATGTGTTTATATACTAAATTAATTAACATAAAATTGTTTACAAAAAAGGTTCTATACATTTTGGTTCTAGGATCAATGCTTAAGAAGATATAGTGGGGGAAATATGGAAAATGTAAAATGTAAAAAAAAACACGTTTTTATTGTTAAAATTTATATATATATATTGTTGAAATTGCAATGTTTATTGCTGAAAATCAATAGTTTATTATTATAATTTGAAAGCTTATTGCTAAAAATAAAATTATTGTTGTTAAGCCAAATATGCTTATTATAGTACAGGGAAATTAGCATTCGAACCTTGATATCGAACCAAAAATAAAAAGATCTGACTATTGCATATTGTTCATCAACCTTAGCTGTAAATGTGGTTAAAAGATTTCTTTGAAACATCTTCAGGTTTGGGCAGGGGAGGGGGGAAAGTGTTGAAAATTGTATGTATTTAGCTCTTTGATCCAGTAACTCGGAAACCGTTGCTTTCAGCAAATTTTGTGTTATATACATTATTAAAGCTAAGCAAATTTGCAATAAATTTGGTTCTATTCGTTTTTTTTTGTCAGATCGATAGTTTCAGAACTGTGAAGGAAGAAAAATTGGCTAACTTGCGGTAAGTCGCACTTTTCCTCAAAAACGCGTTTGTCGGTACTCTTTTGTCTATAACTCCGAAACTGTTTGTCTAATCTCGAATTTATTTTTTTCATCTTAAAGCTGGTTAAATTTATCATCAGATACTATATATTTTATTTTAATTAAGTTCCATGAAATATCTATTCCACCTCGCTGAATACCGCGTACTGTTGTAAAATCCTTATTTTTTCGGAACATATCTCGTTATAACTCTAAAAATATATTTGTTCGATTCCAAATTTCTTTTTTCCATCTCATAGCTGGTTAAATATTCTATTAGGTCCTATATATCAAATTTTGATAAAATGCCATGTAATACCCTTGCCAGCACGCTAACAACTGCGAGTTGTTAAAAATTTCTAGTTTTTTTTTTTTGGCATATTTTCTCTATAACTCCTAAAAAATATGTCCGATTCCAAATTGCTTTATTTCATTTTAAAGCTACTTAAATTATCAATCAGGTCCTATCTATGACTTTTAATTATATTCCATGTAATACCCATGTTAGCACACTAAATGTGTATGTTTTGGCAAAACCTGACATTTTTGAAATGTTGAGTGGGCTGGCGTGGGTGTTTCACGGACTTAAATCAAAATTTGATATATAGGATCTAACTCAGCAACATATGAAACATTAAGGTCTTTATGGATAAGTTTATTTGCAACAAAGTAAGGAGAGTTAAGGATTTTTCGAAGGATTTTGGATTGTAAGGATTGGATACAGGAAGAATTAGAAGGTTTAGTCGAGCCCCAAAGCTTAACTCCATATGTCCAAACAGGTCTGATAACTGCCATGTAAATGAGTCTTTTGTAGTAAAGCGGAATGTTTGAGCGTTTGTCAAGTAAATGTTGAAGAAGTCGAAAACGACGAGCAGTTTCCTGTCGTTTTAGTCTTGTATGTGGATTCCAAGTTAAACGTTTGTCCAAGTGGAGTCCTAGGTAGCGGATCTGTTCGACAGGGATTAGTGGAATGTCATTAAAGGATACTGTAGGACAGGAGGTTGTAGGTTTACGACGAAGGGTAAAGGTTATTTGGTGAGATTTGTTAGGATTTATTTTGATTCTCCATTTTTGACACCATTCTAGAAGGTTTAGGATATGGGATTGGAGTGTTTGAGAGGCAATTAAGAGATCATTGTTTACTGATAACACACATGTGTCATCAGCGTAAGTGGTGATGACAGTGGTAGAGTTGGGATGTCAGCTGTATACAACGTATAGAGGATGGGGCCTGGGATACTACCTTGAGGATCACAAGCAGATTGGTTAAAAAGAGAAGAATAGGATGATTCGTGATTTACTTTGAAAGTTCTATCACTGATATAGGAACGGATAATTAAGAAGTATGTTGAAGGAAGGATTTTGCGGAGCTTGTAAAGCAGTCCTAGGTGCCAGACTCGGTCAAAAGCCTGTTCCACGTCGAGAAAGGCACCCGTGCAGTACATTTCGCGCTCTAATGCTGAGGAGACAAAGTCCACCACACGATGGCATTGCTGGATCGTGGAGAGTGATGTCCGGAATCCAAACTAGTGATCTGGGATTACACGATGGGGATCTAGGATAGGATACAAGCGTTTTAAGATTAGTTTTTTAAGGATTTTACCCATGATTGGCAAAAGGGAAATAGTACGGTATGAGGATGGGAGCTCAGGTGGCTTTTTGGGTTTTGGAATCATCTTAACTATAGATAATTTCCAGGAGACAGGAAAATATGTGTTACGGAGCACAGCATTGTATATATACATACGTTAGGAATAGGATGGCTTTTCGAGGAAGGAGTTTTAGGATTTGGGATGTAATTAGGTCGTGTCCAGGGGCTTTATTTAAAGGTAATCTATGAATGATGTTTGATATTTCTGAAGGATGGAATGCTTCAGGGGGAGGAGAAATTTGGAGTGGGATATTTGGTTCTGCTTCTATATGTGTTTCGTAGGTAGGATTAACAATATCAAGATGTGGGTTAAGAGTTTGAAAAAGGTGCTGGCCAAAAATAAGTGATTTTTCTTTGTCAGTTATTGACCAGGTTTGGGATTGGGTTAGTAGAGGATAATTGTAATTTTTATAGTTCAGTAGTTGTTTTGTGGTATTCCATAAAGATTTGTCGGTTGTGTTAAGGTTTTCTGTATAGTCACGTAATTTTTGAATTTTGTATTTTTTAATTTCTGTCTTAAGTTAATTTTTAGTTTACAGTAATTATTTTTATCAGATGGATATCTAATCTTATGCCACTTTGCTCTTGCTCTACGTTCTTCTCTTAGTGAATCGCGAATATGGTGTGGCAAGTTAGCTTGGAGAGAATTACAGTTTGTTTTGTGTGAGGTGTTATCTTTATTGGTGATAGATATTGTTGTGGTAAGTTTATCTATGGCGGTGTCGATGTCCTGTTTTGTTTTGAGTGGAATTTTCAGGTCTAATTTGTTTTCTAAATCATAACGAAATTTGTCCCAGTCTACTCGTCCTTTAATCAGTCTAGGAGGAGAAGGTTTAGGAACAGGATTTGAATGGAGGAGAAGCAGAACAGGGCTATGGTCTGATGAAAGGTCGTCCAGGGATTTGACAATGGTTTGAGAGTTGGAAATCTGGGAAGAAATGAATATATCAAGGATATCAGGATGTTTTTTGGTAGATGTAGGCCAATAGGTAGAGTTTAAGGGTGAGATGATAGAATAGAACTTGGATGTTGAAATGCGGGATAAGATACTGCCACTGGTTGGATGTTCTACAACCCCATCGCCGGTGTTTGGCGTTGTAGTCCCCTCCAGCAATAAAGCGCGGTCTGAGTGATCTGACTAAGGAATCAAGGTCGTTATAAGAAAGGGCATTTACAGGAGGACAGTATAAAGCTGAAAATGTTATATGGAAAGGACGAGTGGAAATGATTACTGATGTGGATTTAATGGTGTCAGTTGGAGTAGAAGGGACAAGAGAATGAGGTAATGATTTATGGATGAGACTGCAAGAACCAGCATGCGCTGTGTTGTCTGGGTGGTCTGATCTGTAAGTGATGTAGTCTGGTATAGTTGGAAAAACTAATAAAAGAAAATGAACTTCTGAGAAATAAGATGATAAACCAAGAGCAACGGCCTGACACTAAATCTCAAATCGAATACCAAACCAATGGAGAAGAACTCGCAAGAGAAACTGATTGGATTATCGAGAAACGTAGAAGCAGGAAAAAAAACGAAAAACGGAAGCTTCACCCGAGGTGACAGTAGGAAGCTCACCTTTTTAGTAATGTAGGGAAAGTTGAAAGCAAATCCAACCCCAAAAAAGAACAAAAGAAGGCTCCTTAGGGAATAGTGGTTAAAGCGGAAAGTCAAAGAGGGCACCTCCTTCACCAGTGCACATTGTTGGAATAACAACATACGAAGAAATTAAAACGCTGGTAGAACCAGTAGTAAGCAGGGACTAAGAAATCGTGGGACAGAAAAATAATAAGTGGAAAATAATCACAACTGACCCAGACTCTCACAGGAAGCTAGTAAAAGCATTGGATGATAATGATAAAGCAAAATGGTATACGTACGAAGACAAAAATACCAGACCAATCAAGGTCATGGCTAGGGGCCTCCACCATACTTGTGAGAAACAACAAATTATCGATGATCTACACCATAACAATTATAATATTATAGATGCGGTGAATATCATAAAAAAAGAAAGAATAAGAGAGGAGGAGGGCAATGTGGGACTTTTGAGAAGAAGGCTGCCTTTGTTCATGCTCACATTTGATCAAAAAGAAACCCTGGACAGAATATATAATATAAGATCTATCCTTAACATGAAAGTTAAAATAGAGCCTCTTCGGAAAACTAGCGAAATGATACCGCAGTGCAAAAGGTGCCAAGGATTTAACCATACGCGGAAGTTCTGTCATCGTCATCCAAGATGTGTTAAATGCGCAGGAAAACTACCGACTGCAAGTTGAATCGAAACGCAAAGCCCACTTGTATTAATTATCAGGAGAAGCATCCTGCTAGTTATAGAGGTTGTGAGGTGGCCGAACAACTGCAAAAAATGTGGCAACAGAGAAACAAACAAAATAATCCGAAGGTCAATGCTCGTGGGGCCGTAGTTCTTGACAAGACAACACAGAGAAAACCCGCTGCTACTTCATCTCCATAGGCTGGTCTGACATCTACAGCCAGGAATGGTGACGAGAAAAGATATAACAAGATAAGAGCTGAGACAATATACCAAACTAAGTCCTTAACTCGGAGTGCTAATAACGAACCACAAGAGGATAACGCATTTTTGGACAAACTAAACAAGGTGATTGAAAGACAAAAGGAATCACTTGGTAAAATAATGGAAAAACTTGAAGAACTGTCTCGAAAAATTGTTCACGTTGGGCCTCATGTACATGAAATATGCGACTATTTTGACCTCAGGGCTTCATTAGGAGTAGTTAGAGGATAAACATACTAAATTCCCCCCGAATCGTTTCTGGGGGTGAGCTAACGGTGGGGGGAAGGGGAGAAGGACCCACTTATGGTTTTTTAGATTATATCTCGAAAATGGTGGACTCAAGAAAAATGTTTTACAAATATAGATTAAAGCTAATTACATTTCTTATAAAATTGTTATGTACATATTGTAGAACTTCCAACCGTTTTCGAGAAATTCGTTATTGAAAATCGATAATTTTAGCAAAAACATAATATGTATTCAAATCACTTTTTGTCAAACATTTGGTTCTAGTGCCTTCCACAATCGTATCTTAGAAAAAATGTCAGAATCAATATTGTAGAAAAAGAAGAAACAACTGGTCCCCTAAGAATAACAAATGAGTATAATACATAGGCCAATCGTCTGGCTATGATAATTAATTATAATAAATAATAATAAAGTTGATTAACAATTAATTTTTAAAAATTATTATTCAATTATTGAATAATTATTACATATAAACAAAGGCGGCTTAAAAGATTGAAACCCCATGACCTGGTGACCAAGAGAACCACATAATATGTGCTAGTTAAATCTCTAAAGACAGAAACATTATAATAGGGAGAATAGCCAGTGGGCTATAAGTTCCCCTACAGCTTGAGCGAAACTAGGTTTTTCTCTCTCTCTATTCTATTAGTATTCTCTTATTGTTTTCGTTATTTTGTTAACTCAAAGTTTTATTATTAATTAAACTAGTAAATTACAAATATAAGTTTCGTTTTTATTTTTCTATAATAATTACGATAACTGGTGACGAGTTGGTGAAGCAAGAGTGCCAATCCCCACTGTATTACCGCTGATTCCTGCTGCTCTACTAAGCAAGGTTACAAATCTATTTATTTATCTATTTATTGACTCGCGCTAAGTTGAATATTTATAAAATGGGTGTATGTTCAATTTGTGAAACGTCGATTGCACGAGAAGAAAAAAAGTTTTAAACTGTCAAAAATGTAAGATGATATTTCATGAAAAATGCTGTAGTCTACAAGAAAAAGAAATTGAGGCCATAAGAACAGCAAAAAAAATATGGTTGTGCGAAAAATACGACAAAACAAAAAAAACAGCAACAGTCGAGGAAAAAAATCAAAATTCATTAAAATCTATTCCGGATCATAACACCGAACCGATGGCATCTAAATTATTGTCCGCAATAAAAAAAATTGAAGCAACCACCAAAGATCTGAAAGGTACATTAGAAAAATACGCCGAGATAAGTTTCGAGCTGAGTGACATTTTTTTCGTTAATTATTACATATCTAGATCTCTATACAATGTAATATTCTTATTTTTATTTTTCTTATCTCTGTGTTTCAAATTTCCTAATGTTAGATGCATTTATGTTTTCCCGTTGTTCTTACTACCTTATTGTTTCTATAATAATTATTGCACTATAAGCTATAAGCTCCAATTAAAAATTTCCATTATCTCTCAAAGTAACCTTGTCCCCTTGTCCTCCCTCTTTCCTATGTCTAATATACTACTGACCTGTCACGTTAACTCCCAATCCCTCCCAGCGCACTTCGATGAATTTCATGACTACTTTATCCATAACACCTACCATATCATTGCAGTTTCTGAGACTTGGTTGAAACCATATATTCCCTCCTCTTCCATACCTATTCCTGATTACACCCTTATTCGCCATGATCGGACGGACCGAACTGGTGGAGGTGTTTGTTTATATGTTCACAATAACCTAAGAGCAAAAATTGTTCTAAAATCCAGTCCTCTTGATATTCCACACCTTGAATACATGTTCTCTGAAATCTCCTCGGAATCATTTTCCCTCCTTTACCTCATAGTTTACCGCCCTCCTCAGGTCAAATTCGACCCATCATTCGAATCATCTCTTTTTACTTAAGTTCCTCTGTATAATAATGTCATCATTGCTGGTGACTTTAATACTAACCTCCTTTCAGATTCTTCTGATAAAATGTATCTTATGGACTTGGTGTATTCTCTACATGTTTTTGCAGTACCTTTCCAACCCACCCATCACACCCAGTTTTCAGATACGTTAATTGACCTTATGATTGTTGATTCTCAGAAAAACTTACTATCCTTCTCTCAAAATCCAGTACCTTTCCTCTCATGCCACGATCTCATCCAAATCTCCTATGACATATCTGTTCCTATCCTTATTCCTAAGAAAATATTTTGGAGAAATCTAGACCATATGACCCCAGATAGAATAGAACCCTTACATGACGCACTCATTCCATTGAATCCATCTATTCTTCCCCCTCAATTGACGAAATGGTGGAATGCCTCACATCAAATCTATATACTGTCCTTAATCATCTTGCCCCTCTCAAAACCTCAATTATCCGACGACTGCTGGTAGCTCCATGGATTAACCCTGACATTAGAAATCTGATGAAGCGAAGAGATGCTGCCAGGAGACGTTTTAGGCGTACTAGACATTCAGATGATTATTCATCGTTTAAGCTTCTTAGAAACCTCACCCAGTCCTCTTTACGCCGTGCTAAAGCACAGTATTTTCAAAATATCCTATCCCAAGCTCCTGATAACAATTATCCATTCACCCCAGATGAACTTAATTCCTACTTTGCTGACCCCCACCCTAATGAAATCCCTGTAAACACCTTATCCTATTCTATTCATCAAACCCCTTTTAATTCTAATAACTTTTATTTTCTTAATATTTCCCCTAATGACCTAATTGATTCAGTCTTTAAATCTCGTACCAATGACCATGGCTTGGATCAAATACCTTTAAAAATAATCAAACTCTTCCTTCCTGTTATCTTACCTGCTCCACATATATAATTTCTCCTTACAAAACTCTATTTTCCCTACAGCTTGGAAAAAAGTCCTTGTCCGTCCATTAAATAAAGTTCCTTCGCCTTCTTCAGTTTCCCACTTTAGACTTATATCAATCCTATTAAATTTATCTAAACCATTAGAAAGATTAGCACATACCCAACTCACCTCCTTTCTTGACTGTGAAACCCTCCTTAATCCTTTCCAATCAGGATTCCGTTCCGGATACTCCACGCTGTCTGCTTTGGTAAAAATTACTCAAGACCTTTACTACTCCTTAGACCAACAGAATATTACGATCCTGATCCTTTTTTATTTTTCAAAAACTTTTGATTCTGTTGACCATACAATCTTCCTCTCCAAACTCCATAACTTCTCAATATCTAATAGTGCGTTAAGCTGGCTTCATTCCTTTTTATCTAACCGTTACCAAACAGTGATTATACCTGGAAAACCTTACTCATCTTCACTACCACTCTCGCGAGGAGTCCCCCAGGGATCTTCTCTTTCACCTACCCTATTTTATATTTATGTTAATGACTTGCCGAATCGCATCCACTACTCCCAATATCATCTTTATGCTGACGACTTACAAATATATTTATCCTTTCATCCTTCAAATATGCTAGAGGCGACTTGTAAGCTACAGGAAGACATAGATAGCATTAACCTTTGGGCAGTGGAGAATAAATTAAGTCTAAATCCAGAAAAAACAAAGGCTATTCTCATTGGGTCAAAGCCTCACCTAAAAGCTCTTCCCTAATATCCACTGCTTTTCCTAAAAAACCGTCCAATTCATTTCCGAAATTCCATTAAAAATCTGGGAATAACATTCGACCAACATCTCGCGTGGAATAGCCATATCTCTCAAATCACGAGGAAATCTATTTTTATTCTTAAGCAACTTTCACATTACCGTGATTCATTACCATTAAGTACTCGAAAACTTTTAATATCATCACCCATTTTTCCTAACTTTGACTACGGATGCGTAGTATATGAAGGACTGTCTGATGAACTCGAGATGAGATGTAAAAGAGTAATAAACTGTTTTATTAGATTTATTTTCGGGATCTCCAGACGTTCCCACATATCTCACAGGTATTCTGTAATCGGGTGGCTGTACCCCGGTTTTCGACGTCAATACTTCCTGGGTGCTCTCATATTTCAAACCTTGAAAACCAAAAAACCCACCTATATCCATGACCTCCTTACTCTGCGCTTCTCCATTCACCTCTTAAATACTAGAAACCAACCCATCAACCTATACACTCCTGCGCATCGAACTGCATCCTTCGAGAAATCCTTTATTATCCGTGCTTCCTCGTTATGGAATTCATTGCCCATCACAATTCGAAAAAGATCCACTCTTACTTTCTTTAAACATCATTTATTCCTATACCTCCTTTATTTTCAATCTTCCGAGCTAATGTAAAACATGAATATTTATATAATATACATTATAATAGTATACATAAGATGTATCCTCTTACAAGATGTCTCAGTTATTTTTGTAACACATAATTTAATTATTTATCAATTTTTATTATTATCTATTGTTATTATTTATTATAATTAATTATTCAAAGCCAGATGATTGTCCTATGTACTGTAATCATATGTTATTCTTAGGGGACAAGTAGTCCCAGAATAAAGTTCATTTTCTTCTTCTTCTTCTTCTATACATATATATATATATATATATATATATATATATATATATATATATATATATATATATATATATATATATATATATATATAGTTATGTACACCTCAATAGTATTAGGAATATAAATAAACAATGTATGATATCCAAAACCATATAAAAGGCCACCTAGCCTCATCAGACATTCTGTACGTGACCGTTGAGGCGTGTGGTCATACTATGCTCGAAGTTTTGTAATAAGTTTTAACCTGTGTACTTGTTCTTGATCAATGTATGTAATTCTCAATAAAGCTTCTTCTTCTCAACAAATATCACACCACGCAGTTCATAGTCTACACACGGCATTAACTGATTTTATTTACCACATTAAATTTGATTTGTTAGAAGACCTCGAGGAAATATTAAGAAATAGTGCAGCTCACGTCGTACACAGACTTTACGGAGACAAAAAACAATATAAAAATAACCCAGCTCAAAATAATTATAAAAAGAAAAATTTTGAAAATAATTATAAAAATAAAGAATATAGACCGAATTTTAATAACCATCATGACTACCAAAATTACCGACCCGATCAATATCATCGCGAGCAATATACGTCTTATAATAATCCTCAACACTACCGACCGCAAAAGTATCAGCAAGAACAAAGTCCAACCTTTAATACCTTTAACAATAATAATCAGCACAACTTCCGGCAACATCGATCTATCGAATATCCAACTCCAATTTATAATCAACCGTGGGATCCTCAATCGCAACATCGATTTTTCAATAAAACCCCCTCTAGAAATTTTAGACAAAATCAACAACCCCAAGTAGATTCAAAAACAGGTTCGATGAGAACGGTATCTAATAGGGTTCACGCGATAGAGGAGGAAAAAGACAAACAAATAAAAATGTTACAAGAACGTATAGAATTATTGGAACAAAAACAGAACCATTTTTTAGAATCAGGCCCAAGCACGAGCAGACCTCCGGGCTTAGACCAAATATAAGTAATGAATCATATAATAATAAACAAATCGCCGAAAATAAACTTAAACAAACTACAGCACGTAATATAAAGTTAAACGATTTAAATTTAAATAATGATTTGCCCAATCTAATCAACAAATTAGGAAACAAATAGTTAATTGATACGGGTGCCACAAAAAATTATATACACCCCGATCACATTCCATGGTATTCGGAAATAATTAAGATAGACCTCGCGATAAAAACCCCTACAGGAAGAGCGGAAGGGTCACAAAGCGTGATAATCAACCTAAAGCCCCTGATAGGAATCAATCAAAAAGTTAAATTCCTAATCTTTCCGTTTAGCAATAGATTTCAGTTTTTATTAGGTTATGAAACAATGAAAAAATTAAAATTCATAATTGATATGGAAAAAAATGAATTAAAATATAATAAAAGAATATTTAAATTAGAAAAAGATTTATTTTTCATCGACGATAAAAATGAAATAAAAAACTTAATCTGACATGAACATATAAAACCGGAAATAAAAGAGGAACTAATTGAAATTATAAGCCAACATGGCGAAGTATTAAAAAGAGATAATGACAATTTAAAATCAACGGGCTTAATTAAACATAAAATAATAACGACGAATGAAAATCCAATATATACGCGAAATTACCGTTACCCGGAACAAACGGAACGGTAAATCACCGTATAATTCCCCACTTTGGATCGTACCAAAAAAATCAGACGCGTCGGGACAAAAGAAAGTAAGAATGGTCATCGACTATAGGAAATTAAATCAGGCAACCGTAAAAGATAAATTTCCCCTACCGAACATTGAGGACTTATTAAACAGATTAAAGGGATCGAAAATATTTTCCACCATAGACCTCGCTTCAGGGTTTCACCAAATTGAGATGGACGAACAATCAATAGCTAAAACCGCGTTTTCCACTGAAAACGGATATTTTGAATTTTTGCGTATGCCTTTTGGCCTGTGTAATGTTCCTCCAACTTTTCAGAGAGCAATGACAATGATGATACAAAATATTCCTAGTTCAATGGTTTACATCGAGGATATAATAGTTTATTCAAAAAACGAGGAAGAACATTTAAAATATTTAAAAAGAATATTTGAAACCCTAAAACAACATAACCTCTCAATACAGTTAGACAAGACTGAATTTTTTAAAACCGAATTAAACTTTTTAGGCTACGTCTGAACCCCGGATGGATTAAAAACAGATGAGAAAAAAATTTAAGCTATTTTAAAATTTCCTATCCCGCGTAATGAAAAGACGACGAGACAATTCCTCGGCATGACCGGGTATTATAGGAAATTTATCAAAAGCTATGCCAAAATAACCAGACCAATTTCAAATTCTTTAAAAACCAAAATATATGGCACAAAATAAATAAAAGAGGCATGTCAAACCCTAACAGAAATGATGAGCAATACACCAATTTTAAAGTACCCAGATTGGGAAAAACCATTTATACTAACCACGGATGCTAGTAATAAAGCCATCGGAGCTATACTCTCACAGAAGGACGAAAATGAAATAGAACACCCCGTAGCATTTGCTTCCTGAGTTTTACAAAATGCCGAAATAAAATATAGTGTAATAGAAAAAGAATTAATTGTTAGCAGTTGTATGGGCGACACAGCATTTTAAACCTTATTTGTATGGCACAAGATTTCTTTTATGTACTGATCATAAACCCTTAACGTGGATCTGCTCAATGAAAAATGGTAACACACGTATAATGAAATGGATGTGGAAGCTCCAAGAGTTCGAATTCGACGTTAAGCATATCCAAGGTAAAACTAATTACGTAGCCGACGCACTTTCTAGAGGAATTGACGAAATAAATCATACCAGTGATGAGGAAGATATGGATGTTGAAGAATTGCTGAACCGAGATATTGCGGACGAAAACAATTCGGAATACGAAGCAATAATGGAAGATCTACAGGCACCATCAGAGGAAGATTTAGAGACAATTCACTCGCAAGAATCTAGCAATGAACAGGTACGAATTTGCGAACCAGAAAAATGCATTAACATAGAGAAGAATCAAATATTCATAAAAAGGGGAAACACTAAAATCAATTTTACTACACCATTCGGGAAACGTCGATACGAATTAAACATTTATGGAAATTCAGATATCGCCCCATTGTTAGAACAAATACTTGAACCTAATAAAACTTATGGAATAATATGTAAATCACCCAATGAAATAACTGAAAATTTATATGAAGACTATTTTAAAACAATTCAACAAATTAGGATTGATGAATTAAATGCCACTTCTATTGAGATTATTTTATTTGAAAACTAGTTTCGAATGCTAAACATTCATCTTCAGTTCTAAAACATACAATAAAATCTTCAACACATCAGAACTATGTGTCATAGATTATATATACTAAAGTTTTTTAAAAAGATAAGACAAGAAATCAAGCATAGGCACTCACCTTCGAGGTAACTAAAACACTGAATTTGTGAGAAGTGAAAGGGAGCAGGTAGGTTAAGTTTTAGATTTACAACGGGGTTTCCCTTATGACTCATTGGGTTTTTTCCGTTCCTATGGGAAACAAATTTAAAATGGGGCTATTGGATATGTTAATCTGATCATTTAAACAAAAATCTGGATCGGTTTTAAACGATTTTATTATTTCTAGTGATTCAAATGTATTTAATTTTAGGCTATTTTCTACTTGATATAATATTTTTACTCCCGAGTCTTTATTAAATTTGTGGTTATTTTCATTTAGATGGATAGCGAAATTGGAATTTTTGGTCTTATTAGTGTATGCTCTTATATGTTCATTTACTCTTTGATTTACTGATCGTCCGGTTTTTCCCGTGTATTTTGCTTCACAGTCATTACATTTGAATTCGTATACGCCGCTTTTTTGGAAAGGGTCTATTTTGTCCTTCGGTGAAGGGAAGTATGATGACAATGGCTTATCTACTTTAAATGCAGGGTTTAAACCTAATTTTTTTAATTCTTTCTCTCATAATATATTTTTTAGGGGTAGCTTTATCCTCCAAAATTCCAATTTCGTTATCCATCTAAATGAAAATAACCTCAAATTTAATAAAGACTCGGGAGTAAAATCTAAATCTAAAACTTAACCTACCTGCCCCCTTTTACTTCTCACAAATTCAGTGTTTTAGTTACCTCGAAGGTGAGTGCCTATGCTTGATTTCTTGTCTTATCTTTTTAAAAAACTTTAGTATATATAATCTATGTAACATAGTACTGATGTGTTGAAAATTTTATTGTATGTTTTAGAACTGAAGATGGATGTTTAGCATTCCAAACTAGTTTTCAAATAAAATAATCTCAATAGAAGTGGCATTTAATTCATCAATCCTAATTGTATTGATCCTTCTATATCATCATGCGTACCTCAAGTAATTCAACAAATAGTAGAAACACAATATCCATCGGTTAAATTTAAAAAATACAAACAAATAGTAAATGACGTTGAAAATCCAAATGAACAAATAGGAATAATAGATAACTATCATTTAGGCAAGACTAAACATAGGGGTATAAATGAAACGTTTGAAAAACCTAAAAAAGAATATTATTTTCCGGGAATGCAAAATAAAATAGCAGAGTATATTAATAAATGTGAAACATGCAAAATAACCAAATATGACCGTCAACCTATAAAAACCAAATTTCAGATTACACCTACGCCAGAAAGACCGTTTCAGGAATTAATGATTGATATTTTTAATTTCAACAATGCAATAATTTTCACAGCAGTCGACACATTTTCGAAACATTTATTTGCCCAAACTTTACAATCAAAGAACGCAATTAATATCTGCAATGCACTAACCAACTACATGACATATTTTCCGACACCGTTACAAATATCGTTAGACCAAGGAACTGAAATGAAGAATAACTTGCAATTAGTTGGACCATTTTGTGAAGAAAACAACATTCTCTTGCATTATACTTCAGCTAGTCATTCAAATTCGCTAGGATTATTAAACAGGGTTCATTCTACTTTAAATGAGTTATTAATGGGGAAAGAGAGAGATAAATGCTCAATGCAGCAAAAATTAAGATTAGCCGTCATAGCGTACAATAATACCTTAAACAATAAATTAAAATTAACGCCCAATGAAATCACTTTCGGAACCTCAAGATTAGAATCAGACGAAAACATCGACCTGACAGAACAATACGTATTGAAATATCATAAGGATCAGGAACTACTACATAAATTAATTAGATTTAAAATAAATAACGAAAAGGAAACAAGAACTGAAAAATTAAATAAAAATAGAGAAGACCCCTTAGATATTCAAAAACAATTAGGAGACATAGAATATTTAAAAAATACTCAAGCAAAGATAAAAAGCAGGGACAAGTTTAAAAAATTGAATGTGCTAGTAAAGAAAAAAAGACCAATTAAAACACTTATTGATAATATTAAAAGGCCCACCAGGAAAAAAAGGAAAAGGAAACAATCTATTTCAGACGACGATAATGAATCCCTTCACGTGAATATTTCGGATGCTTCGGATAATTACGACTCGGACGACACATATAGTGGTTCTGATTAAAAACGTTTAATTTTATTTAAATAATATTAAAGATTTCTAAAAGCCTTTTATTTTAATAAAATGTAATGAATATAATGGTATTAAGAAGAAGCGTTTATTTTGTACTAAAGGAATTATCTGTGTTTATATTAAACTGACAATACTGTAGTTTATTTTAATAAAGTCAGACTTTTGTATTTTGCTGCATATTATTATGTTCAATGTTAACAATGTAAAAGAACATTCAAATTATTATTTTATTCCACAGTAATGCTGTGTTTGATTTATTTTTTAACTAATATTTTGTATTCACTATAATAAATATTAGGATACTATCATTTTTTCTTGAAATATTATTTTGATTGATCGTTGGAAAAAGTATTTTTTATTTTTGAAATTATTATAAACTGTAATTAGAAGAGTATTTGAATTATTATTTTGATTTAAAATATTATTGTTTTAATTTAGTAATTTTGAATTTAGAAGTATTATTTGCAATAGAAGAAACTAATTCAAAGACTCTTATTTTATTTTCGTTTTGTTTACAATAATGTATTAATATTAAGATGTATTGTTTAGAATTAGGAAATATTCTGTTATCTTTTTGTTTGTACTTTAGTATGTAAGGAACTATGTAATTTTGTAAATAGCCGAAGCTCATTGTTAATATCAAGAGATGGACAAGGTCTAATCCTTTTGTTTATAGAAAAGTTGACATTGCATAAAATCCTATTCCAGTACAGAGTTTAATATTTTTATTTTTCAAATGTACAAATCTTAACTTAGTAAACAGGAAATTCAAAGTCTAATCCTTTTATTTTTATAAAGTTCCTAGAGCATCAAGAGACGTACAAGGTGTAATCCTTTTATTATTGTATAGACTTAGTGTATAAGGTCCAATCCCTTTGCTTATAAAATGATATCACTTAGTGTAAAAGTTATTAAGAAATGTACAAGGTTCAAACCTTTTATTTATTGAATCTTTCAACTTGAATTGTATAAAATCTAACCTGTTTACACTAAGATATTTGTTCCATCGGAGACCTCGGAACTCGGGGGGGAGGAGTTATGTACACCTCAATAGTATTAGGAATAAAAATAAACAATGTATGATATCTCCTCTTCCAAAATCCTATAAAAGGCCACCCCCACCTAGCCTCATCAGACATTCTGTACGTGACCGTTGAGGCGTGCGGTCATACTATGCTCGAAGTTTTGTAATAAGTTTTAACCTGTGTACTTATTCTTGATCAATGTATGTAATTCTCAATAAAGCTTCTTTTTAAAAACTTCAACCCCCGATACTTTTATTTAGCTATATATATATATATATATATATATATATATATATATATATATATATATATATATATATATATATATATATATATATATATATATATATTTCATGTTCTCTACAATATGTTTATTGACTGGACTAGTTCTGCACTTCCCTAAATATTTAGAATCATGAATGGCGATGAACTTCTATAGGGAAAATTGGGAGCTTTTACAAGATTATTGGAAGGACTCAGGGCCATTATCTTTAGAGAAGCCTAGGATGACGGCAGTACACATTCGCCGAGGCACTCGTCAACAACGAGGCCTCCCGAGCCGAGAGGAAGCGAGGTGTGTACACGAATGGGCAAGTACACACTCGCCGAGTGGCTTGTGGACGAGGGAAGGCGAGCTTTGTAGAAGATGGATGTGAAGATTCTGGTTTCAGCAGTTGCAGCTATTGCAGCCTACGCATATTATAAGTATGTGTACATTGTCACCACGAAAAAATTCTGGAAAAAACGACTATTTTCTGATTGGTCATTTATTTTAAGCGAGTTTTCGAAGGAAATGTAAGTACTTTAGTTACCTACTTATAATTTCTTTAATTGGAAGTTGTAAAAACCCACTTAAATAACTTTTTAGGATTTCTTAATTTTATTTATTATATTTATATAGAAGAAGAAGAAGAAAGAAGAAAAATGAACTTTATTCTGGTACAACTTTTCCCCTAAGAATAACAAATGGGTATAATACACAGAACAATCGTCTGGCTATGATAATTAATTATAATAAATGATAATTATAAAAATTGATTAATAATTAAATTATGAGTTAGAAAATAAATGAAAAAAACTTGTAAAAAGATACATCTCATGGGTACTATTATAATTTATATAAAACAAATATTCATGGTTTACATTTCCTCGGAAGATTGAAGATCCAGAAGGTAAAGAAATAAATGATGTTTAAAGGAAGTAAGAGTGGTGCTTTTTCGTATTGATAAGGGCAACGAATCCCATATTGAGGAAGCGCGGATAATAAAGGATTTTTCCAAGGATGCAGTTCGATGTGTAGGATTGTACAGGTTGATGGGTTGGGTTCTAGTATTTAAGAGGTGGATGGAGGAGCACAGGGTAAGGAGGTCATGAATATAGGCGAGTTTTTTGGTTTTCAAGGATTGAAATATGAGTGCACTTAAGAAGTATTGACGTCGGAAACTGGGGTAAAGCCAACCAATTTCCGAATACCTGTGAGATATGTGAGAGCGTCTAGAAATCCCCAAAATAAATCTAATAAAACAGTTCATTACTCTTTGACATCTCATTTCAAGCTCACTAGACAGTCCTCCGTTTACTATGCATCCGTAGTGAAAGTTGGGAAAAGCAAGAGATGATACCAAATGTTGACGAGTACTCAGTGGTAATGAATCGCGGTGATGGAAAAGTAGTTTAAGTATAGATTTCCTCGTGATTTGAGAAATATGATTATTCCAAGAAAGATGTTGATCAAACATTACTCCTAGATTTTTAATCGAATTTGGTCGGTTTTTGAGGTAAAGCAGTGGATAGTAAGGAAGGGCTTTTAGGAGAGGTTTTGACCAAATGAGGATTGCCTTTGTTTTCTCTGGATTCGGACTCAACCTATTCTCTACTGCCCATAGGTTAATGCTATATATACTTAAATATTTAAAAAAATATTGGCTAAATGAATAAAATAAATTGGCTAAATGAAACCATTAAGCCAACCAAATGAACACACGCATCATCCACTTTTGTCCTTATGATGCTTATTGGTCGGGTCCCAAATAACTGATTCAGCCTGATAAGCCTCCTAAAAATGCATAACTTCTTCATTATTCCATTCCCTCTTAATTGTAATTGAAAAATAGAAAAGGTAACAATAATACAGCAAGGATATTAAGGAACTGGAAATTGAATAACGGAAGCGTTAAAATATGTTTAAAAGAAATTTAGATGTGAAAAACAGAAGTGCCTTGCCCTTCGCAGAAATCTGAATCACGAACATAAACGTGCACTCGTGCTCGCCTGCATTCGTCTTGGCTCGGCGAGTGTGTACTGCCGGCAGGAAGGTTATTGAGAACAGATAGAAGTGATACATGATTTGAGTAGTTATGGAGTTTATTATGAAAGGATAAGTTAATTAGTGACATATCAAAGATCATTCAGGATGTTTCAATATTTTTTGGTTGTTTAACACCGAGTTAAATTGGCTCCCCCCACCACCCTCCTTCCCTAGAAAATACTTAAGGCACATACCTATTCAAAGGAATGAACACCCGTCACGTCCCCTTTATTTACAGTATACTCCAATTCAAGTCCGCAATCCAATCACTGCATTAAAAATCTCTTCTTTTCGATCTCTATACTTCATCCCACAGAGGTACAGTATTCCAACGTTCGATTCCCACATGGGACGGTTAATATTTATTTCGAATCAGTATGTTCCTTGATATTTATATTCTTGATCCCGCGAAATGAATGTCAGCCTTTCCTCCATGGCTAGAATAGTTGGTAAGCCGTAGGATAACCCGACCTTCCTGCTCCAGTTGGTGTAGATAAGGATGCTATATATATATATATATATGGGTAATATTTATGTAAGTAATAAAATATTTGTATATTGTATAGATAATACTCATATTTAATAATTGAATAATTACAATCGTATTATAAATTTTATTACTATTTATTATAGTCGATAAATCTAAATGAAATGTGTGTTTTTAATGTATGTTTTTTTTGTTTTTCATGGTACACATTTTTACGGGGACTAGGGTTTTCAGATTGTAACCGTCAGTTAACTCTCGTAACAGTTATTATTGTTAAACAAGTCTAGTGTGACTCATTAATAACAAAAGCTATTATTATTAATTATAATACACACATCAAAAAAAGTTTTGCATCACCCTAATTTTTTTATTTCGCTTGAATATTTAGGAGAAATATTTTTAGGGAGTGAAAGTGCAACTAATACTGATAAAAAGCATTATAATTACAAACAGTAAACATCCTTGTAAAATTACAAAAATTAATAAAATACGAAAAATACAGAAGAGAGGAAAATGTGACATGGTTAAAAATTTGCTTAACAAACATTTATCATTTACCTAGTACTCTGTGTTTCCTCCCTGGGCTCTAATTAGAGCCTGGACTCGTACTGGCATCCCTAAAATAATGTGGTCTATGTTTTCTTGTCGAAGACTCCGCCATTCTCGAATCGCTGCTTCCCTCAGTTCTCAGAGTGGTAGGGACGTTCTTGTGACGTTGTACCACTCGGTGAAGGATGTCCCAGACATCATCTATAGGATTCATGTCTGGTGAGAATGCAGGTCAGTCAATTATTTGAATTTCAGGTTCCCTAAGGCACTCAGTGACGATAAGGGCGAGCATTATCATCCACTAATATGAAGCCATCGCCGTGCCTCCTTGCTGGTGGTCTCACGGTAGATTGTAACACCTCGTTCAAGTAAGAATTAGCAGTCATGGTCCATTGGATGTGTACCAGTTCAGTTCTGGACCTGTTAATTACTCCTGCCCAAAACATGATGGAGCCCCCATGCTGCTGGGCTCTATGAGGTGGGTACCTCAAACGACTTAGCCTCCCAGGTACCCTCCAGACACTTAATCGGTTATTGTCAGGGACCAGGGCAAGTCTGGTTTTATCAGATAACAGAGAATTCCTCCACTGAGGCAACAGCCACTCTTCGTGAGCCCTTGCCTACTGAAGTCGTCGCCGACGATGGTTCCTACTCAAGAGTGGGCAGTGTAAGGGTCTTCTTGCTCGAAGGTCAATATCGTGGAGGCGATTTCGGATGGTTTGGCCACTAACAGTAGTGCCTGTAGCCCGCTGAAGCTGTTGCAGGTAGTCACCCGCAGTGGAAAAGGGCTGACTTCTGGCTGTTAGCCTTATATAACGACCCTCGTACCTTGTGGTACAGAGTAGCCTACCAGTACGTGGTCTGTCCTCAACACTTCTGGACACTAACAACGTCTCTACCACTCTTCAAGAACTGAGGGAAGCAGCGATTCAAGAATGGCGGAATCTTCGACAAGAAGACATAGACCACATTATTTTACGGATGCCAGTACAAGTCCAGGCTCTAATTAGAGCCCAGAGATGAAACACAGAGTACTCGCTAAACGATAAATGTTTGTTAAGCAATTTTATAGCAATGTCACATTTTTCTCTTTTCTGTATTTTTCGTATTTTATTAATTTTTGTAATTTTACAAGTGTGTTTTCTTTTTTTAATTATAATGCTTTTTATCAGTATTAGTTGCACTTTCACACCCTAAAAATATTTCTCCTAAATATTCAAGCGAAATATAAAAATTAGGGTGATGCAAAACTTTTTTTGATGTGTGTAACATTAATAATATTATTCTTGTGTGGCCCATTAATAACAAAAATTCCAGTAGAACACTTGTTTCTGCTATATTTTTTCAATTTTTTTCGGAGGATGGCTGAAGACAGAAGCATGTGAAACAGGTTCGTTGAGACACACGCTCCATTACGGAAATTATTAAGGAAATAACTGAATTTTTATTACTTAAATAATGTAATAAAAATCTAATTACTTATCCATAACGCTCTCTTCATAAATAATTTCCAATTTTGAATCCGATGATTTCCTTACTTAGAAATCAGGTTTGTAAATTATTTGTTCATTTGTACGATTTAATTATAACTTATTACAGTTTAAATTTCGAATCAGTAATTCGTTTTTAATGGGAATGTCCAAATTTTATTGGGAAGGAATTATTACCAAAATTGATTTCTCCAAAAAATATGTTATGAGCCTGCGCTAGAATCCAATCAATGTTTTAATTATACTGTCGTTTTACAAATCTTACCTGTTTTCAATTCTTAAATACTTTCAAATAGTGAAAATCATAAGTTTAACCCTGGAGAGGTACCCTGGGTTACTGGAGTGCTAATTTCCCAGATAGCTAATTTCTTCAATATCTCACTACAATGCGCTAGTGGCATTCCTAAGTTTAACATTAGTATTTAACAATGAGTCGATCAGTGCTTTATCTGAGTCCATTTTTTTGCAAATAGCATTTGGAGTGCACCGGTATCCCCGTGTACAGCTTGTGTAAGGTAAGTATATTGTTCTCATTATTTATTTCATCTCGTATTTTCAAGTCAAAAGCTACTATATATTTTCAGCTGAAGGTGATAAACCCAATGCAGTAAATATTGGAAAAAAAAATTGAATTTTATAACTCAACTACAGGCGGTGTTGAATCATTAGATCATTTGTGCCACACATATACATGTACAAGGAAGGCAAACCGCTGGGCTCTTTAGACATTGGTGGGTTCAGTTCCTTGATAAAGATAAAAGAATCGAAACATCCATGTAAAGAAGAAATTTAGAAAAGGCCGAACCTTCATAAAAAAAAACACTTAGCTTGGGAACTTTTGAGACCATATATGTTGCACCACTTAAATAGTCCAAATAGATAACCTTAGCTCCGTTTTCTGGTCGTCTTAAAAATTAAAACACTAACATATGTACGATTGTCTAAAGTTACATAAGGTGGATAAATAACTGCTTTTTAACAAAAAGCGTCTATTAAAATGTACAGAATTATAGGGTTACTTCGTATATAACTGAATGAACGAAGAACACCTGGAAAGGGTTCACGAGTCTATTTATACAGAAAAGAATGCTGATTCAACTCTTCCGGGTAGGTCAGTGATTATTGATGATCTTCCTGCTTAGATTTCATAATTCGTTTACATAACTCCCCCCCTGAGATCAAGCCGTCCTCGGCGTAATAATGAAGGTCATGGTAGGTTGAATTTGATAGCGTGGTTTCTGGTTGTTTACATCTTACTGTACAAAATGCTATAATTTTAAATCTATTATTATACATAGAATAAAGGAAACTATAACTATTATTAGTATGGAATAAATAATTGGAAAATGATATACACTTTTTTTTCGCCTACTATTTCTAATGGTTTTATCATAGTAACATATTGGCTTTATGACTTGTTTCAAAAGAATAGTTAACATAATGTTTGACGTATGGTGTCTCTGAGGGCAACAAAATTATACTTTTCCAATAAGTATATGATTGGGTTACATTGAAAAGGGATTAATTTTTGTCTAAATGTAATAATAAAGTTAACCTAGGGTGTACAATCAATGTATTATTGTTTATGTTTAAAATTATTTTACGAAAATTAATATTGAATATTAAGAACTAATTTACTAAGGGTATGTATTTTACAAAAGTTTTGGGATTATTTATTACTAGGGTTTTACAATTATCTAATTCCTTATCTTCTATAAGTTTATGTATACAGTTATTATTTATTCTAAAGGTATTTATACAGTATAATTATTATGATTCATTTAGGTGCAATCACCTGTGATCAACTCCTCATATCTGAATACCATGGAAGGAAATACATGAGAGGTAACAATTTCATTACCCTTTTGTACAGGATAGTAAAAAATAAAAAAAGGTAAGGTGGGAGATGATAAAGGAAGTAGGACAAAATATGAAATATAGTCTTTATGAAGGGGACAGTGTATTCTGCCTAGTTGCCATAAGACTTCGGATATTAGTAAATATTGGTATTAGAAATGACATCTTTAAGTTCAGAGAAGGACGAAATACTTGATGAGTGAAATATGTTGAGTTTACGGAATTCAAGGCTAGTGTCTATATTATTAATTTTATTATACAGTAGCATAGGGTTCCTGAACAAAAATGAGTATTGTTGGTTTCCTTCTACAGAATCGGAGTCTAATTCCTTTCGGAGTCGTAATTCTATTCGAGAGATTTAGGAAATAATGTATTATTTTCTCATTATTGACATGAATAATTAAATGGGTCCGCCTAAAAACGTTCTAAGCGACAAAATTTTGAAGTGACAATTTTAAAGTTTTTTAAATGTATTATAAATAGTACATCATAGTATGATATAGCAATCCATTATGTTATTAAAAATGTAAGTATAACAAATTACAAGGGAAAAAAAATCTAACTTACAAAACTAACAAGAACTTTAAATTATGATTTTCTTTCACTGATTACTCAAAATTTTGTTTGTAGCTTAAAACGTTTTTCGGCGGAGCCATTCAATTCTTATGTCATTATTAAATTCGTTAATTAATTTTTTATTTACTGATATCTGGTTATTTATGTCATTTTCATTTGACTGTACTTTACTTAGAATTTGATCATATTTAGTCTGATCATAGTTATCAGTATCCATATTTATCCTATAATTTATCCTAAAACAGATAAATTCTTAATTTATTTTCTTGGGCGTTTCATTCTATTGGGATGTAATTCAGAATATTTTTTAATAGGCCCTTAATTTCGAGTGAACATTTTTTTTGATGCGTCGTATTTAGTAATGAAATATTTGGGTTTGTTTTTTTATTGTAAGTTGTTTTCAGATAGGGTTCATCAGTAATTGGGGGTTCAGGTTTACGATTTTCATTGAGTCTGTCAGTACGTTCTGTACGAGGACTGATCCTTAGGCGAAGTTAGAAACATCAGTAGTTAATATGAATTTTTTCGAAAGGTCGTGGATTTGTAAAATAGGATTGTTTTGTAAAAGTGTTTTCAAAGTTTCGAAAGCATTTTTATACTCTTCATTGATTAAAAATCAATTTTGGTGTTTTTCTTTAAATTTCCAGTTAAGAGTTTGGCTATTTTTGCATAATTTTCAACCATATTTCTATAATATCCTGTTAGGCCTAAAAATTGTTTTATTTCTTTTTAATTTTTTGGTAATAGAAATTTTCGTATTGCTTCCAACTTGACAGGGTTAGGTTGTATTCCTTTTTTTGATATTATATGACCTAAATATAAAAGTTCTCTTTTAAAGAATTCCGTTTTGTCAAGCTGAATATTGAGGTTAATTTCCTTTAGCTGTTGGAAAATTCTTGAGATGTTTTAAGTGCCCTTAAAGGTTATTAGAGAATATTATACTATCGTCAATGTAGACAAGTACATTAGGCTTTTTGGAATAAATTATATTCATTGCCCGTTGGAACTTTGGAGGAGCATTTTTCAAAGTAAATGACATCCTCAGAAATTTGTAGGGGCCGTTTTCTATACTAAAAGCGGTTTTTGGAATGGAATATGGTTCCATCTCGATCTGGTAAACACCAGATGCTAAATCTATTGTAGAAAAGTATGTTGCTCTACCGATGTCTCCAAACAAGTCCTCTATATTTGGTAATGGAAACTTGTTTTCAATGGTTTTTTCATTACGTTTTCGGTAATCAATAGCCATTCTGATCTTTTTCTTGCCTGAGGCAACTAATTTTTTTGGGACTCCCCAAAGCGAGGAATTACTAGGTTGAATGATTTTGTTTTCTAACAGTTTATCTATTTCTATCTGTACAATTTTTCGAAAACTTTCGGGATAGCGATAATTTCGTTTATAAACAGACAAATCGTCTTTTGTAATGATTTTATGTTTTAATAACTTTGTGCTACTTAATTTATCTTATTATTTCCGGGAATAGGGAAACTAATTGTAAGTTTATTATATTATTTCTCTCTTCAGAATTCATGTGGCTAGTCCGTAATAATATTGGGATTTACTTTACTATCTCGACAGAATCCAAGGGACAACAGGTCACTGGCCTTGCTGGGTAGATGGATTCCACTTCCTCTACGTCTATAGGATAAGGATGAATAGTCATCAGTTCTGTGGCATTAGCGACACACCGAACTTTATCATTTTCTATATCTACTAAGCTTTCATCAATAAACATCTTATTGTCTATATTATAGGGTTTTATTATTCCTGTCTTACTATTGAGAATTGGCCTAATAGGGACAGATATAATATTATTCCTGGTTTCAACGTTATCTTATTACTAGTTTCTGTATTTTTATTCATGGGAAATAATGTTTTATTATTATCAGTGTATTCTAAAATATCTTCTTTAAAATTTACTGTTGCCTTCATTGATCTTAATGTTTCGTTTCCTAATAATATATCATACTTAGGGGGAAATTTAAAAACGTACATTTTTATGTAATTAATTTTGCGAAACATTTTATTGGACGGAAACATAATAGGTATACTCAAAACCCTCGGTTTCACCAACGGGTGGGTGTCTTAACAGGAAAGTTTTCTTTATAACAAGGCTTGTCGAGTAGTATAATTTCGGGGTTGATATAATTTTTTAATGATCCTGTGTCAATAAGCCATTTTCGATTCCCCTGGTAAAAAAAATAAGTGAGTGTTTGGAGAATTGTTACTACTTCGTATTGTTGTCTGGCGGTGGTCGATGGGGCTGTGGCCTGGGTCTAAAGAAATGGTTCGTTAGTTTATTCAAATTTTCGTACCAATAATTTTTTTCTTGCAGAGTTTGTAAATTTTGAGTTTGGGGCGGTCCATAATATTGTTGTTGGTTTCTAAGTAATTCACTTCTTGGGGAGGTTTAAAGTTGAATTGGCGTTGTAGTTGAAATGGCGCTTTTCATTGAGACAGTATTTTGAAAATTCTATTTTGGGAAATTCTGTTGAAAATGAGGTCTCTGGTTAAATTTTGGTTGAAATTGGGGTTTATATTGATTAAAATTATTAAATGGTCTTGACTGAAACGCAGGAATTCGAGATGTTTGCTGTTGGTTATAATTAGGTTTAAAATTTGGAATTTGGAAATAGGGTTTGAATTTTGTTAAGTCAAGATTGTTCATAACCTCTATACTACTGGAATATTTTAATTGTTCCAAAATAATGCTGCAATCATTAATTAATTTGGAACGCGACTCATTCAAATTTCGAATTTGTAGTACCTATAAGTGGGATCCTAAAGTAGGGTGAACTCTGTGTATAAAAGTACGGACTAGGGTGGTGTCTAATTGAATTAATAATTGGTTTAAAAGATTACCGTTAATTCCATTTGAGAGAAAGGGTTGTAGGACTAGGTATAGGGATTGGGGTAAACGGGTCTTGAGCTTGAAGAGCCCTGGTGCCACACCCGGTCGAAAGCTTGCGCTACATCTATAAATGCACCAGTGCTATAACTGCTTGTTTTCAAGGGCAGAGGACATATGATCAACAACACGAACCTTGCTGAACAGTGGAGTGACTAGTCCGAAATCCAAATTGGATTGGACAGAAAGGGGTGCTTTAGGATTCGAGTATGGGTAGGATACATTTTAGAAGGATTTTTTCAAACATTTTTGAAAGAATGGGAAGGAGACTTATAGGTCTATATGATGAGGTTTTGTTGTGACGTTTGCCTGGTTTTAGGAAAAGAATGATGATGAAGTGTGCAATAAGTTGCTAATAAAGTTTCAAGTATGCTAATGAATTGTGGTAATTTATAACTATTTCCATCATATTTAGGAATATATTTCAATATTTCATAAGGTACAGGTAAGGAAATAAGCATTTTTTTTATAATAATTGGGAAAGTTTTAAAAATGTGGTATAAGATATACGGAGTATACTCACTGAAATTTCTTTGCTGGTTCCTCCGGATTATCTTCCGATGAAGATAATGTCTTCTTCTCGTCCTGTATTCTGTTCTTGGGTCGAGCTTATATTCTCCCGGTATCAGGCCTTCACCATTTGAGGATTGAATCCAAAGTTCTTCAGTTGTGAGAGATCGGTTGCACGAAAAAGTCAAATGGACTTACTCCTGGAGAACTTCTGATGGTCCCTATTTGGGCGCCAGTTACATAAGGTGGATAAATAACTGCTTTTTAACAAAAAGCGTTTATTATAATATACAGAATTACAGGGTTACATCGTATATGACTGGGTGAACGAAGAACACCTCGAAAGGGTATACGAGTCTATTTATACAGAAAAGAATGCTGATTCAACTCTTCCGGGTAGGTCAGTGATTACTGACGATCTTCTTGTTTAGATATTATAATTCGTTTACATAACTTAAGGTAGCAACAGCCGGGTTATTATTTCATGTAAAATGAAAAAGGACCAAGTACTTTTTCTACCATATACAATACAATGACTTATGGGGTTAAAAGTACAATCAATTGTTTCATTGTATGATTTGATGGTATGATTTCAGTAACAGTATTGAATTATTATAAGCTTTGGTTATTACAAATTTGATAACGTTTCAGTTAAATATTATAGATGGACCGACTAACCAGTAAAGCCGACCAACCAGCTGCTTTTGTAGTTGGCGGCTAGTCGGCAATTTTATTCATTTATATTTATACGCTTAAAAAGAGGTTGGTTAATATGAAAACACGGCCTTTATTCGTTGTAATTTTTATTTGAAATTCATCTTTATAGTTAATTTTAATTTAGGAATAGGAACTCTTTTCTTTGTAATCAAGCATCGAACTTCAAGAAAGATTGTAACACCAACAAAACCACAATTCGACAACTTTTACAATACTGAATAAAGAACTTACTTAACCTACTATTTTTGGTTTTCTGTCACAATTAAAAAATATTAATTCATAACTAAAAGGTAATATAAAGGTCGAAACAGGAAA
Organism: Euschistus heros; assembly: GCA_003667255.2. Taxonomy (NCBI): domain Eukaryota; kingdom Metazoa; phylum Arthropoda; class Insecta; order Hemiptera; family Pentatomidae; genus Euschistus; species Euschistus heros. Next base: position 6,409,390 of record RCWM02000009.1, on the reverse strand, counting down.
AGAAAATTGCTATTAAACTGGTAAGTCCATAAACACATCTTTTTCGGCATGACTGAATTCCGAATTTAACTATTAACTTTTTTATTTTCATAACTGTTGCTTTATTGGATAAAATTACAAAATTATATTACAAGCTGCAACTCTAAAGGGCAATGAATAATACGGATGACAAAGAATCCGCTCATACAATATGTACAATTAAATTAAATAAAAAGGAAAAGGAAAAAAAAAAATCATCTAATCATTCAAGATACAAAATATAAGAAGCCAGACCCACAGACACTGTTCTCTCAGTCGCGTCACTAGGGTCTAAATCCAGTTGAGACAGAGAGGGAGCGCCAAAATTGCTATGGACTTAAAAGTAGGGAAGTTGGCCATTTCCAGAACTCCTGGAATATATATTTATTACTATAGGTCTCAAGGACATTGTCGTTTTAACCTGCGATTTATCGATGTGTAGAAGTGGATAATGAATGAGCCTGAGGGTGAGAGTGGTTGGAGGGGTAATTAACTATATTAGCTAGGTAAAGTAAATTGCTTATTTTTGGCTTTATTTCTATTAAAAAAACAAAAACAAAAAACAGAAGACAAAATATAAAATAAACAAAATCTTTAGCTACATGTACAGACGGCTATAAAGCTATAAACGAAGCACCTCGAACTTAGCCGTTGTCAACCGAATTGTAACTGAAGGAATGACAGGCTGGGCCGACTATTTAGCGGACTAATCGGCTTTTTTGCCAGCCGGCTAGTCGGTCAAACTCATAGTCTCTATTAAATATCCATTAAAACTAATTAATTATTGGTCCCACGACTACCTGCCGTCAGTAATCTATTGATATAATACATATAACGAGAGCTAAATCAACATTAAATTAGACTTAAAAATAAGAAACAGAAAAAGAAGATGTCACACTGACTGCCTTGAGCGAGCAGAATGGATAACACATCCTCCCTCCCTGGAGCAACGGTAAGAGTAAGGTTTTATAATCGACAATGCGTGTAGTAGAAATATTATTAATAAGGGATGAGTCAGGACTATGACATTTGGTGGGGGTCTAGAGTAAAAGCATTCATCTGTTGCTAGCCTGTATCCATAATGAATGGGTGCCAGCCCTCGGGGATCCACCCCCATTCCCGCTCCACCAGTCCCAAAAGTGGCGGAAAGCACTCTCATAGTGAAATCCTTAGAATTAACCTAACCAACAGAAATGTCATTGGTATCATAGCTATTTAAATAACTTCCGTACCGTATAATATAAAATGCTAAATCTAATAATATGAAATACATTATGGATATGGGTTAGTAATTAGTATATCATTATGGAGAATAAGTTAAACAAAATAAAATATGAAAATATATATCATATTATATATATATATATATATATATATATATATATATATATATATATATATATATATATATATATATATATATATATATATATACACATATATGCCAAAATAAAATAAATGTTATAAGTGATTTTTAACTGTATCTATTAATAATTATTGTCAGGTTTAGACAAGGAATGATAGAAACTGTTAATAGGGAATTAAATTAGCATTCTGTCAACGTACACTAAAAATTAAAAAAAAAAGAATCGTTTCATATATATATATGTGTGTGTGTGTGTGTGTGTGTGTGTGTGTGTGTGTATTATATAAGATAAAGGGTCTAAATAACTTAATTATTTTTTTGTTTTGTCGCTTTTTAAAGGTTTTCAATTTAGACTGGCATTGACCTCTGGTTTTCATATTATACAATTGCTTAAAATTCAGACGGCATAATAAAACTTTTTTATTCCAATGGTCTTTGACCTTGTTATGAATCGTTCCCCATTTCAGAAATAATATAATGATAAATATTATATATAAAATATAAATAAACAAATTACTGATGTGTGGCAGCCTTTTCGGATTTTAGATACCGAAACCGATACCGATAAATCGATTCACAATTCTCGGTGCCAACACCTTGATTTCAAAATAAAATAATATTAGAATAAAAATGACTAAAAAATACAACAAAATCTATTAAAACAACAATTCAAGTTTTGTAAATATCCCTTTAGCATTGTCTACAACATGTATGCAAGGAATCGACACATCTCTATTTTTCTCGGTTTCCGGGAAATCGCGCTTTCCTGGCTATAGTACTCTTTTTCTAAAAACTTCAGATGCTCGTTATAACGAAATTTTCCATTCAATTGATTTTGAGTAAATAGAAAAGTATTTCCTGTTTAGAATTTATATTGGTGTTAATTTTACAATCACATCTGTATAGTATTGAATACATCTCAAAAATGATGAGGTTAGCTGAATATTTATTTCTCATTTGCATACCTAATCAGTAAATTTTACAATTTTTGATCAATTAAAAAATATTCTCTTCTTCTTCTACTAGCTCAACAGGCGCTGATGCTGCCCTTGGCCTGCTCAACGATTTCCGTCCATTTTCCTCGATCAGCTTCTTCTGAGATAGGGATCCTCATCTGCCACAGATCCTTTCCTACGCCATCCTTCCATCGGCCTTCTGGCCTACCGCGTGGGCGCTGACCATGCGGTACATTTCTGTAGACCTTACTGGTCACTCTATTTTGTTTCATCCTCCTCACGTGGCCCAACCATTTTAGCCTCTGTATCCTGATGTGAGAGGAGATACTAATGTCTTGGTAGATCTGGAGCAGTTCACTATTTTTCCTTCGTCGCCATTGACCATTCTCACACACAGCCCCCAGAATTCTCCTAAGGACTACTCGTTCAAACCTATCAAGTAGGTTGACATTTTTCTTGTTTAGGGTCCAGGTCTCTCCTCCGTATGTGACTACTGGTCTTATCAGGGTCTTGTAGAGCATAAACTTGGTTGAACGGCTGAGAAGTTTGCTTCTGATTAGCCTTGAGATGGAGAAATAGGCTCTATTCCCGGCTATTATCCTCTTTCTAACCTCTTCTTCCTCTTCCAGGTTAACATTAATAGAAGAACCTAGGTATTGGAAGCTTGTCACTATTTTAAAACTGTAGGTGCCTATTTCACAGTGGCTCAGCCTCCGGTCTAGCTTTTTGTTCAGAACTAAGACCTTGGTTATCTCCTCATTTACGCGTAGGCCAATCTTCTTTGCTTCAGCATCCATTGCTTCGAACGCCGTCTTTATGCTCTGCAGGGATCTACCAATTCTATATTGATATTAGCCTTAATAAATTAAGATTTAGTGTACTAATTTGTTAAAAATCCGATGCAGTTTTAAAGTTTATAACATGGCTATTCAAATCCACCTACTTTGAAAAATAAAACATGTAACCACGTTTTATACTTTGTTCCCAGAAATGGCTATAAAAGCAAAATATGGATCTAAATAAAATGAAATATAAATTAGGGTATTATTATTCCTTCAAAAGTGGTAAACGAAATATTTTCTTATTTAGCCATTTTTAATTTACACAGATTTCAAGATACACATAGATATCAATGTAGAACATCTCGTAACCTGAACCTCTTCATAACGGAAACCTGGATTAAATGGAAAATGTTTTTATGTTTAAGTCCTCGTTTTACTCAGAGAGTAAAATCAGCTCCCAAATCCTGAAACTCTAATCAAAGGAAACGAGAAGTTTTGTCCTAAATAAATAGGCGGAGCCTCTCCCAGTAACGGAAAAATTATTTCTTTGCATCTGGAAATCATGTTTTTTTTATTTTGTCTTATGGCTAATTACCATTTTCTGTTAAAAGCTACGTTTCCCTAAATTGTTCTCGTAAATTCTTTGCCCTTCCTTTGACTTTTTCATTTATCCCTTTTACAAAATCAGTAGCCCCTTTGGAAACTATTAAAATGTCAAACACTATTAGATAAAGTGAAAATGATTGAAATGATGGTGAAGGGCAAACTGCCTAAAACAGATATCGTATTTACATTTAAATGTGTCAAAACTGAAATTTATGATGCGCTGAAAAATAAATAAAAAATTATGGATGAATGGTTGCTTGCAAAACATTCGAAACGACACAGGGCCCCTTATTTTGAGAAAATTCAGTTTGTTACCGCGCGATTTACGCGAAAAATTTATCCATTTCAACTTCAGTCCAATTTTGCAAACTAAAGTCTTTAAATTAGCTGAAAAGTTAAATGAAACTATATTTATAGCGCCACACTATTGTTTGGAAACAGATCAGTGATAAAGAAAAAAACGTTGGGAAAGAACTCGATAAAAAGTCGAAAGCGACTGGATAAAAAAGGGTAAATTGTCATATATTATCCACTTATCTGGAATTATTATTTTATACATTTATGTGTCCAACTTTTCAAATTACAAGTTATTTCCATTTTTTACCCACCTTACTATCCAGACATGCCTTAAACAGAATTTATTTTAATTTTTTAATTTTTAATTTTTAATTTAGACTATTTTTTTTTCAATGTTATTGTCTTAACTTTATCTCTTCTTTGAGATCGAATTTTTTCAGTTCTAGAATTATATATTTGTATAATGTTGGGAAAAGTGTGAAGAAAAAGAATATTTTAGATAAGGTGTTTCTAGCTATGTTTTTTATTAAATTATTACTTCTTATTGAATAGTTGAAAAATATTTTCTATTACGTAAGTTACAATTTTCGAATCAGTATTTTAACTGTTTAGGAGTAAAAAATAATTAATTTTACATTATTTCTTTAGTTAACGAAAACAATCTGAAAAAAAATAACCGCAAAATGTTTACTTCAACTGAGGAAGTGACCTGAATCCGTATATTTTTGTTTAGAGTGCAATCGAATATGCTATAATTTCACCGAATATTCTGTAATGCCAAATTTGCTACCGCATTGTTGAAATGATTAATTTAATTAGTTATAATTAATTAATTACAAGCAGCCTGGTGATGACCTCTTTCATTAACGCAAGAGGTCAAATTTCACCGATTCTATTTTTGGAAACATAAACACGAAAGAATGTAGCACTAGTTGATACTATAAGCTGCTAAAATCTTCCGTATAAATAATTAAATAAATAAAACATCCATAAGGAATTATAAAAAAAAACTGATTCAAATTTAATATATATATATATATATATATATATATATATATATATATATATATATATATATATATATAAATACTCTTTATAATTTTTTTAATTTTATTTTTTATATTACTCAATTATCAATGACCAATGTTGGAACCTGAATTAAGTTTTTCTACATTCTTCATCAAACAGATTGGCTATATTAAAAAAAAACGTAGTTATAAAAAAAATGTAGGCAATTTTTAGGTTATTTTTTATATTTAAAAATTCGAGATGTATTGGGTTGATGCAAAAGTGATAAAAAAAAAAAAAAAAAAAAAAAATATATATAATTTTGTGAGGTTTTATAATGTTGAGTGAGTCAACACTAACTTCTCCCGCTATATCCCGAATAGTTTGGCGAGGGATTTCTTTTATCAACGCCCTCAGGTGGTCGTGATCAACAACAGAACGACTACCGCCACCTCCATTGTCTTCGAGATCAAAATCTCCTAACCGAAATTTTTGAAACGATCGCTGCATTGTTTATTCACCAAACAACATTGATGTTACGTGCGGTTTTAAGTTTGAACTCGTAAAAATAAATTTAAAAAAAAACTCTTGTTTTGACATGGTGAATTTCAGAGGTTCTCCTTCTTAGAAATTATTAAAAAAAATCATAAATTATAATAATTGATATGATCATGATAATTATGATAATTTATATGATAAATTATCATCATAATTTATTATGAAAAATATAATAATTTTATAAATTATTATGAGGAATTATAGTCCTCATTATTTGAAACTAAACTAATATTTGAGGAAAAACAACATTAATAACTATTGTTTGTAATCCATTAACTGGACTTGATTGACTAAATTTAATAAAATTGATAATGCTTTCGTTATATGTAGAAACATAGCTATCATTTAATTAAATCTTCGATTGTTTATTTCTTAAAATAAATTATTGCATTTATGTAGAAATTTTAAAAATTAGAAATATGCAAAGGCAAAGCAATCCGTTTTCCTCTAAATATTTTTATGATAATTAATTATTACTAGCATAAATGTTTTGGATCATATTAATTAATTATATTCATAAGTATTTTTTTAAATGCATATTTCCTTATTACATGCTTTTCCTCATTAACCGTATAATACAACTGTACAGAATATATACATCAAGTAAATGTGTTGATAATGATTACAATAACATGTCAAAACTTGAAAAGAATTACTCATCAGTAGCACTTCAATAAAAGTTGTATATGATAACGTCTCTAGGCTATCTTCTATTCATACGCCTCGGAGGCTTATCGGGATTGGAGTGGGGAGAAAGTTGAGATACTAGTAGATTTGTGTGGTAATGGAGCTTACTATGAAAGGATATATATCTGGCTTGGGATAAATCGGCAACTTATGGAGCATTAAGATCTTTGTGGATAAGTTTATTGGTGACAGAGTCAGAATAATTAAGGATTTTTTGAAGGATTTTGGATTATAAGGATTGGATACGAGATGAATTGGATGGTTTAGTGGAACCCCAAAGCTCAATTCCGTAGGTCCAAATAGATCTAATCACCACGGTCCCATCTTAGCACCGTATCTCGCTCTAATCATTAACGCTTATGACTCATATATATTATGTGTGATCCTAAGTAGGATGTGTCAATCCTCGATTCCAACTACTCTAGACAAAAGAATTGAAATATTTTTTAATACTTTTTTGATGTTCTTAAGGTACTTTTGTTATTCCTGAAACTTTGGAATATTTGTCATTTTAAATAAGAATAATTTATATTTTGAACATTACCTAAATTGCAATTATATATACCTATATTATATACTGTTGATAATAAATACTACCAGCTGTTAACTAATTATTTTATAAATTGTTATTGTTTTTTCAATAATTTTATTTAATAGCAACTTATATTTCAAACGATATTGGTATCGAGGATCTAGAATCGATTATTTAGTACCAGCACCGGTATAGAGAATAAAAAAAAATTGGTATTCACACATCACTAACAAGTAAACAATGTTCTTTACACAATAATTTCAATATCATATCTCAAACCTTTAATTTATTAAAACTGAAGGATTTATATTAGTCGGAACACATTTCATAATATCATCTCTGCATCCTTTACTGATATCATCTTAAGCGTCTTAATTTAAATCTATATACAAGATTAAAAAGTCTTTGTCTCTCAAACTTGATTTTCATTTGAATCCCAATAATCTCTCAAGTGTTTACAATGGTCTCGAATACAGACACAGCATCTTTGATAAAGTATACGTATTTTGTTTTATATAGTTTAAAGTTTAAAAAAAAAATAGATTTAAAAAAATAATGTTTAATACATTAACCGGGGTTTTCATCGATAACACGGAATCTGAAAAATGTTAACTAATGGATTGCCAATTAACTTTAGCATATCACAAAATAATGGGAAATTCCGCAGAGAATCCGCAGTCAAAACTATATAAAAAACAAGAATCAATTAGTAGCATAAAATACCAGATAAATAATAATAGGGTAGTAGTAATTAGCTGTAGTGAGGTATATAACGGATTTATCAATAGGTTGCCTACAAATGAAATATATTAAGTAATACTGAAGAAAAATAAAGACGTAATCTAAATAAATATTACGAAAAAACAGTTAATATCATAAAAGCAACGCTCACAAATACATTTTCGAAAGTTAAATTCATGGGTGAATTATCTGATCCATTCGAAATAAGAACGGGAGTACGACAGGGAGATGGGCTCTCACCGTTGTTATTCAACTGTGCACTTGAGAGAGTAGTCAGAGAATGGACTAAAAATATAAAGAGTGGCATAAGACTGGGCAGTAAAAAGAAGAACCTCAAAATTAATTGTATTGCTTTTGCAGATGATATGGCCTTGTTTACTGAAACAATGGAGGAGCCAGGGAACAAATTCTCGAACTGGAGAAACAAGCAAATAAAATAGGACTTCACATATCCTTTCAAAAATCTAAAATCATGACAAACATCAAACACCCACGTAAATACCTCAAAGTCCAAGAACAAAACATAGAAATAGTAAAAGAATTCAAATATCTCGGAGAATGGATTAGTTGGAAAGCTAAGGAAAACAAAGCATTGGAATCCAGAAAAAATAAACTTGAACTTGCTTTCCAACTAACAAAAGATACATACAACAAAACATCTCTTTCCTGGGGGTCCAAAATAAAACATTACAAAACAGTGATTAAACCAGAAGCCATGTATGCAGCTGAAACACTAAACATGAATATCAAAGGTCATGTGGAGAAACTTGAACTAAAAGAAAGGAAAATTTTAAGAAAAATCATAGGACCAAAATTTCAGGATAATAAAACAATATACATAAAGAATGAAACACTCTACGAGAAAATTGAAAAACTCTCTGATACTATGCGAAAAAGAAGAATCAATTTTTACGGTCATCTTCTCAGAATGAACTCTAATAGATTATCCAAGCAAATATTTGACTTCTTACGCCATCTCAAAACAAAACCCAATTGGTTTAAAGAAACTGAAAAGGACCTAGCAGAATTAAAAATTACAGAAAATTCACTACTTGATCAGACTTCTAAATTAAGAACTAAAGATGAATATGTTAGGTTCCAAGATAAATCCACTCTAAAAACCAAACCCTAAAGGGTAAATCTCAGATGAAGAAAGAAAAAGAAGATCAGAAAGAATGAAGAAGTACTGGGCACTTAAGAAAGGACAACACACAGTGAAGTGATGGATTCAACGTACCCTAAAGAGGGTGAAACGAAAAGAAAAAAAAAAAAAAATATTACGAAGAAATGAAAACGTTAATCACCTTATACCGGTAGTGCAAATACATATATTTTTTCCTCTTTGGTTCATAATAGCTGACCTGAAACCTACACTTCTCACTGTAAAGTCTAAGAAATGAAATAAACATGCTTTTTTTCATATAAACAAATACAAGTGGAAGGAGATATTGTTCTACAGAGGATTAACTATAATGCAAACAGATAAAAATTAAACCGTTTAATCCTTCCAGGATTAATTTTTGTCGAGTTATTTCTTAATTTTCGTAATATTCTCTTCTTAAATATGCATTCTATTGATTTAATTAAAGGCGTAAAAAAAGGATGTCTAGTGTGGCGTCAGAATCAGAGAGGTTGGACGAAAATATTCTCTAGCTCACACACTGTTCAAAATTACAATCAGGTCAAGCAGAAGAAGGGACCAAATAAAAGGTTAGGAAGTCTTACTGCATCAAGGATTAAGAAAAAGATTCGTCGCATGATGGTGAGATGGAAACCACGTAAAATCAGGGACAATTTAAATGTAAATGTCTATACTAAAATTTTGCAAAGAAAACTTTCTGAATTAAATGTTAAATAATCGTCTGGTTGCAAAGGCTTATGAATGGCTTTCAATGGACACATCCATTAGGATTGAAACCGTTTTTACAGACGAAAAAATATTTTCAAAAGACGGGCCTAATAACACAGCTACAAGGAAGAAAAAACGATTAGTAATAGAATGTACGAGGAGGAGGCATCATGGTTTGGGGAGCAATAACAGCCTTCAGTGATTTTTTTTTTATGGTAAGGCTTCTTGGAAGGCTAGCGAACCAAAATTATTCATCCTTGATTAAGGAAAAGGTGCAGCCTTGGACGTCTACTATATTTCTGGACGTAGATTTTTTTTCTCTCTATGATAATGCTCCCTGTTACCAATCAAAGGTAACAATGGATGGATTCTCCAGACCTAAACCCCATCATGAACTTTTGAAAATGTCTCTGGGATAAAGTTTGCTCAAAAGGATCCTATTATTACGAAAATGATCTGTGGGATGGCGCTCAAAAGGCAGCGAGAGTAGTAGCTTAGAAAAAGACAGACCTTTTGAAAAATCTGTGCCTTTCTTTGAATAAATGATTGTTAAAATTATTAGAAAAGAAAGGTGATACAATAGACTATTATATGTTATTAGTGAAATTATTTAACCATTGTGATTAAAAAAAATAAAAAAATGTACACTTTTATTTGCCTCAAGTTGAAAAATAGTTTTCTTTTGTTGTAAAATTTTACACATTACATTTTGTTGTACTAATGAATTTCATTTCCCCCAATTATTTAGTCCATTTAAATTTAAACGTACAATACAAATCACAGGTAATCAACAATCTGTGAAGATTAAAAAGGATGTACACTTTTATAAAGGTAAAACATTAAACTAGACAAACAATTATTAAATAATTGTTGGTGTTACATTTAAATGTATGCCGATGTGTGTTGTTAGGTGTTATACACGATAAATACTAGTAAAGAAAAAAAATACTCACCACTAACATTATCGCTTGCCGCAGAATTTCGAATCACAAATGGCCTTTCCATTGATATCCTCAATTATGCCATAAGCTGGGAATTGGCTAACGGTGCTAGGGAGTTCAACAATAATTGGAAAGTCTGATGTGTTTTAAATAACATTTTGTTTAAATGGAATAATTAAATTTAATAACTGGTTTATTGCAACCTATTAAATATAACTGTATACCAATTAAGCTGAATAAAGCAATTTATTTAATATCTAGAAAATGAATTTAATCTTTATTCAAATTATTCTGAAGGTTAATTAATTGAATGGTATTGATTAATAATAATATCACTTGCATTATTCCTGTGGCGTTTTATTAGAATAGTTAGTATTTAGGATTTCGTAGCAACAGTTATTTTGATTTTTCTGGGGAGCTGCTACATACTGTGTACATTGGGTTGTCTGGAAAATAATGAGGTCTTTCTTGTTTTTTTCAATTATCCCTCTGTGTAATAAACTGTTTATAATTAATAGATTAATTTTTTTGAGTGGATGTCAATTATTTCTCTCCTTAACAAAAATGTTTTTTTTTATTTTTTTACATCTTTAGGATTTCACTAATTGAAAATAATTTCTTTTTTACTCACATGTTATACGTGATTTCCGCATAATTTCGTTATAACTCGGTCGGAACATTGCTCAAAGAGCCAGAAACATAAATGAAGTGGGGGGAGGCAGTAAGGTGAGTGTGTGCACTGTTCAACATTGGTTTAAAAGATTTCGAGGAGACTTCAGAATTGAAGACAAGGATAATCTTCCAGGGATTACGATATCCGATGAGTGGATGAAAATCCCTGTTAACAAAAAGAACGACGATGACCATCTCAAGTCATTTGGAAGAGCTCTTGCAGGGAACCGGGAAAAAAAGATGATCGTTATGTCGTAATGAAGTCAATGGAGCTCAGTTAAGGTTCTCTGCTTTAACCATCCTTCTCTCCAGACCTCAAGACTAACAACTACTATTTTTTCAAGGACCTGGACTATTGGCTACTTTTTTTTTTTTTTTTTTTTACAACTTTGAGTTAGTATTACAGTTTCCCAAAGTTCAAATCCGTTAGTCCAAATAGGCTTTAGGATAGTCTTGTATTAAATTAAAAGTTTGTTATCCATTGAGAGTGAAAAGGTCTTATATAGTTGGCTAAATCTTCTGTTATGTTCTTGTCTTTACAGTCTTGTATGTGTATTCCATGCAAGTCGATTGTCGAAGATGAAACCAAGATATCGCACTGTATCAGATCTTATTAAATAGGTCTGGTAGGCAAGACCTACTGCGTGGTATAAATGTCATGTATGTGCATTTGGATACATTAGCTTGCATCCTTCAGCGGTTGTACCATTGTTGTATGTGATGTTAGTAAAACTGTGTCATACACGAAGGTTGTTAGTGTTACAGTCAGGGGAGGTTGGCGGTGCCGTGGGCGGCCCAGGCAGGCAGGTAGCCAAAAAGGCCGGCGAATGGCCTGGAAGCGTCGCGGCGGATGACCTAAAAGGGCCTAGACTTGTACCTGGCCAGAACAGTCTGGAAGGTTCGACGTAGGTTTAAATAGGCCAGCCCCTGGCCTAGTGATGCAGTATTCATGTGTCAGTGATCAGTGAACGATCAGTCAGTCAATTATCAGTGAAAGTTCAGTCAGTGAGTTAGTGTCAGTGATTATCAGTGTCAGTGAAAGTAGTAACAGTCTCTTGTGTGTCAGTGTAATAGATTCTTTTGTATAATTGTGACACGTAGTATTAAAATATTGAAGATAAGTATTGTATAATATATATATTAGTGTAATTAGATATAGGTTAGACCTAAGTATAATTGTTATTAGATTAAGTAGCTTAAGGACCTATTTGTATTTATTAAGTTGTAAATAAATTAATATTTTGTATTTAATTCAGTTTGATTAGTCATACCCCCAGGGGCCAGTAATAATTTGGTGTCAGGTGTGGGGTTACTGTTTAACTGCTATTGTTTGTCTTGTATTTGGTTTGTAATTATTGGGCTACTGGAAAATGGCTACTCAAAGCGTTAGATTAAATGATTTAAAAGTTGCAGATTTGAGACGGGAGTTGGAGGAGCGCGATCTGGATCCACCCGGAACAAAATCTGTGTTACAGCAGCGTTTGCGCTAGTATTTTATAGAATCGGGGGAAAACCCAGATAGCGTTTGATACCGATTTGAGCATATTATCTGCAACTTTTAAAACTGAATTAAGTAATGTTAAAACTGAATTAAGTAATCTTAAAAATGAATTAGGTAATGAGTTAGGTAATTTTTGAAATGAATTAGGTAATGAGTTAGGTAATGTTAGAAATGAAATAAGTACTGAGTTAAGTAATGTTAAAGATATTATTATTATTATTAGATATTATGTATTGTGAATTTCAACATTCGATTAGAATTTTGTTACACTTCCCGATAGATTCCGACATGTTAGTGTTAGATTCATGTAATGTTAGTCAAGTTATGTGTAATAAATAAATTTTAATTCAAAGCTGACAATAACAAAAAACAAAAAAAAAAAAAGAAAATTAGATTTTATTTGAAAAATTAACTGGTAAATCAAAATAAATTATTCTAAATCCTTGTGGATAGCTTTCTGAAGAAGCTGCTGAGGCTCGGAATATGCATTTCAAGCTTCTCAGAAAAAAAGCCACTCAACAAGTTACAAGAAAATCTTGCAACATTGATTGATATCTTGAATAGATTTCTTGTAAGTTCCGATCCTCTTCAATCTTGTCTAAGGGCAGTACTGAAAAAAATTAGCAAGTCATTTTTAAGCGTTAGCCCTACTTCTTTCTGCTGAACTATCCAATCAAAAAGCCTCGTCAGAGATTTGGTGAGTGATAAAAGTTGTGAATCATCAGAAGATTAATTAAGAAATGTGTTGTAATTTGCCCAAATTATAAGATGAGTCATTGTATATTGTTTTTATTTTGTAATTTTTCAACCCAAAATATAGAAAACTGTGTCAATATAATTGTTGTTTAAATTCTTTTTAGAAATTACTTTAGCTTGTTAAAGTAATTTAATTAATTAATTTGGGCTGCGAAACCTAGACAAACTTGATAGTATTGATTGTTATTGTAGGGTCAATATCATATTTAAAAAACCAGAGGTCCTAGATTTTATACAATATTTTTTTTCGAAATCAGCCACACAAAATATAGAGTAAACGATGCTATTTTTATCGGTGTTATTTTATTGAACTCATTCAATTGAAGAAATCAATAACTTTTTGTAAATTGTAAATATGCTGTATACGATACAAAATAATGGCATGATTAAAACTCTTATAATTCTAGTCAATATAATCATCCTTAAGCATTATTGGGGAAGTGAAAGAGAAAAAAAAGTTGTAGACCCTCCAAAATAAGGCTAGCTAGAGCCATAGTGAACCACAAGTCTTTGTACCTGGCGGCGGGAGGTTAAGGGATAAGTGTTTATAATCGCTTATCCTCTGCCTTACTTCTAACGTGACTTTTCTTAATTCCTTCTTATATTTTGATACAATCCGCATTTTTAAATATATTTACAATAAGTATGCAGTTTTTTCGGTTATATAGTTTTAATTAATATTTACTAATAAATTTATAATTATTCGAAATTTTCAGTTTGAATCGTGAAAATTATATTTTGAATTCCAAAACAACCTATGGATTCAATTGAAAGGTTATTTTAGACTTGTAGTTTGAGGCTTCTCTGGTCATGACAGATGTAGATGCTACCTGTTGTTCATATAATTATAATGTTTTGTCACCAATATTGATATTTTTTATTTTACTTTTGCCGATAACCTGATTTTTCTTTCAAAAAATACTAAAAAGTAGTTTTCTTGAAACTAAAATTGTAAATATCACAAATATGGCCTTCTAAACTAGTTAGCTCAAATTCTATGTCTATTTTGTTAATGAATTCGTTTTCAGATCTAGAATATGTCTGTTTGGTTTCTTAATTTGGAGGAGACCAAAATTGGCCTCCTAGGAGCTGCGATCTCTTGAGGCAGAAACACACTAGA